>CM064573.1:28232989-28460489 GCA_032716605.1 Paralithodes platypus | reverse complement strand
GCATCCATCATGGCTCGAAGCAGCTCCATCTCTGAAGCGGCTGGTTGCTTCGCTCAAGTGCTTCACCGTCTCACCCTCCAGACTCAGACCCTCACTCTCAGAACGCCACCTATTGAGCAGTGAACTCACTAGGCATTGTCCCCCTGTAACATATTTTGAATATGGGAATATTCATACAGTGTTATTTAATCAGGGAACAATGAGGGTATTTTTTTGGCATTTCGGTGGGCTTTGTGATACTACACTGATACTAGGTACAGCACAAATTCAATCCCAATAATATCTTCCCATTGACATATCGGGATTTGAACCCGGGTCCATTGGATTACCAATCCAGTGGCATGACCACTCCACCACACCTCCCCTAAGTGTAGTGCCCTAGTTAGTGTAGTGCACGCGCTTTCAAGTAGGCGTGTACATTTGTCATTTAGCATTTCACTGTCATACCTTTAGCCTGCTTCTATTCTACATTATTAGAGGCTTAATATTAACGTAGTTTCTTGAGTATTGCATTTCTTTAGTAATAACGTAACCTATAAATGTCTGAGGGAGTTTAGCCTCATAGCCTACCCCTGTTGTACACTTTCGCCGAGTTAAGGTACCTCGTTACCGTAGACGATAACTCTGTAGGGCGTTGGTGCTTTTGTTGTCTGGAGCATATAGTATTTGGGACTGGAATCGAGCGTGTCGTTGTCACTTAAGCCATTTCTGTCCTACGATCAAGAATCCCGAATATGTATTGCCGATCCAGCCGTAACAAAATGGCGACCTTGCACAAGATTCAGTAGTATCCTATCACATGTTTTTTGGAGAACTATTCTATGCTACCTAGTAGAGCTGGCTAGAATTTTCTTGCATATTGGAGGAATTTTTATTGTGTCATTATTGTATTGGTGGACTTGCAGATTGTTTCGTTAGGTGTCTAGAGTAGAGTCATTCAAGCATCTTTAACATTTTGTGAGTCGAGACTGCAATTAGTAATAAGCACTTTTTTTTTTTGAACAGCAATTGTATAACCAGCACTATGTCTAATGACTCATCATTTACGGGGGAGGATAACACGGTACAGCCTAGTGACCAGCAAGTACAGCAGATATTTAGGGAGGGGAGTGTTATAAGTGGAGAGAGGGATGCCCGGGCATTTTTGCAGACACCTTTGACCGAACAGCGCCTGCAGGCTATTGATTGTTACGGTCTTCGCTGTTTAGCCACAGTTTTGGGGCGGGACTGTCCTGACAGTTGGCCCAAGAAGAATTTGGTGGCATGTTTGTTGGGTAATGGCGATGGGGCGGTGGGTGGAGTGGGGTCTTGGGGGGTTCCCTCCAAGCCTCCATTCCACTCTACCCCTGAGCTGGGCCCTCAGCCAGCGAGTCTTAGCACGATGCAGCAGGAGGGTTCTCAATGGCAAGCTGGCTTACCCGTAAACACGTCTCGGTGTGGATCCCCCATTTTGTGCTCTCCCCCCCCAGGCCTGTCTCCTGAGATGTTATTTCAGCTAGAACTAGCTAAGCTTAAGTTGCGAGAGAGTCAACAGGCTAGTATAGAACGGATTAAGCTGCAGGAGACTCAGATACAACAGGCTAGTATAGAACGGATTAAGCTGCAGGAGACTCAGATACAACAGGCTAGTATAGAACGCATAGAGGTTGCTAGAATCCAAGCCAATCAGGATGCAACCAGGTACCAGGCTGAAATGGATGTCGAGAAGTCTAGAGTAGAGACCACGGGGCGTCATCTCGGTGGTGGGCACCGGGTTACAGACTCACTTTCGCATTTAATTAAGTTAGTACCCGCATTTGATGAGACAGCAGTGACTGAGTTTTTTGCTCGTTTCGAAAAGAAGTGTCGTGAGTATGACTGGCCGGAGGTTAAATGGGCAGCATTAGTTTCATCACGTCTAGTGGGTAAGGGGTTGAAAGCCTACGATGCACTGTCACTGGACGAGAGTGTCGTGTATGGACTGGTGAAGGAGGCTGTGCTCCGGGCCTACGAACTGCAACCCGAAACTTATAGATTGAAGTTCCGTGGCGTGAATAAGAAGAGCGACGTCAGTTTTATGGAGCACGCACGGGACTTAACAGATACATGTAATAACTGGTTTCGGTCCGAGCACGCAGAGTCGGCTGAGGAAATTAAGCAACTTTTCTATCTGGAACAGTTTTACAAATGTACTGGAACCGATCTAACGCTGAACATTAAGGAAAAATGTCCCAAGACAGTAGAGGAGGCTGCCAAGATGGCAGACCTCAGATTATCATTGATTCGTGGTTGCGGTGCCGCTCAGAGGGCTGAGTCAGGGCAGAAGGGGCGCTATACCCCACCCACCAGAGTTTTCGATAATAACAAATCCTATGACACACATAACCACACTAAAAGCATTGCACCTAATAACACCTACAAACACAAGCCTCTCCCGTTTACTAAAGGTCAGGCCCCTTCTTCGCCCGCACAAGGGAAGAAGCCCATTGGGGATGCGAAATGTTACAAATGTCAGAAGCTAGGCCATTATTCACGTGAGTGCCCTAGTAACACTCCCGCTAAGCCGGTATCATTGGTTCACAGTATCGGTGTGTCTCTGAAGGCTGCAGCAACTGCCCGGGGTAGGTTGTCAGCAGCTGAGGCACACGCGGTAAAGAAGCGTACGGAAGGCTCGACACCTGTCCGGGACACTTTCTGTAGCCATCGGGGACACGGGTTTGTGAGCTGGGGGAGTGAACTACGGAGGGTTGACTTGTTGAGGGATACGGGGGCTTCGCAAACTTTGTTGAGGAACTTCACAGGGAAACCGATAAATGCGGCCAGAGTTGTTGTGGTGCAGGGTATAAATGCTACGAGGTCATACCCACTTGTGAGGTTGGAGTTGAGAGTGGGAGAGGTGTGCAGGGAGCTGGATGTAGGGATCGTTGAGTGTTTGCCAGTTGAGGGCGTCGACCTTCTTCTCGGCAACGACTTTGCGGTGCCCACTTCCGGGACTCCACCCTTAGTCGTTGCCGAGAGGGCGGCCGACGTGGATGGTGAGAATCGGGAATGGGTTGGGAGGTGCCAACAGGATGAGATGGCCTGTGTGGTAACCCGATCTCGCTCTGCGGCTCCTGCACAGCCTAGCACTCAACCTCGGGGACAGTGGAGGAAGGATCAGGAGAAGGTTGCTAAGGGCAGGAAAAGGGACATTGATTCTGCTGCACTTCTCGGTGATTCGGTACTTGGACCTATAATAAACACGGGAGTTGACTCTGGCCCAGAGATGGTGTGTAACAAGGCAGAGTTGGGTAAGACTTCGCGTGAGGCAAGAGCTGTAGCGAGAGCCACTAAGGCAGTAGAGCCTACTAGCCGGGGTAATGTCTTATTACAAAACCATCTTGATGCATTGACGCCCGGGGACATTAGTGAGCAGCAGCTGCAAGACGCTAGCCTAGCTCGTTATAGCAATGGTGCCATAGAGTTGGAAGAAGATGGGGATGCGAAGCCGGGAGATTTCTTTAGGCTCAACAGGATATTGTACCGCAGATTTTTAGACCCCAAATCGAAGTGGGAGGGCGGTGCGAGGGTAGTAGACCAGGTGGTTGTTCCAAATAAGTATAGAGAGTCCTTATTGTGTCTGGCGCATGATGTGCCGGTGGCGGGTCATTTGGGGGTAACAAAAACATTGGCGGCATTGGGCAGGTTTTTCTGGTGGCCTGGGGTCAAGGCTGATGTCTGTGCATGGGTGGCTGGGTGTGCGACCTGCCAGACAACGGGGAAGCCTAACCAGACAATCCCGAAGGCACCTTTGTTTCCCATACCTGTCACCGGGCCTCCATTCAGCAAAGTTGTAGTAGATTTGGTTGGCCCTTTCCCGCCTACTAGTAGTGGCAATAAATTCCTGTTGACAATCATGGATGTGGCTACGAGATACCCGGACGCATACCCCATGAGAAACGGCTCGGCAAAGGCAGTTGTTAAAAACTTATTATTGTTCTGTTCCCGTTATGGATTTCCAGGTGAGGTGCAGTCAGACCAGGGGAGCAATTTTACATCCAAATTGTTCAAGCAAACCCTTCAGTTGCACGGTATATGTTCTGTAGTGTCGTCAGCCTACCATCCCGAGAGTCAGGGAGTCTTGGAGCGGTGGCACTCGACCCTGAAGAGTATGCTACGCTGTTACTGTGCAGAACATGACACTGATTGGGATTTGGGTCTGCCGTATGTTCTGTTCGCTGCACGTGAAGTCCCAGGAGAGAGTCTGGGGTTCAGTCCAAATCAGCTAGTCTTTGGCCATAATGTGAGAGGACCTTTAAGTATGGTGAAAGAGATCTGGGAGGGCGAAGAGAAGCCGGGGTCTGTACTTAAATATGTCCTTGAGAGCCGGGAGAGACTTATAGGTTGCATGGCAGCGGCAGGTAATAACTTGGTTAATGCACAGGCGGTCATGAAGCACCAGTATGACGCCAAGGTGAAGCTTCGGGAGTTTTCGGTGGGTCAGGAGGTAATGTTGCTTTTACCTTTGCCTGGACACCCCCTTTCTGCCAAGTTCATTGGGCCGTATGTGGTGGCTAAGAAACTGTCCGACCTTGATTATCTCGTTGCAACACCTGACCGTAGGAAAAAACATCAGTTATGTCATGTTAACCTCATGAAAGAGTATGTGAGACGCCCCTCAGAGCCTCTCACTGTCCCTGTGCTGGCCTGCAGCGGCCAGGGTGGAGAAGGAGGTGGGGACAGTCATGCTGCTGAGGAGGATAGCTGGGACTGTGTCATTTCCGCGGAACAGTGGGCGGGGAATACTGAACAAGAGGCTAGGCAAGCTGTAAGTCACCTGCCTGAGCACCAGGGTGCTGCTGTCCTAGGCCTGTTCAGGTCATACCCCTCTGTTTTCGCCGAACACCCAGGTCTCACTACTCAGGTAACGCACGACGTGGACGTCGGTGATAATGGGCCCTTCAAGTCAGTGCCCTACCGTGTGCCCCCGGTAAAGTTGCCAGCTTTACGGGAGGAGTTAAAGTACATGGTTGAGAGAGGGATGATCACTGAAGGTTATGTGAAGTGGACATCACCCGTCACGTTGCAGCCAAAACCTGACGGCAAGGTGCGGTTCTGCATAGATTTTCGTAGGCTAAATGGCTTGACCACTACCAACCCTTACCCTTTGCCTCGAGTTGACGACAGCGTGGACAAGATAGGGAATGCAAAGTACCTTACTAAAATTGATCTTGTAAAAGGCTACTGGCAAGTACCCCTGTCGGACCGAGCTAAGCAAGTTTGTGGTTTTGTGGTAGATGGCAAGACCTACCAATGTAACGTAATGCCTTATGGGCTTAAGAACGCACCTGCCACGTTTCAGAACCTGATGAACGATATTTGTGACGAAATCCCTAACTGCACGGTCTACCTTGATGACGTGATAGTATATGATGACGATTTTGAAAATCACCTAAGGCACTTAGAGACCCTGTTTGGGAAGTTGCACGATGCTGGGCTGGTGGTGAACCTGAGGAAGTGCGAGTTTGTAAAGGCTACTGTGCAGTATCTTGGCTTTGTGGTCGGGTTAGGCCGGGGGTGCCCCCCCCTGAGCAAGATACAGGCTATCAATATGTTTCCCAGGCCCACCACTAAGCGCCAGGTCATGCGGTTCCTAGGTATGATAGGCTATTATAGGCGCTTCATCCGGGGATACTCTACTGTCTTAGCACCGTTAACTGATCTACTGTCGAAGTCAGTGAAGTTCTGTTGGGCTGCGGAGTGTCAGAGGGCTTTCGACCTAGTCAAGCACCTGCTGTGTACACATCCGATTTTGAGGGCCCCAAACTTCTCCAGGAGTTTTCAGCTGGCGACTGATGCCAGCGGTGTGGGTGCCGGGGCAGTGTTACTGCAGACTGATTCCGAGGGCTTGGAACACCCAGTGAGCTTCTTTTCTCGCAAGTTTAATTCGGCACAAAGGAATTACTCGACTATAGAGAAGGAGCTTCTGGCTATCGTTTTGTCGCTCAAACATTTCGAAGTTTATGTTCCAGCCTACGGCCCGGTAGTGACGATTTATACGGACCATCATCCCTTGAAATTCCTAAATCAGTTTCACAATCGGAATATGCGGTTGACCAGGTGGTCCCTAATGCTCCAAGAGTATAATCTCAACATTCAGCATATTGCCGGGAGTGAGAACGTGACAGCAGATTGTCTATCAAGGGTTGATGATCCAAGATAGTCGTGCACGGTGTGTGGGTTGAGCAGGAGTAAAATTAGGCTATCATAACGCCGTCCAAAAAGATTATAAAACAATAAAATAAACGAGAAAACTTTTTTTTTTTTTAGTTTTGTAAGTCTTTATTGTTGTAGCATGATGCATGCGATATTGTGTTTTATGTATAATTCACACTTCAGTTGTTGTGCACCTTTTGCAATTAGGGGCAGCTAAGGGTAGCAGGTCGGTTGGTTGCCTGTCAGATTTTGATAATGCTTCTAAGGTCGATTATCTAAAATCTTGGGGGGGCTGTGACGCACCCAGTGCTTGGCAACGCAACCTGATTGTACTCCTTGGTACTCCACTGTACCGCCCGTGATCTGGCTACCGTCAGCCGCAATGTATATTGAGTGTGACAACTTATAACTATGTTCTTTGTATCTCTGCAAAGGTCTCGTCATGTGCTAACCAGTGGTGGGTTTTGTTTTAAGCCATGTCGAGACCTTCCATTTAATATGTAGTATCAATAGAGAAGTTGATAGATAAGACAATGGGAGTTCAGAGAGAGAGAGTGAGTTAGGCTTCAGAGCAAGAGGGTAGCAACGCGCCGCGCTGCCGGCCGGGTGGTTGCCAGACGTATGGACTGGTTGGCAGCCTTGCCCTTATAGCTAGGCGCGATAGGGTTGGTAGTCCATTGTTGCCTGCCTGGGCTGGGCCCATGTTGTCGTACAGCACACTGCCTGGAGGTTGGCTGCGTGTTCCTTGACCAGGTTGCCTAGAACCTTTGAGATTCTAACATCCCTTGCTCTCTCTCCCCACTTCTCACGGTTGCACTCTTTCTCTCTGACGACATTACTCTCATTTCATTCTTCTCTCTATTTGAATGCATAACCTTCCCTTGAGGTCCTAAAGGAGTTTCAGCACTCACCTCTCGTATTACTCTTAGGACAAGCATATATTTACATGTATTAGATTTAAGGGGTTAATGTGAACAGCGATCTTCTTGATGAGGATAGTTGGTGAACGTTCTACATGTTCACGAGTTATATGCCCTGCTCATCATCCCATTTGTGACTAGACTGGTGCCATGTGTAAGAGCCCGACCATGCCCAGGAGTTGTCTGTAGAGGGACGAGGACTTAGCCTTGATTTGCATACCGAGCCAGGAGCGAGTGTAGCACCCGAGACTACAGCTCGCTCGTAGTGCCGGTATAGTAGAGTAACGTAATTTATCTGTCCTTGTGTTCTCTACAGTCTTCTCCTGGGTTCTCGCTTTCGGTGCTGGGACTCGTTGTTCCTGTGACTTGGCCTGCTAGCTAGAACACATGGGGATGATGAGTGGGATATATCTTTATTTTACTATGCATTGCAGCTCTCTTTAAGTATATATCTATAACACTTTACAATACACATTACTCACACACAAGACAACACTATTAATACTTTCATGTATCAATTAACTGCACTGTCGTTTTGCTGCTGTGTCCGGAGTTCTGTTGCGTAGGGCGCATACGGACTCGGAGGGGAGACAGAGTGAGAGAAGCGAAGTAGCCTATGCGGTAGTAGGCTACCGGCGCAGTACTGTTGCCTGCAACCTTTTAGTTATTCCAAGTATAGATTCATTATTATAATAAGTGACTACTGTTTATGTTCCTCCCATGTGTATTATTAGGTATCTACTGGATCATGAACATCTTGTATGCTACATGCTAGTGCATGTTAGTAGGGGACAGTTAGTGTAGTGCACGCGCTTTCAAGTAGGCGTGTACATTTGTCATTTAGCATTTCACTGTCATACCTTTAGCCTGCTTCTATTCTACATTATTAGAGGCTTAATATTAACGTAGTTTCTTGAGTATTGCATTTCTTTAGTAATAATGTAACCTATAAATGTCTGAGGGAGTTTAGCCTCATAGCCTACCCCTGTTGTACACTTTCGCCGAGTTAAGGTACCTCGTTACCGTAGACGATAACTCTGTAGGGCGTTGGTGCTTTTGTTGTCTGGAGCATATAGTATTTGGGACTGGAATCGAGCGTGTCGTTGTCACTTAAGCCATTTCTGTCCTACGATCAAGAATCCCGAATATGTATTGCCGATCCAGCCGTAACAATATATATATATATATCAACCTAGACATCTATCAGCCTATCTATCTCTCAATCTCCTACTTATCTATCTGTCTATAATATCTAAATCTCAACCAATCAATCGGTCTATTTATTTTTCAAGGACACACAAGCATTTCCAGGGACTCCTACATTTGTTTTATGAGCTGTTCAATGTTTTCCTTGGCGATAATTGACGAGCGCCAAGACATTGGGGAAGCGATTTTTGTTTATAGATATTTGGGTGTGCTCTTTGGGGAATATGTTTGTTTGTTTAAATGTATATTGGTTGATTTGCCTCTGTCTCTCTTTTCCTTCATTTTCCTTATAATCATCTCTCTCTCTCTCTCTCTCTCTCTCTCTCTCTCTCTCTCTCTCTCTCTCTCTCTATATATATATATATATATATATATATATATATATATATATATATATGTATACAGTATATATAATTATATATACAGTATATATATATATATATATATATACCGGTATATATATATATATTTTTTTTTTTTTTTTACTTAGGCATACGAGGTTAAAGGTGGGGGCTCATGGATTGAGGTACACATGGAACAATAATCGCCAACCTGCATATAATTATCTTGTAAAATGCAATGTCACTGAAATAATTATTAACAATGGTATAAAGGATTTTGCGGATCGTCTATACCGGGCCTGTGACGTCATAGTGACGTCACACCAGTATCCTTAGCCTAGACTGGATGGTGGACTTACACTCTTGTGACGTCACAGGCCCGGTATAGACGATCCACAAAATCCTTTATACCATTGTTAATAATAATTTCAGTGCCATTGCATTTTGCAAGATAATAATGTATAGCTTGGCGATTATCATTCCATGTTTATCTCAACCCACCTCTAAAGGAAATGGCAATTTCAACATTTGTTAATTTTTATAATATAATTTCTCAATTTGTCTAACTATTTTTCTCTGGTCTTTGCTGATGTTCTGTAATAATTGGCCATGGCAATTTATAGCATATTACAGGGTCTTAAAGCCTGTGGAGACGAGTCCGAGTGAGCGGGAGCACGGCAGGCCCCCGTCCACTCTCCAGCCAGGCGGCCGCAGCACTGAGGGATCAGTCGTCACTGGCAGCGTGGGAGAGGCCGCCCCTGATACTTATAGCCTTATTTGTGCGGTTTTATCAGTGCCTAGAACAAATAGTGTGAATATGTCGCATATAACAAGATCAAAGAGGATGTGGAGGGAGTGGAAGAGGTGGAAAAGAAGACTTAAAACAAGGAAGAAGAGTAGATAAAGAACACTATCCCGGAGACGCTATGAGAGGTGGAGAAAGGCGGAGCAGCAGCAGGGAAAAGAATGCCAGGCCCAGCCCCAGGAACTACAACGGTGGCTGGCCCCGAGGGAACGCAAGTAACTGACAGTATCATGACAGAATGGATGGGCTAGATCATTTCAATGAAGTGTCCATTGTGCAATGAGAAGGTTAAATTTGGAGAAAATGGGCTCCTATGTAACAATTGTAAATACTGGAAACATGCAAGTTGTGAGGAAGTGCCAGTGTCACACTAAATTTGTTTTGGAAAAAATGATTATGCCTGGATTTGTAGTGATTGTAAACCAACATTAGGAAGGAAAGCTCAACATGTAAAGCAATTAGAAAAAGACTACAATACAACCCTAGAAGAGAATGAGATACTCAAAGAAAAAATACAAGAGTATAAGGACAGGATATTAGCATTCAAATTAGAATTAGTTGAAGAGGTCAAAGATAAAGTGATGAAAGAGTTAATTAACATTTCCAATAAAGTAGATGAAAAGTTTGTAGAGGAAATTAGGGAAAAAGAGGAAATTGAAAAAAATAAATGCAACTTGATGATCTTTATTAAACCCTTCTTTGGCGGCGCGCAACTTATGTCGTGTGAAATAAATATGGACTAAGTGGCGGTTCACAACTTATGTCGTGTGCCATTTTCACCACGTAATGTTGCTGAGAGAGAGAGATGAGTGGTGGGAGGAGCGTAGCAAGCGTATGACTGCTCCAGACCACTGCGGCGGACCTACTGACATGAATCCCACACTTCCCTCCCCTCTCACACTCGCTACACAGGGAATTATGTAGGGAAATTACCTAATTACAGGGGTTTTGCACTCGTGTTGCACGATCATTGCAAGAGAACCAGAGGTCATACAAGGATGGTTTGGGTGTCATTGGAAAGCTCTGTTTACGCCCTTTCAGGGATATATACTTGTTTTACACTCTGGGTCTTATTTAGGCATGAAAATGATCACGTAAACAACCCTATTTAGGGTAATAAAAAAAACGCTGGGCGCTACGGTCCCCTAGACCGCCTAGCCCACCAATAAGGTGTTAAAGTAAAGGAAAGTGAAGCAGAGGAGAGAGAGGAGCGGTGGTCAGATGATAGAATCAAATGTGAAGAGCTGGTGAAAGAAGTAAAAGCAGATAAAGTGGAAATCCAAGAGGTGAGAAGGATTGGAAAAAGAGACCCGGGGAATGTTAGGGCTAGACCTCTAGTTATTAAATTCAAGTGTGAAGAAGACAAATGGGAAGTGCTAAATGGAGCAAAAAACCTGAAAAACACATATAATGTATTGCTCAAAAATGTCTCAATCCAAAAGGATATGACCAACAAGGAAAGTGAGATAAATAAGAGTTTGGTGGAACAACTAAAACAAAAGCGGGAAAACAATGAAGAAGGGTGGTACATAAGGGGAAATGGTGCAAGATACAAAATTAGTCAAAATAATATAAATGATATGCAAAGCCATCAAAATCATGAGAACAACCCAAATAATAACAACATAGTAAACCGTGACAGTAACCCCACCGATACCGGTACAAATAATAACAACATAGTAAACCGTGACAGTAACCCCACCGATACCGGTACAAATAATAACAACATAGTAAACCGTGACAGTAACCCCACCGATACCGGTACAAATAATAACAACATAGTAAACCGTGACAGTAACCCCACCGATACCGGTACAAATAATAACAACATAGTAAACCGTGACAGTAACCCCACCGATACCGGTACAAATAATAACAACATAGTAAACCGTGACAGTAACCCCACCGATACCGGTACAAATAATAACAACATAGTAAACCGTGACAGTAACCCCACCGATACCGGTACAAATAATAACAACATAGTAAACCGTGACAGTAACCCCACCGATACCGGTACAAATAGGCCTAGGTCTGATGAGGAACACAGTAGCGCAGAAATAGGAGAATAGGATAAGGGATATTGTGAGGCACAAAATTATACAGCATTCAATATAAAATGACTTAATATTTAAGGTCTGAGCAAAGAAAAAGTAGTAGAAATTGAAGATTTAGTTGAAGAGAACACCATTTTATGCCTCACAGAGACTCAACTTAAGTTTGATAAATATATACTATCAAAAGGATTACAAAACATTGAACAATTTAGACAGAGTGATAATATTAAGGGTGGGGGGCTAATGATTGTATATAACTCAAATAACATAGAAATAAATCAACAAAATACAACACATCCAGACCTATTAAAAAGCAAAGCATAAATTAGTGGATTTGAATTTTTTATAATCTTCGTTTACTTTTCAGTATAAGGTGCAGATAGGAACTTAATAATAAAAACAGAAATAGAACATATTTTAACAGAAATTGATATTCTACCATTTGTTCTATTAGGCGACTTTTACGGCCACGTAGGCTTTCTAGGCAACCAAAAATTAGATAAAAATGGACAGGTTTTATTGGGTATAATGGCACAATTTAATCTGGTAATGCTCAATGATTTTGAAGAAAACATAAGAACTTTTACCAGGTCACAAAGAGAAATGAAAAGTGTAATGGACTATATATTTATAAATTAAGACATGTATAATAAATTCAAAAATATATTCATAGACGAAAACAAAGAATGTATAGACATATCCGATCACAATCTCATGATATCTAATTTTGAAATAATGATGAACCAAGGATCATGTTTTAGTGAAAACACATGGTTAATGAAAAGCTACCTGAAGTTGAATGAGGAGACAATAAGTAATTATATAGATGACCTAGAGAAAGAATTATCAACCAATGAGAATATAAATATAGAATACATAGAAAATAAAATTATAAGTTCATCCGAAAAAAATATGATTTTTTTTTGTTAAACTAAAAATTAACAATAACAATAATAAAACTGAGCCGGTGTGGATGAATAATGAAATAAGAAATGCAATAAAATTGAGGAAACAAATAAATAGGAAAAAGAGGAATACTAATGACTGTGTAAACAAGGAAGCCTTGGAAAACCAATATAAAACATAAAAATATAAGGTACAGAGTCTTATTAAAAATGCAATAAAAATACATGAAATAAATGTTACAAAATAATTAAAAAGTGACTGGAGTGGGAAAAACTCTGGGACAATATAAATAAAGTAAAAGGTAAAAATGACAGCAAAAATAATAAAGAAGTTAAATTATATGACAATCAAGGTAAATTATTAGAAAAAGCAGAAGCAGGAGGAGACTTATTAGACTACTGGTCTAAAATATACCAAAAACATGATAATGACATACCCAAGATATGGAACCCGGTAACAAAAACTATTTATGAATATTACAGTAGGAAAGAAGAACAAGACAATAACATACGAGATGTAGATAGGAACTATATAGCACCTAGAATCCAAGAAGAACATTTTGATCTTGCGTTTAAAACTGAAAAAAAGCACATAAATGCAATGGAAGATGCAGAAATTAATATTAAGGATATAGATATACATTTAAAAATGCTAAAACCAAAAAAAAAGCAGGGCCAAAGGGGATAAACCAGAATTGTATAAAGTTTTATATAATACTGAACAATGTAAACAGGCTATAAAAGAGAGTTTAAACAAAATATTAAAAGTGGAAGAAAACATACCTTTAGAATGGAAAAAATCAAACACAAACTGATCCCAAAATGTACAAAACCAACAGCTAAAGATCTAAGGCCCATAGCTCTATCCAATATAACATATAAAATGTTCATGGCCATAGTGAGAGAAAAAATAGAGAAACATGTAATTGAAAACGATGCTTTAATGGATAGACAGTCAGGTTTTACATAATCCAATACATTCCTATGCAGATGACTCAACACTCCACAGTTCCTTCACATTTACCAATTCTTTCACCCAACCCGATCTTACAAATTCAAAAATAAACACTGCAATTTCTCTGAACCAGGACCTTTCTAGAATTAATGAATGGGGACAAAATAATCTAGTTTCCTTTAATGCACAGAAAACCAAGTACATTCAATTTTCTAACCGACAGGATCTCACTGACTCCCATATATTTTGTAATGATGCAAATATTCCCACTTCCCCTAGTATTGACATTCCTCTTGTAACATTAACTACTAACTTGAGCTGGACATATTATGTTAGAAGCATTGCTAAGAATGCCTCTAAAAAACTGGGACTCCTGTACAGAGTTCGAGAATTCTTCACTGACGAGCAGTTGGCCGTAATATATAAAAGTCATGCGCGTTCTCAGATGGATTACTGTTCACCTCTGTGGAGTGGAAGTGGAGTGGTTGCATTGAGGCAGTTGGACAAATTTCAAAATAAAGCTATTAGATTAATCAATAACCGACCTTCCTACATTATCCATACGAAGAAACTTTGCATCCCTTGCATAATTCTACAGATATTTTCACAGCAATTGTTCCGAGGAACTTGCTTCAATTGTGCCGCCTCTCCACATCTTTCCCCGTAGAACTAGGGCAGCTGAGAGCGTCCATGAATTTACACTTTCTCCTCCACAATGCAGAACTTCTGCTTATCAAAATTCATTTATCCCTAGAACTACTACTCTTTGGAATTCACTTCCCTCGAGTTGCTTTCCACAAACTTACAATCTACAAAAGTTTAAATCCACTTGTTACAAACATTTTATGAATGGAGGATGCCTTTAGGCACATGGACCTTTTTGTTTTATCTGTGTTTTTCCTTCCTCCGTTCATTGTCTCTTTAAAAAAAAAAAAAAAAAAAAAAAGGCAGTATGATAAAGGACAATCTATTTCTTTTGAAATATTGCGTGATGAGTTGCTTCAAAAACAAAAAGATTGTAATTGTAACTGCAATTGATTTTAGTAAAGCTTTCGATTCCATACAAAGAGATAAATTAATAAAAGCATTGATTCATTTTAAAGTGCCTAAATTAATGTATATAATTTCTAATCTATATACAGGAAATAAGACTGTACTTCAACTAAACAACGATGTATCAAAATAAATGGAAATTAGCAGTGGGATAAAACAAGGATGTACGGGATCAACATCATTATTGAAACTTGTGACATATTTAATTATAATACATCTCGAAGATACAGGAATTGAATTTAGGGATCTATATTTTTATTTCAACACTTTGTTCTTTGCTGACGATGGACTGAACATAACGCAGACAATAGAAAACACTGAATTAAGCATAAAAGTTATAAAACAAGTAGTTAAAGAGCACGGACTTGAAGTAAATGAAAATAAAAGCAATATTATACTATTTAACAAAAAAGATAAACCCAACGAAATATGTGGAATGAAGGTTACAAATAGAATTAATTACTTAGGTATCAATATAACTGATACCAATAAACATTTTAAATGTCAAGGAATATATGATAAATACAACACAAACACTAGCTAACCAGGTACCGTCAATAATTGCAAAGAGTTTTAATAAATTAATGATAGGTAAAGCTTATTGGAAATCAGTGGCACATCCAGCAATTTTATATGGTAACCAAGTCATAAGCTTTAACAAAACAGAGTTAAAACAATTAAAATCAATAGAAAATAAGGTTTATAGATTCACATTAGGAGCACCCATCCATTCTCCATCATGTATACTGCGAGATGGTAAATAAGATCGACACAGAAAGATGGAAACAAGAACTTGAAACCAAATCCAGTGTTAAATTATATAAAGAAAATAAAAGTGAGATAAGGGAAGAGCAGTGTTATGACAATACTCCAGCATCAATAACCTTTTTCAGGTATAGAAGTAATACACTAAAACTAAACGACCGGAATAGATTTATTAATAAAGACACAAAGTGCATCGCCTGTGAAGAAGTTGAAAATCTTTATCATTTTGTATTGTATTGTGAACATTACCAAGACATTAGAAACATAAGCAAAATATTTGATAGGCCGTACACAAATAATAAATTAGCTGATATTCTATTCAGAGAAGAAGAAAACAGAGAGGATATAAAAAGAACTATCATAGAATGTGGATAAAAAGGCAAAAGAAGTTGAAAAATCAGTAAATAACCTAATACTAAATAAATAACAAATAGGGGGGGCCGTTGAAAAGGTGATCTCCCCGAACAATCACCAGAACCAAAACCAGAACCAGAATCAGCTATGTCTCGCTAGATATATACTCGTACAACACTGCCAAAGGCAATTTCAGCACAACATTAGAGACATTCACTCAGTATTAGCGAATATTTGCCGATGTCTATGGTAGCACTGCGGATGAACCCCACGCGCTACAAACCTTGTTCTAGTGTCATTTTGATGCTATTTTCTTTTAGTTTTTGGCTGAATACATTTAATTTCATTCAGACACTTGCTCAATCCTTCAAGAGTGCCTGCATTAGCCCTAATATAGTGGAAATATGCCCGCACCGTAAGTGTTAAAGTGGGGTGGAGAGTTTGGATGTATATTGCCTCCAGGAAAGATAGGCGTCTAGGGTCGTTCTCTTGGTCTAATATGGTAGTGTATTGGCTTAGATCTGGTCGAGTGAGGGCCTGGTGGAAAGAGGCTTTGTAGTGTGATTTAATGGCGCCATTTTGGAGATGCATGGTGAGACGTCTTGTCAATCGTGTCTGCGTCATCCCGATGTAAGAAATTCAAAAGAATTACGAGAAACCCTACCGAGGAGATCAAGAAGAAAGCCCACACAACAATCACCGCTATTAACGCCAAGTTAGGAGGATTACATCTTAAGAAACTTACCGGAGAGTTCTCCCCTGGCTATGCCTACGGCAACATGAAGACCCACAAGCCAGGTAATCCTCTCCGCCCCATAACCTGCCAGATCCCCACCGCCACCTACCAAGTTGACAAAACACTCAACCAACTCTTGACTCCATACTCACCCAGCAAGTATAACCTCTCATATCCTCCGCCGATGTCCTAGAAATACTGAGAGACGCCCCCCAAGCTGATGAACATATCATTGCATCATTGGACGTGGAAAACCTGTTCACCAATGAGCCAGTAGACAGGAATATCGACTACATACTCAAACATGTATACCACACAAACCACACCACACCCTTGGTCATCCCGGAGAGGACGCTGAAGATGCTGCTGGAGATCTGCACGAAACAAAGCCCCCTTCACCTGCCCAAGAGGAAACATGTACCAGCAGATAGATGGTGTCACCATCGGTAGCCCCCTTGGTGTCCTCTTTGCCAACTTCTACACCAGATCTGTCGAAGAGGAGTTCCTATCTACTAGCCGCCCCTCCATCTACTGTAGATATGGATATGACATATCCATGCGGGTGAAGGGCCTACAGGAACTGCAGGACCTGCAGCAGCGCTTCATCACCTCATCTGGGTTAAACTTCACCTTCGAAGAATCAACCAATGGACAACTCGCCTTCCTCGATGCCCTTGTGACCGCTAACTACAACAGCTTCAAAACCAACGTATGCACCAAACCTACAAACTCCGGACTATGCCTCAACGGGGAGAGTGAACGCCCTCCGAGATATCTCGGCTCTACCATCAACGCCTACATCAGGAGAGCCATTTCCCATTGCACCAGCTGGCAGGATACTCACCTCGAACTTGACTGCCACACTTAAGTCATCATCAATAACGGCTATAGGAACTCTGATGTCCAGCAACCCATCAATAAACACCTGGAAAAATGGGACATGGATGGAGCCTCTACCCCCAATGCTGACATCAAGATCTAATATAGGAACCATATGTCCTCCGAACACAAAACTGATGAGGCCATTATACGAGACACACTCAAGAAAAAATTACTCTGTACCAACTCCGAACAGCATATCAAACTAATAATTTACTATAAGTCTAAGAAAACCTTCCACGTCATATACCGACTTACCTGCAATAATGTGGATGTGGGCCACATTCTTACATCGGGATGACGCGGACACGACTGACAAGAAGTCTCATCATGCATCTCCAAAATATCGCCATTAAATCACACTGCAACGCCTCCTTCCACCAGGCCCTCATTCGACCAGACCTAGACCAACACACTACCATAATCGACCAAGAGAACGATCGTAGACGCCTAGCTTTCCTGGAGGCAATATACATCCAAACTCTCCGCCCCGCATTAAACACACAGATAGACGACATCCAGGCCCTTCCCCGCGCCAAACGCCCTCCTACCTTCAGCAGCCAGAGGCCCCCCGCGACCCTAGTCCCTCCTCCAGCCACCCCTACCAACCAGCAATATACCCGTTCCCACCACTTCCAATTGAGATCAACCAGGTCACCTCCAGCCAATCAAGACCCGCCGCCCCAAGTTTAGCCCCGCCCCATCCCATAACCTGATCCTCCGGACTCATACATAAACCCCGAGAACTCTACATCAATATTGCTGGCCCAGACAAACACCAACTCTGCCAGCTAATCCCCTGTCTGTTGTCACACAACAATCTTCCCACCATCACCATACCTCAGAAGGCCTTCTCCGCGACCCCTGCAAACATCAAAAGGGCGTCAACAAAGAAGAAGCCCCCCAAGACACAAGATCGAGTTCCAGAACTACATGAATCTCCAACCCTTCACATCCATGAAGAACACCAAGAAGAGGACGAAACACAAATGGAACCCGAGGAAGCCAGAGCATCATCATCACCACCAACTTCCCCCAACACCAAGCCAAAATCGCCAAGAAAGAGATCCCCAGGACCACTCCTTCCCCTCCCGACAAACCCGGAGACAATAACAAAAATCGCAAAGGAGACGGAACCGGAAGAAGACACCATCGAGCTTGCAGAACTAACACTGGGCAGTATTGGATTCATCTGTGACGTCTTTGAACAAGATCCCGACGTTATGAGGAAAGCATATTATTATATTAATCAAGAAGACTTGGAACGAACTCTCACAGAAGAAGGAAAAAACAAACTGAAAGCAAGACTCAACAGATCAGATATAGACATCCCTAAGTTAAAATCCTTCTTATCAGCGCTTTAGTAACTTAAGTACAACAATAAAGCATGAATGAAAGTTTAAAAAAAAAAAAAAAAAAATTAGACAAACAAAATAAAGTAATAAACATCCCTCAACAACAGCAAGGTGGACGGCCCACTAACTTTTCTCTTCCACTGTATTTCATCTTTCCTACTTTCTCTTCCCTCCACCCACTCTGAGGTGCCTCTCTTCCCCCCCTACCTTTAAAAAAAAAAAAAAAAAAAAAAAAAAAAAAAAAATCAATATTGCCTTCAGCACCACTGTAAATTGCATACATTAAGTATTGAATTGTAACCATGAGATGAAAAAAATAAAAAAAGCAAGGTGGCTGGCCCACTAACTATCCTCTTCTCCTGTATTTCATTTGTCCTACTTTATCTTCTCCCCACCCTCTATGTGGTACATCTTATTTCATCCTCTATCTCACAAAAAATCAAACCATTATCTCTTCCAACCTAAATATAAAGACAGCTATCTCCGAAACGTCGTTAAACATAGGCCAACTATTACAGAACATCATCGACGACCAGAGAATAATAGTTAGAGTTAGACTATAATTGAGATATCAAATAAAAAATAACTAATGTTGAAATTGTCATTTCCATTAACCTTGTATGCGTAAGTGAAAATATCCTCCCTGGCTACACAAACCTCATATACTGTATATATATATATATATATATATATATATATATATATATATATATATAGAGAGAGAGAGAGAGTGGAGGGGGAGGGGGGGGGAGAGGGAGAGATGGATAGATAAATATATCAACCCCTTCAAAACATATAAGACAAAGGTCAAAGTCATTATTAGCACTACCAAAGGTCTTTATAAAGGCGGAAACAGTAAATAAATAAACTAAAACAAAATATATATATAAAAACCTCTTGATGTTTCCACCGCTTGAGGTGAGGCAAAAGTAAATTATACATTCCCTTTGATAGTTCCAAATAAAAATTTTGGAAGAAAAAGTTGGTGTAATAGAAGAAAGAGCGAGAGAGCGAGAGAGAGTGTTTGTGTAAGTGTGTGTCAAGGAGTTACTAGTTATGGTTAGTATATCAAAGACACTGCGACCCATTCTAAGCAGATGCTATTTATGAATATAATATATCGTATACTGCAGTAGTTTTATATCCATGTGTGCAGAATACGATATACTCTTTTCTTAACCCTTTGCGTACTGGTGACGTCCTTTTCATTATATTTTCGCTACTATTAGACGATTCTATTCAGCTTAGGAAAGACGTGTACCAATTAAAAGTCTACAAGGTATCTCAATTAATTCTTTTAGCTACCACATATCCTTCTAAAGCTTCACAAAATCGTTTAAATGTACCTGAAATTTAAGCACTAAGATGTCACCGGTACTGAAAGGTTTAAGAATTATGTTTTTCTTTTTGTTAGTTTGTTCCCTAGAACTCCATAGATCTGTGCATTTTTCGGTAGAACAATTGCTTCGGCCAATAGTTGGTTCCTCCTAAATTGAAAGCTCGCTATCGCTCACCAAGAAAGATTCAACACCTAAATAGTATGAAAGGTCTTTAAATTGACAAAGAAATAGGGCGAAAGGTCTTAAAGCCACCAAACAATATGGACAAACGTTTTATAATCTCAACATTAATTGAGAGAGGAAACCCTCCCATTAATGTTATCTGGAACTTTGGAGCGTCCACCCAATAGATGCTTATCAATAGTGTCGTTGTTGTTGTTTTTACGTATGATAAACAGTAATGGTCCAAGGTCAGACCCCTGTGGAACACCAGCTGTGATTTTCCAAAGAAACACCATTGATAAAACCTCACCACTGACTTTCTGTCAGTCAACATTCTAGCAATTTAAGAGGAGGTTTTTGTTTTCTTTCTGTCCCCCTTCTCCCTCTTCTTTAGATCCATTAGTTTTGAGATTAAGACATTCATCACAATAGTTTGACGATTTCATGACCTTTCTCCCCATTTTTGTTTTCAATATTTAGACCTTTTGTGCTATTTAGGTGTTGATTATTTCCTGGCGAGGGATAGCGAGCCTGTAAATTATGAGGAATTTGTCTACCAAAAAATTTACAAATTTACCTAGCACTCTCAATCAAACGTGGCGAGGCCATAGAATGCCTATCTTCTGATCTTTCAATTATTTCTGATTGGGGCAGAACAATTCTTGTTGTTTTCAACGCCTCCAAGACTCAGTTTCTCTCTCTATCTCTCCATCACAATCTTCCACAAGACTATCAACTATTCTTCAACAACACACAAATCTACCCTTCATCTTCTCTCAACATTCTTGGTGTATCATTTTCATCTGACCTTTCTTGGAAAAATTATATTACCACCCCTACTAAAACAACTTCCCAAAAGTTAGGTGTGCTCAGCCATCTCCGTGGTTTCTTCACCCCCACACAGCTTCTTGCTCTGTATCGAGGCACAGTGTGCCCCTGTATTGAGTATTGTTCGCGTGTGTGGAGGCTCCACCCATACCGCAGTTCTCGAACTAGTAGAATCAAAAGCATTTCGCTTCATCAACTCGCCTACTCTTACTAGTTCCCTACAATCTCTTTCTACACGCCACAATGTTGCAACTTTTTCACTCTTCTATTGCTAATCAAACAATCAATGTTCTTCAGAGCTCTCTCAGTGTATATCCCCTCTCTTGCGGCTAGTGCAAGGCACCCACCTTTCAACACAATCCCACTCCTATTCTGTCCAGCTCTCCAACCCAAGGATTGGCAAATTTTCTCAGTCTTTCGCCAAGTCAACAAGTGAACTCTGGAACTCTATCCCTCAATCAATCTTTCCTTCATTCTATGACATAGACTGCTTTAAACTTCGTGTGTCCAGGCATTTTGACTCCAATCTCCCTTGAATTTAGCTCTGTCTCTCTTTTAACTTTGGGGGAGACACTCGCTACAAGCAACCTACCTTTTGTCTCCTCCATGAACATAGAACAAAATAAAAAAATAAAAATAAAAGAGGAGGGGGTCTTGAAGGTGTGCTTGATAGTGTTCTAGGGAGCAAACTAATATCCCCCCCTTAATTATTTCATCAATAATAACCAATGCATGTTTTTCTCAAACTCAACACATACACAAACACACACACACACACACACACACACACACACACACACACACACACACACACACACACACACACACACACACACACACACACACACACTCACTCTCAATCTCTCTCTCTCTCTCTCTCTCTCCAGATTAGCTAAAGACAATTAATCAGTGAACACATATAACACAGCTGCTTCACTGAACATCTCGTTTTACATGAAGTTTCGCCCTGGGGTCTTAACTTATTGCGTGTGTGTGTATGTGTATGTGTCTGTGTGTGCATGTGCGTGTGTGCATGTGTGTGTGTGATGTTTATATGTGTTATGCCCACAACAAAAATCGCAGCCATCAGCACTACCAACATCGCCAGACTAGAAAAACACAAAAACACCATTAATTACGCCACTATCACAGGGCCCAAAAGACAAAACAATAATCTGCCGTGCCCCTCTAGCCCCCACGGGAAAGGACCCTGACTCAGTAGAAGGAGAGGCCTACCCAGCCAAACTAACCAGGATAAGCCAGTTTTGTACAAGACTAGCACATCTAGGTCTAAATGAATATATACACCATATGAGAACTTTACTGACAACATTTCACATATAGCTTCTTTATGACATTAACAGTCGCTAAGCCCTTGGACACCTAAAGTACCAGCATTGACATTGACATTTTTTTTTTACGTGTCTTTCGTTGTATGCATGTCTTTTCTCCCCCTCCTCCCCCCCCCCCCCCCCCCCCCTTCCCCCCCCCCCCCCCCCCTCCCCCCCACCCCCCCCCCCCCCCCCCCCCCCCCACCCCCCCCCCCCCCCCCCCACCCCCCCCCCCCCCCCCCCCCCCCCCCCCCCCCCCCCCCCCCCCGCTTTCCCCTTCCCCTTCATGTTGTGCGTCTATTTGCATACGAGTGGGTATACTGTATATGCCTTGTCAATACACATGTTGGATATATTAACTCCCTCCGACATATTATGTTCCAATAAGTCCGAGGAGGCGGGAGCCCCAGGATCATTGCCACTGCCTCGCACTACACTCACAACAACACTGCGGCCGTTAGAATTATCGGAGGAGGCTGAGGTTGCCACCAACGTTTTTTTCGTAAGCTAACTTATCGGACTTACTGAGCTCATATGACGCAATCATAAACTTATTGGAGAGGCATACATATGAGTTTTTGGTTATAAGTTCCATATGACGCGATCGCGTCATATATGTCTGGGGGAGTTAAAGTGGGTATATATGCCTTGTCAATACACATGTTAGATATATTAAAGTGCCACCTTATTATGTTAAAATGTTATGTACCGGTACTACCATTCCTCTGCCTAGCGTTTCATGTTTTCTTCCTTTTCATTTATATTAGCCTAATAGTGTATATGCATTACTCATTAGTCAAACCCCCTCCCCTTTTCTTTTTTTCTCCTTTGACCTGATTTAGTATCTCTTGAGATCCTAAATGCGCCTTATTTCACACCTATATGCGACGACAACAACAGTAGCTACCACCAAATATAATTGATAAAAATATACTCTGAAAAGTAGACAGAATCAAAACAAACACCATGTGAGGAAGAGCACTTTATTGACAACGTTTCGGCCTGATGAAACTATATGCAAAACGTTGCCAATAAAGTGCTCTTCCTCACATTGTGTTTATTTTCACCAAATACAATACCAGAAACGAGAGCGTGAAAGGATATATGAACCACACACGAGCCTTACTTAGGGAGCATTCCGTTCAGGAGAATTCTGATAAGATCCCTTATTCACATGTAGGTGCTCTTTCATCAGGACCTTCAGAGAGAAAGGGAACCCATCAATGCCCTTACTACCCTAGGAGGAGAAGATCCCAACCTACCAGGAAAGTTGTGACTGTGGCAGAAAAAGTCAGGAAAGTCCTTCTTCCACGTTAGGCACAAAGCTAGTGCTCCAGGTCACTCAACTGGATTCTAACCTATTATTGATATTAGGTCTCCTCCCAAGTTTTTTACTTGGGGTAAGTCTATGTTCGATGCTAGAATAGTGACTTGCGCAATTAATCAGGGTAGCCTTGCGTTCCTGAAAATCACCTCTACATTGCCTACTGATAGGAGTGGTTCGGTACCTCCTTGGGATTGCAGTCTGTTACCTATCCCCTTTGAGTCCCAGGACAAAGAATATAGAAGACCCCCGGCCCCTCCATGCAGAGAGAAGCCCGTCCGTAAAAGCAACCCACCTCGCCGAGATACCAGAAAGTGTATCGTGTTTGAATAAGTATGAATTTTGCTTAACGCATACAAACCATTCAGGGAACAAAACACATCCCTCTACTTGCCTAAATATATTATATCCTATACCTACCATGATCACACCCTTTCTGTGCCAACGTCGTTGAGAATATATTATTATTAGTTAACTTCATGATTCCAAAACCTGTGAAACAAAAATTTGTACTCATTCATGATAATTATTCCTAAGAAAGAAAACTAAGTCAAAGAGGACAAAGAGGACTGTGCTAAATATATAGAATATAGCCAAAGTCGGGACGAGAGAGAAAACTGTAAAGACTAATGGTGTGCATATATCAAAGGCCTGAGATCCTTTATAATAGTAGTAAATCTGTCTAATACGCAAATTACCAATTCCCTTTGTAGTACTTGCTCAGGATTAATATCAAGTAAATATCGATAGGTGCATAAATAATCTATTAGTCCACGTGTTGCATCTTTCTATAATTTAGGCTCGTCACGTGCTAGAGTAAATTTGATCAGGCATTGCCCCAGACCACATGTAGACTCCAGGTATATCTCACTACTCATTTTAGCTTAATATATACCCCCCCTCCCCCCCCCTCACATACTCCATTCATACAGATTCCGCAGATGCCCTCTTCTATGCCCCCCCCCACAATTTTACCCCCCCCCCTCTCTCTCTCTCTCTCTCTATATCTCTCTTTCTCTGTCTTTATTATTATTATTATTATTATTATTATTATTATTATTATTTTTAATTATTTTTATTATTATAAGTAGTAGCAATAGTATTTTTGTTAGTATTAGTTTTATTATTATTATTATTGAAGTGAGAATTCCAAGCACCAATCAACAGGTATGATTCTCCCAGGAATGTCACAGAAAAAATCAGCTAGACTGTCTCCACCAATCAGCGTCGTCCCCTGTCGCCTGCCAACTTACATATCCAGCCACCCCCAAAACGTTTGAGCTATAACTCGCCTTTGTTTACTTCACGCCTCATTTATCCTGGCAAAAAGTATTCTAATACCACGGTACCAGCCTCCCTGACTCTGTGGGTGGTAAGCAGATGACGTTTTCTTCCCTAAATTCAACTCTCTCATCACTTGCACTAACAATTTTGAGGTTAAGTTGCTACCCTGATCAGACTGGATCTCCTTGTGGAGACCAAACTTGGAGAAGAAGTTAAAGAGTTCTTTTACTACATTTACCTAGGGGGCAAGCCAGGTCAACCTGCATCGCGAAGATATAAAAGCTTCATGGGTATCAAACAGTTCATTGGGGCCTACTTAACACCTCTAGGGTGGACACGTAAATCAATCTGCTGCACGGAGCCCACAAGGGGGGTAACATGTATGGGGGGTCTAAAATAGTAATAGTAAAATAGTAATAATAGTAAAATAGTAAAATAGTATATCAGGTTTGGTATCAAATGAAAGGAAATTCAATTTTAAAAACTAGAAGTGAGGTTTATTTCTCCATTATCCTGTCTAAAGTTATTCATGATTGAAGACATGTAGGGTTGTCTGACGCGGAATAGCCAAATTATAATTCTTACGATACATAAACTGTATACAAAATGTTGGTGTATACCAAGAGCTTGTGCTCTTTACATACCATCTAATCCTTATCAATTTACATTTATATTTTGGAAAACATACTGACAAGTATTGACAGTCACTTTGTGAAATGTTGATATAACAGCTGAACATCAATTCTAGTACCAACTATGCACCTGAGAATCAATCTAGGAAAATTATAGCTTCTTAATCTTTACATTCCCCTTCTGAGCTTCCAGATTCTTCATCACTACTCTCATTTCCATCTGTTACTTCCCTTTTCACCTCTTCTTGTAATCTTGCTCGATTGCAAGTATCAGGATGGCCTCGGCAGAGGCAGCCGATGTTGCAGTGTCTTGATGCTTTAGAGCACCGGCAGTTACTTTGGCATCCTTTCTTGCATGAGCAGCAAGTGGCTTTGGACGCATCTTCTGGCCATGACGGATTCCGTGTGTGTCGGGGGATCATATGGTCTCCATCAAGAACCCATCCATATTTCGTTGGTGGTGGGATGATTGGATTTGCAACATGTGAAGTTTTATCTATTACACAGGCATAAGCTGCTCTTTCTAGATGAATAAGGAATGCGTCCTCTGTAGGTGGCAACCTCTTCAAGTCTGTAATGTTTCTCTTGAAAAATGTATGGGCCCTGAGCTCTGCCAGACTAACAAATCGTGAAATTTCATTGCTTGTGGAGTACACTGCGATAAACAGCTGTCTAGCTTGATCAATTACATCTCTTGTCAGGCTGTAGTTACTGTCAGCTTCAGCAAAGTTGGCAAGGTGATCCAATGGCACAGTGTTGCTTCTCTGTAGCCATGTTATCTTTCCAGTGAAGAAGGGGGTGCTGGTAATATCTCGCCCACTGAGACTATGAATAAGGGGGAGAGCTCGACACAGGTCTGCATCTAGCACTGTAGCTATTTAATGAATAGGAAGGTAGCTTCCTAATAACAGAAACCATGACCCAAATCTGTAGCCACCATATACCTGCAAGACAAACAAAACGAAGAAGCAAACAAGATCGGGAAAGGAGGAGGCTGTACAGAAGAAGAAAATTACTCGCACAAAGACGCACACATCAAAATCTACAGGATAGGCAAAAGGTCGAAATAGATAGAGAAATTGTGGAAATTGAACAAAGGCTAAGAATATCATATGAACTACAACATATGGAAGAGGAGAGGAAAGCTATTGCAGGTATAAAGGAAAATTCCAAATACTTCTTTTCATACGCCAAACAAAAGGCTAAAACAACATCAAACATCGGCCCACTGAGCAAAGGGGACGGCTCTTTCACAGGGGACAAAAAGGAAATGAGCGAACTCTTAAGCAGGCAGTATGAAATGGCATTCAATGAGCCTGATGAAACAAAAGTCATCAGAGACCAAAATATATTTTTCATGGAAACCTCCCCCACGGAAACCCCTCAGATGCTGGATATTGATTTCGGTCCAAAAGACATAGAAGAGGCCATTTCCAACATGCCATCCCACTCGGCACCAGGCCCGGACTATTGGAATTCGATCCTAATGAAAAAATGTAAGGAAAACCTCTCAAAACCCCTGGCTATAATGTGGAGAAGGAGTCTAGACACTGGTGACATACCAGATAGCTTGAAAAACGCAATAATTGACCCACTGCATAAAGGAGGGAGTACAGCACTACCAAAAAACTACCGCCCGGTAGCTCTAACCTCTCACATCATTAAAGTTTTCGAGCGAGTCCTGCGAAGCAAAATTTCAACATTCATGGAGACAAATGAACTACACAACACCGGTCAACATGGGTTCAGAGCAGGAAGATCATGTCTCTCACAACTTTTGGAACACTATGACAAAATTCTTAAAGCGCTAGAAGAAAAGAAAAACGTGGATGTCATTTACACCGATTTTGCTAAGGCATTTGATAAATGTGACCATGGTATAATAGCCCACAAACTGAAAGCAAAAGGTATAACTGGGAAAATCGGACGGTGGATATACAATTTCCTCGTAAACCGAAAACAATCGGTAGCAGTAAACCAAGTCACTTCTGAGCCTTCGGATGTCAAAAGCTCAGTGCCCCAAGGAACAGTGCTAGCGCCCCTTCTGTTCCTCATACTAATTTGCGACATAGATACCAACACCAGACACAGTACGGTGTCATCTTTTGCTGATGACACAAAATTAAGCAAGATAGTAAACACACAAGAGGACACGGGCCGACTGCAGGAAGACATGAATGTAGTGTTCCAGTGGACCAGGGAAAACAACATGCAATTCAATGAGGAAAAATTCCAATTAATACGGTACGGAGATAATAATGGTGTTAAAGAAATTACAAATTACTTAACAGAATCTAACCACATAATAGAACGGAAAGACAGTGTGAAAGACCTTGGGGTATTAATGTCTGAAAATATGGGTTTCAAAGTACATAACCAGGTCAAAGTGGCGGCTGCGAAACGTCTAACGGGTTGGATTCTGCGTACTTTTAAAACACGCGGTGAATTGCCTATGATAACGCTCTTCAAATCTCTAGTGCTACCGCGGCTTGAATACTGTAGCGTATTAACCCTTAATTAGCGGCGAGCAACATAAGTCGAGTTAAATAAAGCTGGACTATGTGGCGGCGCTCGACATAGGTCGAGTGGCAATTTCAGCACGTAATGTGGCTGAGAGAGAGAGACAAGTGGTGGCAGGAGACTAGCGAGCGTATGACTGCTCCAGACCACCGCGGCGAACCTACTGACACAAATCTCAGCTCCCTCCTCCCTCTCTCACTCGCTACATACTCAATTATGTACTGAAAGTACCGAATTACCTGCTTTTTGCACTCGCGTTGCACGGTTATTGCAAGAAAACTATCCATCATACAAGGATCGTTATGGTGTCATTCGAAAGCTCTGTTTATGCCCTTTCAGGGATAGGTACTTGTTTTACGTTCTGGGTCTTATTTAGGCATGAAAATGATCACGTAAACAGCCCTATTTTGGCTAAAAACACCCCGCTGTGCGGTACACATAAATAAACCGCATAGGCCGCTCGTAAGGTGTTAACATCCCCATACAAAGCAGGTGAAATAAATGACGTAGAGAGTGTACAAAGAAATTTCACTTCGCATATAAGTTCGATAAAACATCTACACTATTGGGAGCGTTTAAGAGCACTGAATCTGTACTCACTGGAACGTAAAAGAGAACGTTACCTAATAATATACACGTGGAAAATCGCAGAGGGTTTAGTACCAAACCTACATACTCCGATAGTCATGAAATTCAGTGATAGGAGAGGCTGGGAATGCGAAATCCCCCGGATGAATAACAGGGGTGCTATGGGCTCTCTGCGAGAGGGCTGGTTATCACACAGAGGCCCACGTCTCTTCAACAAACTCCCACGGCGAGTAAGAGACATGAGGGACATCTCGTTAGACAACTTCAAGAGAGCCCTAGATGTCGAACTGCAAAAAGTGCCAGACTAGCCCATCCTCGCAAGGGAGCGAGCTGTCGCTTCAAACAGTCTACTGCACCAAATCACCACCCATAACGAGGGGCGTCGCGCTCCTGGGTGCCGCTAGAGGAGCGGCGAACACATCCAAAGGTATCCAAAGGTAAGGTATCCTGTTGAGTCTTCATCCACAATTCCTCCAACCCCAATTCCTGAAGCTTGGTCTTGTAGTAATAGACAGCCATCACTACTACATCTGTGTCATTGGCGTAAATGACTATCCGCTTAACACCTTCAACTTGAGTGGCATAGATGGAATGAAGAAGTAATCTGTTGTCTGCTTCTTCGTGCTTTGACTGCAGCTCTGTTACAGGAGATACACAACCCTCACTCAACATGACGCTTTTGTACACATCACAAAAACCTCCTGAGAGGAACAGCTTCAAAGATTTTTGTGGCTTAACACCTTCATCAGTCTCCCACTTCTCGCATAAATACACGAGCAATGATGATTTGTTCTCTGATACATCAAAAAAGGCTTTAGGATCAGGAGCTCGGAACTGGTCACTTACTTCATATACTTTCCCTCCTGTTTCTCCTCGGCTGGCACGCTCGGCAGACTTTAGGCTGTTGGCATAGTATCTGTCGCAACAAAAATGGACACTCTGTGTACCACTAGGTTGTTAATATCATATCTTTGCCTGTCTGCAACTTTATCATTTCTAGCATCCATAGCATCACTAAGTTTCTTTGCAGTTTCCTTTTGAACTCTGTTTAATTTGGATCTTCTAAGTACTTGACATATTATACATAACTGATAGTCAATATCTTCCTTCTTCACTTTCTTAGGCTTTGCAAGGCAAACCTCCCCCTGAGATGGTGCATGCGTTCTCTTCATCTTGTTTTTATGTGCGTGATGTCCCTGTAAAAGAAAAAAAATATTAAAATAAAGATGATAATGACAGGTTGATTGAACATATTTGTACACTAAGAATGTAACAAGGACAGGGGGCTGATACATTCTGATGTACACAATAATTACATAAAGAGGACAATTCAAATATAATAATTTTGACTTGTGTACAAATACCAAATACCAAATATCAAATACCAAATACCCAAATGTGTATTTGGGTACTCACTTAAACCAGAGTGAAAACACATAAAAACTGTAGAAATATTTAGAAAGCTGGTAAAAAATTGACGAAAAATGATACCAAACACCATATTTATATCATAGGTTGTGACCTTGTATGACCGCTCCCACACCCACACCCACAACGTAGACCCCACCCCCACCCCACACACAGCTATTTAAATCATCAGGATATGACTGGGCTTTATAATGACGGTTATATCATGTTGATAGATGATATATTTTCATATTATTTGCAAAATGTGGCCCGTAACTAGGCGGAAATTGGATTTATGGGGGGTTAACCTTGACCCCCTAGTAACGACCCCCGTGCAGCTGATTGAAAAACGTGTCCACCCTAGGAGTGTTGCCCATAGACCATAGAACCCATCCACATAGGATACGTTTTTATATCTCGACAATGCAGTTTTCAATCAAATATGGGGTTTTGCCCCCTGGGTAATTAGGGGCTCTGATGTTCCTGAGTGGAATAGCCTCGGGATAAAGTGTTGTCATGTCCATGAGGGTCAAGGGAAATAAGTGTCCTAAGGAGGTCATTGGCAGAGGGCCCACTGCGTCTATTAACTCGTAAACGGTGACCGTCCTCAATAGATGTTTTTCTGGTGCACTGCAACCATCCTCAATAGATCCAGAGCATAACAAAAAAATCAAAACACCCCAGTGGCACTCACAACAAAGCAATTTGTGATTAAGTGAGATACTTCCCCTCCATTACTTGCTACCACTCCTACATATGTGTCCCCCCCTCCCCTTCCCCTCCTTCCTCCCCTTTTCCCCCCTCCTCAATTATCAGCTATGTTCCCTCTTATTCCTCCTTTTATCAGGTACTTTTTGGCGCGGCTTTCCCTCGCACAGCCTCTTTAACACGGGCGAGGTAGCTAAAGATCCTTGCAACAGAAAGACTTCTAGTGCAAGGCCTCAGTGTCACTCTACAGCTCGGAGAGGCAACATATACTCTCCCCCAGCTCTCGCCTCATGATACGACCTTGCTGCAATATTACGTCTTTCTCTCCCCCCAAAAGCTATTCCCACTTCTTGTATTGCTCTTAAATGTTCATATATTCATAATGAAAGCAAAATAGGCGCATATGGATAAGTAATAATTATATATATGGTATTATGACGATTTTAGTCAGATTAGAACCAAATACCTCCGCTTGGCAGGAGGGTTTGAACTACCATAGCTTCCCAGTTTACAAGTTAAATATCTCTCAAAGGGTTCATCGAAGCGGGGGAGGGGGACCAGAGGAGCAGACAGAATGGAATGGTTAGGCTTACCAATTTTCTGGCAGGTTTCACAACTTTTGCAATACTCAGCCATGTCTGTTTTGATAACTGGCCAGTGGAAACAGGCGTGGATTTGGGTCAGTGTTTTCCTCAATCCCAGGTGTCCCTCTAAACCATAGTTATGCGCCAATGACAAGATCTCCTTCTGGTACATCTTGGGCACCATCACTTGCTCCACAGACCTCCATGCCCGATCTTCTTCCTCGCAATCATGGGGAATAAAACGGAGCATGAGGACACCATTAGACATACTGTATATAAGAGTCTGGGTCGTTTTCTATAATCTTCCTCATTCCCATCAACTCGGGATCCTCTTTCTGTAATTGTGGTAATGTCATTAGTAAATTGGCCCACATCAGGCAGGCACACATCACCTGAAGCCTCCTCATTCACTCTTCGATTTCCATCCAGCATGTATAATTTTTCCAACCCAACCTCATTAGGGTCAATCAGCTCACCTAGTTCATTTATTAACCTACGTTCCCCCCCCCCCACTTCATCTTGATCCCATGTATCCTCCTTCTCATCCTTTGCCACATTCACCACATTATTACTGTTAAACATAGCCCTGATTACAGCACAAGCAGGGAACATATCTGGCTCCTGCCTCTCCAGTTCTCTGCTTGCAGCACAGTCAGTAGGCCTGAAAACAATTATGGGAGAAAGATTCACCAAGCCTCCAGCTAGATTATTTTCTAACAAAAGATCAATGCCAGGCACGGGCAGCTCATTCATCAGCCCAACAGTGACCTCTCCATTCACAAAGTTACTGTTTAGTTCAACCTTTACTAGAGGCACGGACAGACTGCCACCCACACCCTGAATGAGAATGCATTTACCCTCATCCATTAGCTTCTCCAGCACATTCGTTCTCAGGAGCGTTTGGGCTGCACCTGTATCTCTCAAAATGTTCACAGGCGTAACCACATCATTCTTAAGAATAGATCCATGTGAAACAAAGGCAGAAAAACCATCATCTTCTTTCCTCTCCTTCTCTTCCTTTTCCTCATTCAAACATACTTTCCCCAGGATGTAAATCAGAGCTACAAATATAAACTGCTTCAAGTAATCATGACTTGCTGCTATCTACCATATTCCCCATGCCCTTACACCTCAGTTTAAGGAAACAATTACGTTCTAGGCCAACTTTACCTCAATAGGAACACTTCACCTCTTTGTTTGCTTCTACCTTATTTACGTTAGTGTTATGACCAGCATTGGGTTGCCATGGCTTGTTATTCCATTTCAGAGGTGGATTTTTCTGAGCCTGGATGGTTTTAGGCGTAGGGATGGGGCGACCCCACCGCCCGTCACTATCTTTTTTGTAAAAAACATTATAACGAAATCACGACCTTCATCAGAGTACCCGGGGGGTGGCCGGGGGGAGCGGGGGGAAACCAGAAATGCCCTCATTGGTTTGACCCCTGGCAACGACTCCCCTTACTGCTCTGGACCACTTTCTTCTACTCTTACTATTTATTTCTGTAACATTTGTGGCCTTTCCTCTAACTTCCACTCTGTAGAACACCACCTCTCCTTTGCCAACCCTGATCTTTTCTTTCTCACCAAAACTCAGGTGTCTGGGACTACTGACAGCTATCCCTTATCTGTATCCTCCTACTATCTCTATTCTCATATTCAAGCCAAAAGTGGGTGCTGCATATTTATGCACAACAATCTCACTTCCTCTCGTGTTCCCAACTTTGACTCATCTGAATTCTCAACACTCTGGCTAAATCTTTTTTGTTACTCGCAAACTAAATATTTCTGCTCTGTTTATCTCTCCCCTAATTCTACTGACTATCCAAAGTTATTTGACTATCTAACTTCTAAAGTGGAACACATTCTATCCATCTCTCCTTTCGCAGAAGTCTCCATTCTAGATTTCAACGTTCACCACCGCCAATGGCTCTCCTCTGTTTCCTCTGACCAACCAGGTGAACAAGCCTAGCCTACATCTGTTCTATCCTAAATGACCTAGAGCAGTTAGTCCAGCAACCAGCCCATATCCCGGATTGTTTCAGAGATCGACCCAACATTCTTGATTTATATCTAACTTCCAACCCTTCTGGTTATACTATAAATCTTTTCTCTCCCTTGAGCTCCTCCGACCATAACTTATCTCTGTCACCTCTCCTATCTCTCCGGTATGGCCACCCGATCCTCTCAGTCGGCGGCGCTTGTGGCACTTTGGCGCTGCTGACTGGGAGGCTCTTCTGCAGTACTTTGATTTCCCATGGAATGAATTTTGCTTCCGAGGTAAGCAGCTCGGGCATGGAGGCATACATTTCATATTTTTTCTCTCAGTCTAATGTAATTTTGTTTTGGTTTAATCGCGCTTACTCTACTGCTGTCCTCAATAAGGAGGAAGCATTAAAAAGGTACTGTCGCCTTCAAACTCAAGAATCTCATACTTCTTATGTTTCTGCCCAGAATCAAGCCAAATCTGTTCTTCGCCTTGCCAAACATTCTTTCATCAATAATAAATGTACTGAACTATCCAACTCTAGCTCTTCCCAAGCCTTCTGGTATCTAGCCAAAAACCTCTCCAACAAGTTTTCTTCTTCGTCTTTCCCTCCTCTTTTCCACTCTGACGGCACAACCATCACTTCTTCCTCTGACAAAGCTGAACCCCTTGCTAACACTTTCGCTAAAAACTCCACTTTGGATGATTCCAGTGCTATTCCTCCCTTTCCACCCCCCTCTCTCCTACTTATACCTAACATCTTAATATCTTCCAAGGATATACTTTCCACCCATTCTGGGCTTACTGCTAAGAATGCATACGGACTGGATGGTGTTCCTCCTATTGTACTAAAAAACTGTGCTTCCGTACAGACTCCCTGCCTAGGCAAACTCTTCCGTCTCTGTCTCTCCTCCAACGTCTTCACTTCTTGCTGGAAGTTTGCTTTCATTCAACCTGTCCCAAAGAAGGGTGACCGCTCTCAACCCTCCAACTATCATCCAATTGCTCTCATTTCTTGCATCTCTAAAGTTTCTGAAACTATTCTTACTTGTACATTTTTCGGTAGAAAAATTTCTCAAGCCAGATGGCTTCCTTAAGGGCTGCCCTACTGGTGATCTTCTTTCTTATCTTAGTACCTCCTGGTCATCCTTCATTTGGGACTTCGGTGAGACGTTTTCTGTTGCGCTAGACATATCGAAGGCCTTCGATAGAGTCTGGTACAAATCCTTTATTTCCAAACTACCCTTCTAAGGTTTCTATCCTTCCATCTGTGCCTTTGTCTCTAATTTCATTTCCGGCCATTCCATAGCTGCGGTTGTGGATGGCTACCGTTCTTCCTCAACCAATCAACTCTGGTGTTCCTCAGGGTTCTGTCCTATCTCCAATTCTCTACCTATTATTCATTAACGACCTTCTCAACTGTACCTCCAGCCCCATTCACTCATATGCTGACGACTCTACGTTACACTATTCAACTAGCCTTCCACAACACCATTCACAGCATTAACTCCAAAACTCACGTAAGTAGGCCATAAAACATCTATCTTCTGATTTCTCTATTATCTATTTGGGGCAGTGAAAACCTTGCTACTTCCAATGCTTTCAAAACTTAATTTCCCCATCTGTCTACTCGTCGCCCTCTTCCAGAAAACTATGACCTACACTTCAACACCATTCAAATTAACCCTTCATCTTCTCTTAATATTCCTGGTGTCTCTTTTTTCTGATCTCACTTGGAAAGATCATAATTACCACTCTTGCTAAAATAGCTTCCCAGAACATTGGTGTGCTCAACTGCCTCCAGGGGTTCTTTACCCCTGCGCAGCTTCTTGCTCTGTACAGGGGCAGAGTGCGTTCATTTATTGACTACAGTATTGTTCACACATGTAGGGAGGATTCTCTCACACAGCACTTCTAGAAAAAGTAGAAAAGAAAGCCTTCCGTCTCATTAACTCACGTCCACTCACAAATGCTCTGTAGTCTCTCTCTCTTCGTCACAATGCATATCTCTCACTATTCTAGCGCTATTACCATAATCAGTGTAACCAGTGTTCCTCAAAGCTCGCTCAGTGTATACCAACCCCTCTACGTAGAGCATGTAGCACCCGTCTTGCAACACAATCCCACCCCTACTCTGTGCAACTCTCCAACCCAAAAGTGAAACATTATTTCAATCTTTCTTCTATTCAGCAGCTGTTCTCTGGAACTCTCTCCACGAATCAGTGTTTCTCTCTTTCTGTGACTTAAATTGATTCAAATTTTGTGTGTCCAGGTATTTTGGCTCGAACATTCCTTGATTTTGGCCTTGTTGCTCTTCAACTCTGGGGTAGGCACTCACTACAGGCAGTTCTGCCTTTTGTCTTCCCCACTCGCATAGAAAAAACAAAACAAAAAAACACTGTTGTTGTGAGGTGACCTTAATAACTTTTGGTAATTGTTTCCTCTTCTGTAGTATGTCTTACTGTCTGAACCGAATTTTGTGAGTCACAACATACTGATCTGCGAGCGTTGCAGCTTTCTCGGGATTCATGGTACCCTTCTTGAGGATATGTGAAGCTACTTCTTTATTGATTGTCCCACAGACGTCTTTCAAAAGAATGAGCTCAAACAACTTCTCATAACTTTCTTTAAAACACCTTAAGAGCGGCCTATGCAGTTTATTTATATGTACCGCCCAGCGGGGTGTTTTTAGCCAAAATAGGGCTGTTTACGTGATCATTTTCATGCCTAAATAAGATCCAGAACGTAAAACAAGTATCTATCCCTGAAAGGGCATAAACAGAGCTTTCGAATGACACCATAACGATCCTTTTATGATGGCTAGTTTTCTTGCAATAACCGTGCAACGCGAGTGCAAAAAGCATGTAATTAGGCACTTTCCCCATACAATTCCTTATATAGCGAGTGAGAGAGGTAGGAGGGAGGTGAGATTCGTGTCAGTAGGTTCGCCGCGGTGGTCTGGAGCAGTCATACGCTCGCTACTCTCCTGCCACCACTTGTCTCTCTCTCTCAGCAACATTACGTGCTGAAATTGCCACTCGACCTATGTCGAGCACCGCCACATAGTCCAGCTTTATTTAACTCGACTTATGTTGCTCGCCGCTAATTAAGGGTTAATCTCCCGAGAACGCAGCCACTTGTTTAGTGCCGTTTTATCCTCCTACGAGAACTCCACATGTCTCAAATTATGACTCTTAACATTATTTCTGAACCTAAACCGGTAAGCTTCAGGAGGTGGGCAGGCATTGTGGTGGTGAGCTTCACTGCATATCTGCCTGCTGAGAGCGGAACCTCTCTAGGAGGTCTGGTATCTGGGAATCTTTTGCTGGAGACACCAAAAGAGCCTAGGTATCTGGGTCTTCTGGGCGACCAAGATGTGTGAGTTTAAAAAAAAAAAAAAAATTATGTTGTGTTGTCTTATCTCTGTTCGGGCTCTGTCTCGAGTCAGCCACCCCCAGCTATGGGATATGTGACTGTGTATATACAGTACATGCATAATAGTATAGTGATAAATCCATCTAATACAAAGATAACAATATACCCAACGAAATTATACACCTTTTTTATAGCCTTATATAGCCATTTAGTTGTCGATAATGCAGTGGGATTGATCTGGGAAAGCTATATACACTTATCTATAATGCTACTTTGCCTGACATTTTAACCCAGTTACCTTCCTGGATCCAGAGCTTGTAGACAGCACTTACTGATGGAGAGAGAGAGGTTGTTTGAGTGTGAGAGTGATAGATAGATAGAGAGTGAGTGAGTGTGAGCTGAGCATTGATTGGTCGTGTGTGAGAGTAAGAAAGATGAAGGAAGGGGCAGAGGGAGAGATATGAGGGGAGGCTGGGGGAGAGAGAGAGAGAGAGAGAGAGACGAACAAACAGGTTAACACACTCTAATCAGGATACACACAAGTACTTCAAAATTGACCAGCTAAATACCAGAGGTAATGGTTCCAATATTGTTGGAAAATATTTACAGTCTGATCAAGCCAAGTTTTTCCTTTTTCAAATGAGTCGTAGGCGTTTGGAAGAAGCTGCCACGATTGAGGGGATATTTTAAATTGATTTGTTTATTTATTGATTAATTAATGACTGAATATATTTATTTGCTTTCTTCCCTAGACCTCCATCAAGCTTAAAACAATACCCCAAAACAGCTCATTGATAAAAATGTGTGCATGTTTCGGTAGAAGGTAGTCCGGGAAGGCGTTTTTGTTTGGCCTATGGGACAAAGTAAAATGCATGGCTCGAAAATGGCAAAATCAAGCAAAATCCTCATTATTAATGAAAACAAATATCCTAATAAACCCCATGTAGTCGAACCAGATAGTGTTAAGGCAGCGTACAGGTAATAAACCTTCGACTTGGGTTATCTGTAGTCTCTCTCTCTCTCTCACACACACACTCACTCTCTCTCTCTCTCTCTCACACACACACTCTCTCTCATGCACACATACACACACATGTACACACACACACACACACACACACTCTCTCTCTCTCTCTCTCTCTACATTGTACATACTGCCGTGGTCGAACAATTCTGGAACATTATTGGAAGCGTAACATTATGCTTCAAGGGCAGAGTGACTGTCTGTTTTTGGGAACGGAAGTATATAGTAAAGGTGAAGCAAGTAATAATTTTGATCACTCTTATGCTTAGAATACTAGAGTTGGTACAGAGGAAGTAGTAGGGGGTGAGGAAGTGAATTTTAGTAGGAGATGAAGGCGTCGGGGCTTGACCCAACTTGCTTGAGCTGGTTTTTGTTGGCGAGACAGTTTGAGAATACTTTTCGAGAGGGGACAGGACGGACAACACATAGGGAACGGAAGTATATAGTAAAGGTGAGGCAAGTAATCAAATTTACCCTAGTGATACGACCTACGCCAAGGCCGATTTTACACTCCAGGTACCCAGTTTAACGTATGGGTGGGACGAGGCGAACACGAGAGAAGGCCTGCCCAATGGCCACTGAGCAATCCTGGTGGCTAACCAAGTTCTCAGTCTCGTGTGTTCATTGGTTGTAGGAAGCCACCAATCAGGCCCCTGAATTCATTTTAGCCACCATGAATCCAGGTACTCATTTTCGTCTGAGTGAGATGGAACTGACAGGGAATGGAGTTTGTTCAACACTCCTGGGCTACTTGAACCCGGGTGGCAAGCCAGGGAAATTTCACCCACCCCTAGGGCAACATCTGGTCAATGTCGGTACCAGGTGCAATCACCCAACAGGCGCGGTCACCCATCCAACTACTGACCAGACCCTACGTTGCTTAACCTTCTGATCTATTATCAGGGTTGCAAGCATGTAGGCAGGGTTGCCCCTTGTTTTGGGGAACGGAAGTATATAGGAAAGGTGAGGCAAGTAATCAAATTTACCCTAGTGATACGACCTACGCCAAGGCCGATTTTACACTCCAGGTACCCAGTTTAACGTATGGGTGGGACGAGGCGAACACTAGAGAAGGCCTGCCCAATGGCCACTGAGCAATCCTGGTGGCTAACCAAGTTCTCAGTTTCGTGTGTTGATTGGTTGTAGGAAGCCACCAATCAGGCCCTTGAATTCATTTTAGCCACCATGAATCCAGGTACTCATTTTCGTCTGAGTGAGACGGAACTGACAGGGAATGGAGTTTGTTCAACATTCCTGGGCTACTTGAACCCTGGTGGCAAGCCAGGGAAATTTCACCCACCCCTAGGGCAACATCTGGTCAATGTCGGTACCGGGTGCAATCACCCCCAGGCGCGGTCACCCATCCAACTACTGACCAGACCCTACGTTGCTTAACCTTCTGATCTATTATCAGGGTTGCAAGCGTCAGGCAGGGTTGGAATTGAAATTGAAATGAATATAGAAAAGGTGGGTGAGGGTGAAAGAAGGGAAGTTTTTATTGGTTAAGTAGGAGAGACAGTGGTAAAAGTGAGAGCAAATAGAGTGTCGGGGCTTGACCCAACGTGCGTGAGTTGAGTATTGGGCTGGATCAGTATGGCTTGCCAAGAAGGGGGCTGGGAGGCTGCAAGATGAAGGCAGGAGATGGTGGTGTTGATGGTGGTGGTGAAGAAGTCGATGGTGTTAATGTTGGTGTTTAACGAATTCTTCCATGTTGAAGGTCTTTCTCGATCTTTTTGGGTTTTTCATGGAGCTCCTGATCTTGAACAGCTGACTTTGGAAGATCCTTAGACCTTCTACTTGCTCTGGTGTAAAAGATGGATCAGGGGTTGCTTCGGTGTCCCCCAAAATGGCTCTCCAAAAAGGTGATTCAGGGGGGGGGACGTCTTTTTCGTCTTGGTGCTGCATCCTTGACTCCTTCTTCCTCGATCGTCTCCACGTCGACTATTTCTCCTATGGTGGACACAGTGTACTCAGACGACGTGGAGGGGAGTGCCACCGGATGATTAATGGTGGCAGGTGCTGGAGTCGAGGCTGCTACTGGTCCGGTGATGTTGACTGCTGATGGAGGTGGCGATGCCGAGACTGCAGGAGGTGGTGGAAGGCTGCTCCTATTGATTGGTTTGTAGATGTTCAGGCGTTTCCATGGCTGCTGTCTTGGACGTTGTTGGGGAGCCTGTGGACGAGTGATTTTGGTGGAGTGCATGTTTGGGATGATAATAGAGGGCAAGTTGTTAGCTTGTAGGAGGGCAGGGAGATACACCCTTAGGAGGTTGATGTCCCCACCAGCAAGAGCAGTGGCTGTGGTGACAATGATTTTGATTGAGTCCTTGTCACAAGATGGCTGCTCTACTCTTGCCTTCTCCTTCCTCTTCCTGGCATGCACCGATCCCTTCACACAGTCACCCTTGGGTCCAGATACTCGATGTGCCTCCATTCCCTTCTTCCCCTTTTTGATGGTAAACTCTACCCTCTCTCCGTCACCAAGAGAGGGCAGAGCGTGGAGTGGATTGGGGCGAGATATGCTCCTTCTATGTACAAAGATGTCTCCTCCTTCCTGTTGGCTGATAAAGCCCATTCCCTTTTTGTAGTTAAACCATTTAACATGGCCAGCAAAGCAGGTGGGGGCTGCTGGAAGCATGATGGTTTTGGTGGTAAGGGATAGGTGGAGAGTTGTAGCCAATCAGGAGAGAGCAGGCAGGGTTTTTTTTTTTTTGTTTTTTTTTTTTTTTTTAAAGGTAGGGGGGGAAGAGAGGCACCTCAGAGTGGGTGGAGGGAAGAGAAAGTAGGAAAGATGAAATACAGTGTAAGAGAAAAGTTAGTGGGCCGTCCACCTTGCTGTTGTTGAGGGATGTTTATTACTTTATTTTGTTTGTCTAGTCATTTTTTTTTTTAAACTTTCATTCATGCTTTATTGTTGTACTTAGGTTACTAAAGTGCTGATAAGAATGATTTTAACTTAGGGATGTCTATATCTGATCTGTTGAGTCTTGCTTTCAGTTTGTTTTTTCCTTCATCTGTGAGAGTTCGTTCCAAGTCTTCTTGATTAATATAATAATATGCTTTCCTCATAACGTCGGGATCTTGTTCAAAGACGTCACAGATAAATCCAATACTGCCCAGTGTTAGTTCTGCAAGCTCGATGGTGTCTTCTCTCGATTCCGTCTCCTTAGCGATTTTTGTTATTGTCTCCGGGTTTGTCGGGAGGGGAAGGAGTGGTCCTGGGGATCTCTTTCTTGGCGATTTTGGCTTGGTGTTGGGGGAAGTTGGTGGTGATGATGATGCTCTGGCTTCCTCGGGTTCCATTTGTGTCTCGTCCTCTTCAGGGTAATCAGGGAGGCAGCCGAGCGAGCATCTTGGCCAATGAGAGGGTTTCGATTCTTCTTAAGCATCTTCTGCAGTGCTTTGGCTCGGCCAGTGGGAGGCCGAGAAAACTGCTGAAGAAGGAGAATCTTGGTATTCGTCATCTATAGGAGTGGAGAGGGTTTGTTCGAAGAGGGGCATGTGCCGCGCCTTTTTGGGGAGGTGACTGTGGGTCCTTGATGAAGTATGTGCCTCGCTGAACCCTTTGGACAATTTGAGGCACAGTCCAACAGGTATTGTATGGTGAGTGAAGCAGGTATTATAGGATGTTTGTGAATTATGGTATGTATGGTTTTGGTATATGGCAATTAGTAAGGTGATGGTGATGGTGTTGGTAGTGATTGTTTATATTAGTGATGATGATGGTGACCAGAGGTGGTGATGGTATTGGTGGTAATAGTGTTTGGTAAATGGCAATTAGTAAGGTGATGGTGATGGTATTAGTAGTGATTGCTAATATTAGTGATGATGATGGTGACTAGAGGTGGTGATGGTATTGGTGGTAATAGTGATGGTGTTGGTGATGTTTAATGGCACTGAGGATGATGATGGTGACTAGAAGCAGTGGTGGTGATAGTGAAAGTGATGGTGTTTGTAATGATAATGGTGACTAGAGGTGATGATGGTGATAGTGATGGTGACTAGAGGTGGTGATGGTATTGTAGGTGATAGTAGTAGTGGTGGTGATTATGTTTACTGATAGCTATAGTGACTATGGTCATTGATACTAGTGCATAAAGAGAGTGTTGTTGTTGTTGTTGCTGTTCCCCAAGCTGCCTGGCCGAGGCCCCGATCAAGGCCAAGGCCATAACCGAGCACCCCCACAAAACCCTCCCTGCCGACCACAATAAAGCCGGGGTGACCGAAGCCACTCCATGGCGGGGAGCTGAGGAGGGTGCGGAAACGCCCGGGAAACCAAAACCCCACCCAGGGCCCTGTGCCCCTAAGCAATTATGAAGAGAAAGTTGAGGGGGAAAGGAAACATGTGACGCTTTGGCTTCCAATCTTGGTAGATTGGGAGGTCAATCCACGGAAGAGACGCCGTCACTCGAGATCTAGAAAATATATAAGTCAAAGGAAAAGTCAGAGTAAGCTATGGGTATGGCAGAGATCGCTCAGTTCTCACTCTGAAAGACCAGCCCATCACCACATGACTAGAACCCAATCCTCTCAGCAACAGCTAGGAAAGACCCTAGAAAGCCGCCTTTGGCGGGGGGGATGGCTCCCCTATTTCAACCCCTTTCGGGGTTGGGCACCCACCCAATTAATTAAGGTGCAAGCAACGTTATCCGGGGTTCAAGCTGTATTGCACGTGGGGTATTGTGTTGGATTAAAATGTGAACAAACAATCACAGGAAACTCTGCTTCGCAATAATAGGAAGTCTGCTGTGCCGGTTTTCAGATCAATGAAAGTAGCGGCTGCAAAAATAAGATCCATTAATTTTGCAAACTTTATGATGCAATTATAGGGGAATCGGTTGAAACACTTGAGAAAAGAAAAAACATTGAGGAATTTGTGATAATTTTGTTAATTGATATATATTGTACATTTGTTCAATGCTGCAGCTAAACTATTCCACTAATTTGTATGTATTTGTTACCAAAACATTCAGAATAATGAGCTACGCAAACCTATGTGAAAATGGTGTTGATCATCCATGTAGTTTTTTTAAGATTTAGATTACTAACCCATAAACTACGCCCGTTCTCAATAGAGGTTCTTCTGGTGCACTACGACCGTCCTCAATAGATCCAGAGCATAAAGAAATCCTTAGAAAACACCCCAGTGGCACTCAAAACAAAGCAATTTGTGATTAGGTGAGATAATTCCCCTACATTACTTGTTACCACTCCTACATATGTATCCCAACCCCCCTTCCCCTCCTTTCCCCGCTCCTCAATTATCAGATATTTTTCCTCTTATTACCACTTTTATCGGGTAATTTTTTGTGCACATTTCCCTCACCCGGTCTCTTTAACACGGGCGAGGAAGCTAGAGATCTTTGCAACCGAGAGACTTCTAGTGCAAGACCTCAGTGTCACTATTCAGCTCTCGCCTCATGGTACGACCTTGCAGCAATAATACATCTTTTTCACCCCCCAAATGCTATTCCCACTTCTTTTATTGCTCTTCAATGTTCATATGTTCATAATAACAGCAAAATAGGCTCATATGGATAAGTAATAATTATATATATGGTACTATGACGATTTTCGTCAGAATAGAACCAAATGTCTTCGCTTAGCCTCTGCGGAATAGTTTGAACTACCATAGCTTCGCAGTTTATGAGTTAAGGGAAATTGTGGTTTTTCCAAGATGACTGCCAAATACAGACGTGTAGGGCAAAGCCTTTCTCAATAACATTTGTGGGCCATCTGTAGAGGAGTTCATACAACAAAGCACACTAATAAGCACTCCTATAAGTAGGAGAGACAGTATTTACGTCTAAATGATGCAGAAATGCGGCCGACATAGGTGTGTCTGACCGCAATTTTGGATGTTTAGCATATCAATGGTTCCGGAGTTATTGCGTGAAAATGAGTGGGCAAGGATAATTTTGAATAATTATCCAAAACACAAGACAAAAATAATATAAAATATTAATAATCTGAACGATTTCAGTCGGGGTTCCCGCTGTAGGCTTGAACCTCTAATATAACTATGCATGGTGACAGGCATTCTGAAGGAGATACACTTGCATTTCATAAAGTCTAGCCCACTTGAAAGAATTCATGGACCCTCTAGTTTTTCCTTTATGCAATCATAACTAACTGGATTGATTTGTGTATGGAACTTGCCTTTCAATAAATAGTATTATAGTTTAGTAATTGATGTATAGGAATTTATATTCATAAATTCGTGTCCAAGATATACTTCCATTATTAGAAATTGGTGAAGTCCACACATATTTATGAGTGGGCTAGAGATTATGGCATCCGAATGTACATCAAAGTGAGCTAGTGAATTAATTGGAGTGATGCTGTGTGGCTGATTGATAAGTTAATTACTGTATCTGTTTGGTGGTGACATGTGGTGATGAATAATGGTGGTGACAGGTGGTGGTGTTTAATGATGGTGGTGGTGGTGATGAATAATGATGGTGGTGGTAGTGGTGACAGGTGGTGATGAATAATGGTGGTGGTAGTGATGAATAATGGTGGTGGTAGTGGTGGTGACAGGTGGTGATGATAAATGGTGGTGATGATGATGGTGATTGAGATGAAAGATTGGGCAATATCTAGCTAAGCACCATTCCCTCTCTCTCTCACACACACCCTCTTTCTCTCTCTATCTCTCTCTTCTGTGCTATCCTACTTTTCTAATACTCTCTGTGTGGTTCTATTATATCTTATTAAAATGAAGTCCAGACCACCTCTCTTGGCTCGTAAGGTGTGTGGGGAGAGTGTATACATGTAAATTATATGTACAGCAGCCCATATAAGTTGTGTTGCTCTCCACGATCTCATTCAGAGAAATATAAGAAGCGTGATTGAATTGTGATGGTAGTTTCTTACGCAGTGGTTAACTCATCTGATTGGTCAACGATAATTAAAAGAAAACACACTCGCAATTCATACTAATTTTAATTTCATACATAAAATCACAACGAGGAACAAAACTTATGTGGATAACTGTATAAAATCACAACGAGGAACAAAACTTATGTGGATAACTGTATAAAATCACAGAGAGGAACAAAACTTATGTGCATAACTGTATAAAATCACAACGAGGAACAAAACTTATGTGGATAACTGTATAAAATCACAGAGAGGAACAAAACTTATGTGGATAACTGTATAAGATCACAGAGAGGAACAAAACTTATGTGGATAACTATAAAATCACAGAGAGGAACAAAACTTATGTGGATAACTGTATAAGATCACAGAGAGGAACAAAACTTATGTGGATAACTGTATAAGATCACAGAGAGGAACAAAACTAATGTGGATAACTGTATACAATCACAGAGAGGAACAAAACTTATGTGGATAACTGTATAAGATCACAGAGAGGAACAAAACTTATGTGGATAACTGTATAAAATCACAGAGAGGAACAAAACTTATGTGGATAACTGTATAAGATCACAGAGAGGAACAAAACTTATGTGGATAACTGTATAAGATCACAGAGAGGAACAAAACTTATGTGGATAACTGTATAAGATCACAGAGAGGAACAAAACTTATGTGGATAACTGTATAAGATCACAGAGAGGAACAAAACTTATGTGGATAACTATAAGATCACAGAGAGGAACAAAACTTATGTGGATAACTGTATAAGATCACAGAGAGGAACAAAACTTATGTGGATAACTGTATAAGATCACAGAGAGGAACAAAACTTATGTGGATAACTGTATAAGATCACAGAGAGGAACAAAACTTATGTGGATAACTGTATAAGATCACAGAGAGGAACAAAACTTATGTGGATAACTGTATAAGATCACAGAGAGGAACAAAACTTATGTGGATAACTGTATAAGATCACAGAGAGGAACAAAACTTATGTGGATAACTGTATAAGATCACAGAGAGGAACAAAACTTATGTGGATAACTGTATAAGATCACAGAGAGGAACAAAACTTATGTGGATAACTGTATAAGATCACAGATAGGAACAGAACTTATGTGAGCGACTGTATAAGATCACAGAGAGGAACATAACTTATGTGGGCGACTGTACATATCTCTATGTCTTTCTGCATGGCCCAGAACGGGATATTAGCAGCCTAGAACCATTCATCAACCGCATTTTGACAGTTTATTCTGGCTATCATTAGACGATTCAGACAGCTTAGGATGGATATGTGGGAATTAAAAGGGTAAAGACTTTCTTAATAAACCATGACTTCCATATACCCTTCCTAATCTCAATAAAATAGTTTAATAATAGCCAGAGAAAAAGAAAAGTGCGTCATCGATTATCAGAGGATTAATGTTATGTGATAGTGACCAAGAGATGTAGGTTGTAACTTGCACATACACACACACACACACACTCTCTCTCTCTCTCTCTCTCTCTCTCTCTCTCTCCTCCAAGCTACCAAACAATTATTTTTTGTCAGACTCCTCCACAAACTAAAGATCCAGTAAGAATCTTAAAACAATCAAATTAATTTATTTTATGCAACAAGCCTACACAATATGATTGACGAACCAAGATTTATGTTACAAAATGAAGAAATAAATACAATAGCGATAACAGAAACTTATTTAGACACCAACAATATCGATGTCATAAATGAATTCCAGATCAACTCATATAAATGATATCATAAAAACAGATTAGGAAAGATAGGAGGCGGTGTGGTACTCTACATCAAAGAAAATACATGCTCATTGGAGATTTATATTCCTTCTAATAACTCAGAACTGTTATGTGTCAAAATTTATAACAAGGATATGAACATTACTGTAATGTGGTTGTTGCATATTGTCGCCCAACACATACCATTCAAGTGGATATACCCCTATACAATAATCTAGAAAATAACTCTATCAACAAAAGAGACCCTCATTATAGGCAATTTAAATTTTCCCAATATCCATTGGAGAGAATTAAAAGGATCTGGCAATGCATCAGGAAAAATTACCTAATTTATTTAAGATAACTTCTTATATTAATTACTCCAGAATCCCACTAGGGGAGATAATATTTTAGACCTAGTAACCACGACCCACACACATTTAATTTCTGACCTAGAAGTTGGGGAATTAATATCTAACTGCGATCATAATATCATCAGCCTCCAACTTAACATATCGCATTCGAATAGTACTAGCGAGACTCTTATTCCCAATTATAATATGGCAGACTTCAATATATTATTGCCTTAACAATTTGCGTTTCGAAAGACTCACCAACATTGATGGTATATGGGATTTGTTTTCTAAATATTCATGAGTGCCCCCCCCCCCCTTAAAAACACATTTCCGTATGCGCAAAAGACACAGTAAGCAAATAAACAAACTCCTTTGGTACGATATTAGTATTAGTAGAGAAATTAGGGTAAAACGATAAATAAATAAATACCATATGTAAACAATACTCGGCCTCTAGAAACAAATTTAATCGCTAATCCATATGGAAAAGAGGACACACGAAATCAGCATAGCTAAAGATAGGAAGACTAATTCAAAGCAATTTTACAGAAACATAAACAAAAAAAATTATATGTAAGTGAGCGAGACAACAGGCAGAACTGCCTGTATCGAGTGCCTCCCCCAGAGTTGAAAGACTGACAGGGCCAAAATTAAGGGATGTTCGACCCAAAATGTCTGAACACATAGAGTTTGAAGCAATTTAGGTCATAGGAAGAGGGAAAAACTGATTCTAGGAGAGAGTTCCAGAGCTCAGCAGTTGAATAGAAGAAAGACGTTTCACTCTTGAGTTGGAGAGTTGCACAGAGTAGAGGTGGGATTGTGTTGCAAGACGGGTACTACATAGCCTACGTAGAGGAGGTGGTATACACTGGGAAAGCTCTGAGGAACATTGATTATTATAGTAGCGATAGAATAGCGAGAGAGATGCAACATTGCGGCGAAGAGATAGAGATTGCAGAGAGTTGGTGAGTGGACGGGAGTTAATGATGCAAAACGCTTTCCTTTCTACTTTGTCTAGGAGTGCGGTGTGAGAGGATCCTCCCACACATGTGAACAATGCTCAATACAAGGATGCACTGTGCCCCTGTACAGAGCAAGAAGCTGTATAGGGGTAATGAACCCCTTGAGGTGGTTGAGCACACCCAGCTTCTGGGAGGCTGCCTTAGCAAGACTGGCTATATGATCCTTCCAAGTGAGAGCAGAAGAAAATGAAACACCAAGAATATTGAGAGAAGATGAAGGAATTATTTTTGTATTGTTGAAGTGTAAGGGATAGTCCTCTGGGAGTTCTGAACGGGTAGTAAGATGAAGAAATTGGGTTTTGGAATCATTAAAGGCAAAACAAGGTTTTCTCTGCCCCAATTGACAATAGTACTTAGATCAGAAGATAGGTGTTGCATGGCTTCATTACGTTTGTCTTTGAGAGATTGCTGGCTTGGGCGTTCTGGAAAACTAATTGTGTAGTGTAAGGTAGTGTCGTCTGCATATGAATGGATGGGACTGGAGATACAGTTGAGAAGATCATTCATGAAAATTAGAAAGAGAATGGGAGATAGGACAGAGCCCTGAGGAACACCGGAGTTGATAGGATGAGGGAGTGAACGATGGCCGTCCACAACCGCAGCTATGGAATGGCCGGAAAGGAAATTAGAGACAAAGGCACAGATGGAGGGTTCGAAACCGAAGGAGGGTAGTTTAGAAATTAAAGATTTGTGCCAGACTTTATCTAAGGCCTTCAATATGTCTAGTGCAATAGAAAAGGTCTCACCGAAGTCCCGAAAGGAGGATGACCAAGAGTTAGTAAGTTATGAAAGAAGATCACCAGTAGAGCGACATTTAAGGAAGTACTGGTGATCTGAGAGTAGATTATGAGAAGAAAAATGCTTAAGAATTTTGGAAGCAAGAATAGTTTCAAAAACTTAATAAGAGATACAAGAGATAAGAGCAATTGGACGATAGTCGGAGGGTTGAGAGCGGTCACCCTACTTTGGGACAAGTTGAGTGATATCAAACTTCCAGCAAGAAGGGAAGACGTTAGAGGAGAGACAGAGACGAAAGAGTTTGCCTAGGCAGGAAGTCAGCATTGAAGCACAGTTTTTGAGTGCAACAGGGGGAACACCGTCCAAGTCGTACGCCTTCTTAGTATCAAGCCCAGGAGGGTAGAAAGTACATCTTTAGAAGAGATTAGGATATTAGGCAGAAGTAGAAGAGAGGGGGGTGGAGAGGGAGGAATATTAGCAAACACATTAAAAGTGCTATAGGGTCTATACTTAACACTAAAGGTGTTCTAGAAACATATAGCAGACATATCCACTACTCTTAACAATTATTTCAGCTCCGTTTTACCACTGATACCAATATGAACACTCTACAAGCTACTAATCAAACATGCAAAGTTGTACTGTACTTCAAAATCAGCCAATCAAACGTCATGGGAAAGATTAACTTACTGAAAATCAATATATCTCCCGGTGACAGGCCTGTTCATACCTAAAAACCTAAAATTGGTCAAAGATGAAGTTGCGGAAGCTCTAACCAAATTTGTTTACATGTTACTGACTGACACAAGGCCATTTACTCACTGACTGGAAAACAGCAAATATAACACTTATATTTCAAAAGGGATATAAATAACTACACAATAATTACAGACCAATTATCCTAACTTCCGTTATTGTAAAACAATTAGAATCAATCATAAGAAACAAAATTGTACTTTTCACAGAGAAAAACAATCTTATCAATAATAGTCAACACGGCTTAAGAGCAAAGAGATCATACCTAACAAGCTTTATCAAATTCTATGACAGCCTATATTAAATTTATGATTTTACCAATAGTCTTGACATAGTGCTTGTTCTTTCAAAAGCCCTGCGACAAGGTCCCTCATAATAAATTTCTTTCAAAAGGCCTTCGACAAGGTCCCTCATAATAAATGTCTTCAGAAGGTCGAGAGCCTAGGATTTTTTTGGCTATGTGAATGAGGGAGACAAAAGGCATAACTGCCTGCACCGAGTGCCTCCCCCAGATTTCAAAGAGTGACAGGGCCGAAATCAAGAGACGTTCGAGCTAAAACGCCTGGATACACGGAGTTGGAAGCAATTTAAGTAATAGGAAGAGGGAAAGACTGATTCTGGGAGAGAGTTCCAGAGCTCAGCAGTTGAATTGAAGAAAGTCTGGGAATAGCGTTTCACTCTTCGGTTGGAGAGTTGCACAGAGTAGGAGTGGGATTGTGTTGCAAGGTGGGTACTACGTACCCTACGTAGAGGAGGTGGTATACACTGGGAAAGCTCCGAGGAACACTGATTATTGTAGTAGCGATAGAATAGCGAGAGAGATGCAACACTGCGGCGAAGAGAGAGAGATTGCAGAGAATTGGTGAGTGGACGGGAGTTAATGATACGAAAGGCTTTCCTTTCTACTTTATCTAGGAGTGCAGTGTGAGAGGATCCTTCCCACACATGTGAACAATACTCAATACAAGGACACACTGTGCCCCTGTACAGAGCAAGAAGCTGCGCAGGGGTAAAGAACCCCTTGAGACGGTTGAGCACACCCAGCTTCTGGGAGGCTGCCTTAGCGAGACTGGTAATATGGTCTTTCCAAGTGAGAGCAGAAGAAAAAGGACACCGAGAACATTGAGAGAAGATGAAGGGTTGATTTTTTTTATTGTTGAAGAATAAGGAATAGTCCTCTGGAGGTTCCTGACGGGTAGTAAGATGGATAAATTGAGTTTTGGAAGCATTAAATGCAACAATTGGGATAAGTAGCTAGTTAAATTAATTAAAACAGAGAGTATATATTAATTAATTGGAACAGATTGGACTCCAGTGACTACTGGAGTCCTCCAGGGCTCAGTGCTGTGTCCAACATTGTTCACAATATATATTAATGATATAGACAACGGCATCAATAATATCATTTCCAAATTCGCCGATGACACTAAGATAAAAAATGCAATAATCTTGGAAAGGGATAGCATTAGCCTGCAATATGATCTACACAAAATCACGAAGTGGTCAGAACATTGGCAGATGCCTTTTAATGTAATCAAATGTCAGATACTATAAATAGGCTTCCAAAACAACAAAGACGAATACCACATAAATGGAGAAAAGGTAAAGAGCGTGTCACAGATATAAGACCTAGGAGTGTTTATAAACGAAAATATATAATCTACAAGTCAATGCACTGCAGCAGCTAACAAAGCAAACAGAAAACTTTGATTCATTAGAAGAAATATTCATTATTATAGGAAAGGTGTTGTGGAGTGGTCTTGCCGCTGGACTGGTAATCTAATGGTCCCGGGTATCGAATCCCAATGTATCAATGGAAAGATATTATTGTAATGGAATTTGTGCTGTACCTAGTATCAGTGCATTACCACACAGCCCACCGGATTGCCCCCAAAATACCCTCATTGCTCCCTGATTAACTATCACTGTATAAATATTCCCATATTCAAAATATGCTACAGGGGGGCAATGCCTAGTGAGTTAATTGCTCAATGGGTGGCGTTCTGAGAATGAGGGTCCAATTCTAGGAGGTGAGACAGTGAAGCATGAAGGAGAGGTAGCTCCAGAAGCGCGGCATGCTTCGAGCCGTGATTGGGCAACCAAGCGCCATGCATCTTGCGAAGGCAAGATGGCAAAGGCTGGTTGCAGCTCTAAGTGCTCCATAAGTCTCACTCCGAGACTGGAACAAGAACTCACAGGCTTCACCACTGAATTTACAGCGGTTGCATGTACAGGCTCTCAGCCTATGCCTGAGAGGAAGTAAGTTGGAATAAGAAAGAAAGAAAACAAAAATATTATACCATTATTCCCTACGTAATACAAAACATAGACACACTTTAATCTGTTCAGCGTAGAGCAACAAAGTTGACCCCTTCCCTTCGAAATAAACCATACAATGAGAGATTAAGAGAACTTGATGTGTTTTCGCTTAAGAAACGGAGAATAACTGGACAGCTGATAGAATGTTTTAAGACTCTAAAAGGATTTAGTAACGTAAATTCCAATATTCTATCAAAGACAGTTCCACAAGATGAAACAAAGTAAAACTAATAGGCAGGACAGTTAACTGAGACACAACTAAAAATGTCTTCACCCACATTATTAATTGTTGAATGGAATAATCTCCCTAATGAAGTTATAGACAGTGGTTCAATATGCACATTTAAAAAAGGTTAGAATCATACCACAGAGAAGTTGGTCTGGAGTAGAAAATGATTTCTGACAAGAGAACATGACAGAAATGAACACTGTTATTAGTTGAAGAGAGCAGAACAAAGGTGAAGGTATGCATGCTATTTTCCTTGCCATTTCTAACTATTCTAAAGTTCCTTCAATCGATTTGCAAGCCCTGTAAAGTTATTCCCCTCTAACTGCTTTCATGTACGGCAAATTTTCAGAGGGAGCAGAAGGTGGGGAGAGAGAGCATTCATCTCTGCTATCCTTTCCTTCCACTTTCTCTTAGGGTTGCGCTCTCTACTTGGATTAATTCCTGGCCACCCTGCAGGGATCGCAAGATCTGTGTGGCCAGTGTACAGTATATAATTATGTAAATCTATGGAAATCTCTCTCTCTCTCTGCTACATCACCGTCATTCAATACTGGGCAGGCTATGCAAGTTATAATTACCAAGTTGGGAGTGGTTTATTGGGAAAGGGGGATGCGCCCCCTTACCTCCTCCTTCCTCGCTCTTCTCTCTCTATATCTATTTGTCTATCTATATCTATCTGTATCTATCTGTCTATCTACATTATCTATAATATGTCCAAGTCTGTATGCATCTATTTATAATTATGTCTATCTATACATCTCTATTTCCCTAATTATCTATAATATGTCCATGTCTGTATGCATCTATTTATAATTATGTCTATCTATACATCTCTATTTCCCTAATTATGTTTTCAGTTATATATATTTGAATATATTTATTTATCTATTTGCTTATATATTTATCTTTGTTCTTTATCTATATATCTATATGTGTCTATTATTTTTTATTTATTTATCTATCTATTAATTATTTTATTAATTTATGTTTAACCTATTTAATTGTATTGGTTTATCAATCTATTTATCTATTTGTCTGTTTATTTATCTATACCTACCTATCTATTTATACGTATTTATCTATCTGGGTATCTATTAATCGATCTACATGTCTCGTTAACCCCATCAGCACAATGACTCCCTTTTGCTTATTATTTTGGCTAAATTAGACGATGTTATGCTGCTTATGAGGGACTTATTTTATTCAGAAGATTTATTGAGATCGCATTTACCCATTGAGTCATAGAGGTAGATTATATGCTAAATAAAATAATCGAATGGTAACAGTTTAAGGGGAGACTGGCCGTTTGTTTGGTCTATTCATTCATGTATTCATATATTTGTTTTAATTTCCTCCCTAGACCTCCATCAAGCTTAAAAAAACACCCAAGATAAATTTGTACATATTTCAGTAGAAACATTTCCCGGCCGAAGGCCGGTTCCTCTTAAAATTGCAGGCTCGCTATCGCTTGCCAGGAAATAATGGACACCTAAATGGCACGAAAGGTCTTAAAATTGACAACGAAATGTGGCGAAAGGTGTTAAAATCGCCAAACTAATGGACCGAACGTCTTATAATATCAAAACTAGTGGAGCTAAACATTAGGGAGAAGGGGGCCCAGAAAAACGGTCTTCCTCCCCTTAGGAAGGACCTATTGTGTTCGTGGATTTGCGTGCTCGGGTTGGATTTATTGGGGCACATCGGGCACTGTTTGGGCAACACTCGGACACAGTCGGACACAGTTTGGTAGGGATAAAATTTCCTTTTCATCATATTTGAACAACTATTAGAGGATATCATTCAGCTTAGGAAAGACCTCTGGTAATAATAAAGCTTCAAACTCTCTCAAACAACCCTTTTAGCTGACACAGATCCTCCGTAAGCTGCATAATATCGTCTAAATACAGCTAGAATAAAACAACACACGTCGCTGGTTAGGGGCTACGATTTCTGCCCAACCTAGAATGAACAGACTATAGTAGACCATATCGACCAGATGATCTTAACCAGTGCCAATTCAGCCAGTGCCAATTAAATAAAGAATACAAATAACGCCCAGTAACGAAGGTAACCCAACTCAGTAATAATCGTCTGGTAACATATATAGCTTCCGAATCTCCTCCTTCGAGGATTCACAAGCGCTTGACCAAATTAATCATAGTGCAACGTTGCAGGTTTGGCTAGTGTGTGTGTGTGTGTGTGTGATGGGCCCTTTACTCTTCAACAACATACAAATTACCCCTTTATCTTCACTTAATATTCTTGGTGTCTCTTTTTTCTTCTAACCTCACCTGGAAAGATCATATTACCAGTCTTGCTAAAAACACCTTCCCAGAAGGTGGGTGTGCTCAAACGCCTCCGAGGGTTCTTTACCCCTGCACAGCTTCTTGCTATGTACAGGGACACAGTGCGTCCTTGTATTGAGTATTGTTCACATGTGTGGGGAGGATCCTCTCACACAGCACTTCTAGACAAAGTAGAAAAGAAAGCCTCCCGTCTCATTAACTCATGTCCACTCACCAATACCCTGCAGTCTCTCTCACTTTGCCGCAATGTTGCATCTCTCTCACTATTCTGCCACAATTACATTAATCAGTGTTCCTCAGAGCTCTCTCAGTGTATACCACCCCATCTTCGTAGAGCACGTAGCACCCGTCTTGCAACATAGGTATCGTGGAGTGGTCTTGCCACTGGACTGGTAATCCAATCGACCCGGGTTCGAATCCAGATATGTAAATGGGAAGATATTATTGGGATGGAATTTGTGCTGTACCTTGTATCATTGTATTAACACAAAGCCCACCGAAACGACAAAAAAATACCCTCATTGTCTCCTGATAAAATATCACTGTATGAATATTCCCATATTCAAAATATGCTACAGGGGGGCAAAGCCTAGTGGGTTAATTGCTCAATAGGTGGCGTTCTGAGAGTGATGGTCCAAGTCTAGGGGGTGAGATGGTGAAGCACAGAGGCGAAGGAAGCTTCAGAAATCGGGCTGCTTCGTGCCGTGAGTTGGTGCTTTGAGTGTCTCACTCCCTAGGCTGAAATAAGACCTCACGGGCCTCACCGTGTTCAGCGGTGGAGTGTACAGGCTCTCAGCCTATACCCGAAAGGGAGTAGTTGGAATATAGAAAAAATCAAAACAAGAAAACAATCACACCCTTACTCTGTGCAATTCTCAATTTGTCTTCTATTCAACAGCCCGACTCTGGCACTCTCTCCCAGAATCGATCTTTCCCTCATCCTATGAATTAAATTGCTTCAAACTCTGTGTGCCCAGGCATTTTTGCTAGGAGATCCCTTGATTTTTAGCTCCGTCACTCCTTCAACTCTGGGGAAGGCACTCGTCTAAGGTAATTCTACCTTTTGTATCCCTCACTCACATAGAAAAAAAAAAAAAAAAAAAAAAAAAAAAAAAAATATATATATATATATATATATATATATATATATATATATATATATATATATATATATATACTGTATATGTGTGTGTGTAAAGTATACTTCATTCCCTCTCACACTATTTATCGCTCACACACACACACACACACACTCACTCTCTGTCTCTCTCTCTCTCTCTCTCACACACACACACACACACACACACACACACACACACACACATAAACATACACGCACATATCCTGGTCTCTAGAACATGCTGTTGAAAACGTTACTATATTAATCCTCACCATGTTATTAACCTGCCCAGTATTATGTGGAGAGTATGAGAGAGAGAGAGAGAGAGACAGAGAGAGAGAGAGAGAGAGATGATTAGATGGATAGATATATATAGAGAGAGGCTGAGAGAGATATATCCATTCGTCTTAGCTTTGTCCCATTTTTCTCTGCGTCAGTAATTTCCCAAGGTCTATCGTTCGGCCCTTAGCACTGAATAGATTTACATAGATATAATGACCACACAGATCTTACGATATATGCAAGGTGGCCAGGACTTAATCTTAATAGAGATAGCAACCCTAAGAGAACGTGGAAGGAAAGAATAGCAAAATTGAAGGCTCTCTCCCCACCCTCCGGCAATTTGCCGTACATGACAAATAGTTAGAAGTGAATAACCTTGCAGAGCTTGGAAATCGCCTGAAGGAATTTATAGTATAGTTAGAAATGGAAAGGAAAAGGCATGCACACCTTCACGTTTTTCCGCTCTCTTCAACTGAAAACGTGCTAATTTCTGCCAGGTTCTCTTGTCAGTGATCAGCTTCTACTGCAGACCAACTTCTCTGTGATATATGTCTAACCTTTGTTTAAATGTGTATATTGAGTCACTGTCAATAACTTCATTAGGGAGCTTATTCCACTCACGAATAATACTGTGGGTGAAGACATTTTTAGTTATGTCTAGCTTCGCTTTCCTGCCTGTTAGTTTTAACTTGTTTCCTCTTGTGGAACCTTCTTTGGCTATCTTAAATAAATTATTAAAATTTACGTTACTAAATCCTTTTAGTGTCTTAAAACACTCTATCAGCTGTCCCCTTATTCTCCGTTTCATAAGCGAAAACGGATCTAGTTCTCTTAATCTCTCATTGTATGGTTTATTTCTAAGGGAAGGGATCTACGCTGAACGAATTCGAGTTTCTATGTCTTTTATTAAGTAGGTAGACCCAAACTACACAGCATACTCCAGATGTGGCCTCACAATACTTGTATATAATGGTACAACTACTGTAGGTCTTTACTATGACAATGAATATTTCTTTTAATGAAACCTAGTGCTCTATTTGCTTTGTTAGATGCTGCAATGCATTTGCTTGTAGATTTTAGATTTTCATTGATAAGCACTCCAAGGTTTTTTATCTGAGGTACGCTCTTTACCTTTTCTCCATTCATGTGGTATTTGTATTTGTTGTTTTGGGAGCCTATTTGTAGTATCTGGGGGGCTCCACTAGTCACTGGAGTCCATTCTGAATCCACTCCATTAATAATTACTCTTTGATTTCTTTCGTTTAACTAATTCCTTATTCAATTGAGTGTGTTGCCTTGATTTCCTAGGTTCTCGACCTACTGAAGTAGTTTATTATGAGGGACCTTAACGAAGGCCTTCTGAAAGCCCAAGTACACTATATCAAGACTTTTGGTAAAATCATTAATTTTAAATAGGCTGTCATAGAATTTGATAAGGTTCGTTAGGCATGATTTCTTTGCTCTGAAGCCGTGTTGACTATTATTGATAAGATTGTTATGCTCTATGAAAAGTACAAGTTCGTCTCTTATGATTGATTCTAATAGATTTACAACAACGGAAGTTAAGCTAATGGGCATGTAATTACCTGGTAATTGTGTATCTCCCTTTTTAAATATTGGTGTAATATTCGCTGTCTTCCAGTCAGTGGGTAATTGTCCATGTTGGAGTGACATGTTAAACATTTTGGTTAAGAGTTCGGCAACTTCATCTTTGACCAATTTTAGGATTTTGGGGATGAATAGGTCTGGGCCGGGAGATTTATTTATTTTCAGTAATTCAATCTTTCTAGTGACGTTTGATTGGCTGATTTTGAAGTCAGGGAGTACAATTTTGCATGTTTCATTAGTAGCTTGTGGAGTGTTCGTGTTGTTGTTGTTGTTGTTGTTCCCTAAGCTGCCTGGCCGAACAGCCCCGAGTCCCTGAGAAAGGCCATGGCCACGATCGGGCTTTCCCACAGAGCTCTCATTGAGTGTAGATTGTGTTGTTGGCGTAAGTGGTTGTGTGAAATGCAGTCTTCTATGATGTGTTTAATGGTATGGGGTGCTGTGTTACATCCCGGGCAGGCGTCGACAACGGAGTCATCCAGTCTCTTCTGATAGCTCAGGAGAGCTGGATGGTGTCCGCATCTCAGCCTGGCCAGGTGGACTCTGTCCTCGCGAGGAAGGGAGGATTCGGAAGGATGGATTTCGGGAGGTCGTGCATGCAGCTGCGTGTTGTCTGTGAGTGAGTGGATGGATCGGTGAGAGATATGAGTATGGATGTGCTTCTGGAAGTTGGTTCGGGGTGGGCAGGGAGGGAGAGAGGACAATAATTGTGTGTGATACCGTGTGCTGGGTGTTGTTTTGATATTTCTTGGTGTCTGTGGGTGTGTTGCCATGTAGTTTAGTGGGTGGTCTTGGTTCGTGTTGGAGTGTTCGTGTTGGTAGCAGTGGTAAAAACGGAGCTGACATAATCGTTAAAAGTAGAGGCTATGTCTCTGCTATCTGTTTCTAGGACACCTTTAGTGTTAATAGAGAAAGAGTACAAAGGAATACAAAGGAAATCAAGCAACAACAGGTATAGTGACCATTCTAGGCTGCTTGTCCTCCAAAACACTGAGAATCAAGTGTCCAAACAGTGGTTTAGAGTGGGTAAGGGAACATTGGCAAGGGAACTATTGCCCTGGAACTAATTGATGTCCGTGGCAGGATTAGGAAGTTAATAGGGGACAGATGGGTTAGTAACATAACTCAGTTATAAGTGATCTTTCGTATATCTGGGAAAAAGAGAGTAACGTCTTAGTAATATATATATACGCAATAATCCTTGATGAATTTGAGGGGGCAATAAATTAAAGTAATTCATTCACAAACGCAGGCAGTCGCGGTTTTAATGCAGGATATTTGTCTAGGCGAACTTTAAAAGAATCAACGGTGCTGCACTCTATAACATCTCGGGGAAGCCCATTCCACAAGTTGACAACTCGATTGAAGAAGAAATTTTTAGATTCGTGTGAGTTAAAAGATTTACCAATAATTTTACAACCGTTTCACCGTGTGTAATTAGATTGGTCGATAGTGAAGTACTTACTACAGTTCATATTGTCGATGCAGTTGATGATTTTTGAACACTTGAACTAAGTCGCCTCTTAATCTGCGCTGGGTTAAAGGAAATACATTTAATTCTCTAAGACGCTCCTCGTATGGTTTGTTCTTCAGGTTAGGTATCATTTTGGTAACTCTACGTTGAACTCCTTCTAGCTTGTCTATATCTTCTTGGTAATAAGGGCACCAGGATTGAACGCAGTATTCCAAAAGAGAGCGGACTTAGTAATTGTAAAGAGTTAGGACATAGAGATTGAGAGAGAAAAAAAAGAGAGAGAGAGGGAGGGGGGTATGTGATGTTCCGTTAGGTATACATTTGATGTTGTTTATCTCTCTTTATCCTGCTTGAGTATGTATGTAGGGATATATACAGTATAATTTTCACTCAGTTGAACACCATCTCTCCTACAAACCTGATCTTCTTTTCCTCACCGAAACCCAGGTATCTGAGACAACTTCTAGCAGCCTCTTCTCTGTATCCTCCTAGTTTCTCAATCCTAGTTTCAAAGCCAAAGGCGGATGTTTTGCATACGTGCACAACAAACTCACATGCTCTCGTGTTCCCGATTTTGACTCCTCTGAATTCTCAACTATCCTGTCGTTCTCATACTAAATATTTCTGTTCTGTCTATCTTTCCCCTAACTCTACCATCTTTCCCAAATGCTTTGACTATCTAAACTCTAAAGTGGAACACATTCTATCCATTTCTCCCTTCTCTGAAATCTCCATCTTAGGATATTTCAACATTCACCACCGCCAATGGCTCTCCTCTCACACTACTGACCAACCTGGTGAACAAACCTACGTCTTTCTATCATAAATGACCTCGAGCAGCTGGTTCAGCAACCCATCCGTATCCCGGATCGCTTCGGAGATCGGCCCAACATTCTTGACTTATTTCTGACTTCTAACCCTTCTTCTTATACTGTCAATCTTTTCTCTCCTTTGGGCTCCTCCGACCATAAACTTATCTCCGTCACCTGTCCTATTTCTTCAGTAAGGCCACCCAATCCTCCCAGCCGGCGGCGCTTGTGGCACTTTGGCGCTGCCGACTGGGAGGCTCTCCGGCAGTACTTTTTTTATTTCCCATGGAATGACATCTGCTTCCATGGCCGAGAACCCTCGGAGAGTGCTGAACGCATTACCGAGGTAATCCTCTTGAACATGGAAGCATACATTCCATTTTCTTTCTCTCAGTCTAATACAAACAAATCTTGGTTTACTCACGCTTGTTTTACTGCTGTCCACAACAAGGAGGAAGCATTAAAACGGTACCGACGCCTTAAAACTCAGGAATTTAATTCTTCCTATGTTTCTGCCCGGAATCAAGCCAAATCGGTTCTTCGACTTGCCAAGCATTCTTTCATCAATAATAAATGCACTGAACTATCCAACTCTAGCTCTTCCCAAGCTTTCTGGCATCTAGCCAAAGGCCTCTCCAACAATTTTTCTTCCTCGTCTTTCTCTCCCCTTTTCCACTCTGATGGCACAACCATCACTTCTTCCTCTGACAAAGCTGAACTCTTCACTCAAACTTTTGCTAGAAACTCTACCTTGGATGATTCCGGTGCTATTCCTCAATCTCTACCTCCTCTCTCCTACTTTTGCCTAGTATCCTAATCTCTTCTAAAGATGTACTTTCTACCCTCTCTGGGCTTAATACTAAGAAGGCGAATGGTCTGGACGGTGTTCCTTCTGTTATACTCAAAAACTGTGCTTCCGTGCTGACCTCTTGCCTAGGCAAACTCTTTCATCTCTGTCTCTCCTCTAATGTCTTCCCTTCTTGCTGGAAGTTTGCTCTCATTCAACCTGTCCCAAAGAAGGGTGACCGCTCTCAACCCTCCAATCGTCCAATTGCTCTCATCTCTTGTATCTCTAAAGTTTTTGAAACTATTCTTGCTTCCACATTTCTTAAGCATTTCTCTTCTGATAATCTGCTCCCCGATCGCCGGTATGGCTTCCTTAAGGGTCGCTCTAGTGGTGATCTTCCTTCATATCTTACTAAATCTTGGTCATCCAACTTTTGGGACTTCGGTGAGACTTTTTCTGTTGCACTAGACATATCGAAGGCCTTCGATAGAGTCTGGCACAAATCTTTAACTTCCAAACTGCCCACCTTCGGTTTCTGTTCCTCCATCTGTGCCTTTGTCTCTAATTTCCTTTTCGGCCGTTCTATAGCTGCGGTTGTGGACGGCCATCGCTCACTTCCTCATCCTATCAACTCCGGTGTTCCTCAGGGTTCTGTCTAATCTCCTATTCTCTTTCTAATTTTCATAAATTATCTTCTCAAATGTTCATCCAGTCCCATCCATTCATATACAGATGACTCTACCTTACACCACTCAATCAGTTTTCCAGAACGCCCCAGCCAGCAGTCCCTCAAAAGCAAACGTAATGAAGCCATAAAACACTTATCTTCTGATCTAGTTACTATTTCCAATTGGGGTAGAGAAAACCTTGTTGCATTTAATGTTTCTAAGACTCAATTTATCCATCTTACAACCCATCAGGAACCTCCAGAGGACTATCCCTTATTCTTCAACAATGCAAAAATCAAACCTTCATCTTCTCTCAATGTTCTTGGTGTCTCTTTTTCTTCTGCTCTCACTTGGAAGGACCATATTACCAGTCTCGCTAAGGCAGCCTCCCAGAAGCTGGGTGTGTTCAACCGCCTCAAGGGGTTCTTTACCCCTGCGCAGCTTCTTGCTCTGTATAGGGGCACAGTGCGTCCTTGTATTGAGTATTGTTCACATGTTTGGGGAGGATCCTCTCACACCGCACTCCTAGACAAAGTAGAAAGGAAAGCCTTTCGTATTAGTAACTCCCGTCCACTCGCCAACTCTCTGCAATTTCTCTCTCTTCACCGCAATGTTGCATCTCTCTCGCTATTCTATCGCTACTATAATAGTCAGTGTTCCTAGGAGCTTTCCCAGTGTATACCACCTCCTCTACATAGGGTACTTAGTACCCGCCTTGCAACACAATCCCACTCCTACTCTGTGCAACTCTCCGACCCAAGAGTGAAACACTATTCTCAGACTTTCTTCTATTCAACTGCTGAGCTCTGGAACTTTCTTCCAGAATCAGTTTTTCCCTCTTCCTATGACTTAAATTACTTCAAACTCTGTGTGTCCAGGCATTTTAGCTCGAATGTCCCTTGATTTTGGCCCTGTCACTCTTTCAACTCTGGGGGAGGCACCCGCTGCAGGCAGTTATGCCTTTTGTCTCCCTCATTCACATAAACAAAAAAAATACATATATATATTTGATATATATACTATATATACAGAGTATCCCGCGAGTTTAGTCAGATACTTCCACAGATGAAAGATCAAGTAATTCTAAGTAAAAACTGTTATATACACATAGGGTTTTTAGGGCATTGTTTTGCAATTCTGGCCCTTAATGAAAGCTGGATTTTTTGCATGTCTTGTCATTTTAAACCCTGTTTTCCATCAATAACATGATGATAGGAAAAATAACTAAGATGTGTATTATGAAGCATTGTATCAATACTTGAAACTGACTCAAAACTTCTCTATATCGTTGTTGTTGTTGTTGTTGTTGCTGTTCCCAAGGCTGTCTGGCTGAGCAGCCCCAAGGTCCCGAGCAAGGTCAAGGCCATAAGCGAGCGCCCCCCACAAAACCCTCCCTGCTTACCACTAATAAAGACCAGGTGACTGAAGCCAGTCAAAGGTGGGGAGCTGAGGAGGGTGCGGAAACGCCCGGGAAACCAAAGCCCCACCCATGCCCCTATGACCCTCAGCAATTATGAAGGGAAAGTTTAGGGGCAAAGGAAAAATGTGACGCTTTGGCTCCCAAACTGGATCCACGGAAAAGACGCTGTCACTTGAGATCTAGAAAATATATAAGTAAAAGGAACAGTCAGAGTAAGCTATAGGTATAGCAGAGAACGTTCAACTCTCACTCTGATACACCAGCCCATCACCAATATCATTCTTCATATTACCTTGGCATTGAGTTGAATATTACAAGAAAGCAACCAAACTTAATGTTAGCACCTACTGTCCCAGTGACGTACGTTGGCCGACAGTAAAAAAGTCCGTCAATAATATGCGGTCCTTTTAACTGCCTGTATCAATCGATGCCTGGTACCACGAAGTTTGAGCACTGTTCTAAGACCTTGGTAACACTTCTCAGCTTATATCCAAGCTCCCACAGGCTAGGAGAGGCAGTATTCCTCCATCTTTTGAGGTGGAAGGGTGTTCTCTCTCGACTCTGAAGCCATTTTGGCCAAATTGCTTGGTACTGGCGGGTACATTTATGGTAATACCCTCTGGTACAGTAGGGGTTAAGCTTATCGTCACAGAAAGAATAAATGAGCTACAGAAGATTTGCTGGTGTTTATATGAAGTATTGATACCATGCACCATTATACAGCATTTAGCGTTATTGCTATTAATTTCCTTTACATGCAAAATGGGTTAAAACTGACAAAAAACATACAAATCCCCACCTTTTCATATAGGAGATTTACATGTTCATCCCTTTGTGTGCTCTAAATGAAAGACATGGATATAAAACTGAGTAGTTTATGATAGAGTATATGGTATAAATACTTTAAATAGGCATAATAAACTCCTCTGTAGCTTTCTTCATCTGCCTATGACAATGCGGTGAATATACAATTTTGTGTTGTATTTGTAATATTTAACTCATCGTCGCGGGAAAATGAAGAAAGCTACATGTATTTGTTGGTCTTTCAATGAAGAATTTGTTGGTCTTTCAATGAAGAATTAATACAATAAATTATCATACACTACTTATTTTCTTCTCTATACTATTTCAATAGAGGGAAAACTGCTTTAAAAATTACGAAAAAACAAAAAAATGCGACTTTAATGGACCTTTACTACAAAACAATGCCCCCAAAAGCCTATGTCCATAGATTTATTTTTACTCAGAATGACCTAATCTTTCATTTCTGGAAGTATTTGACAAAACTCACGGGACACCTTGTGTATATATATATAAAATATGAGAGAGAGAGAGAGAGAGGGAGAGAGAGACCTAATTTTACTAACAGCAATTTGGAAAGGTGTTCTATTTTGCTTGACTGCCACTCTGAATGATGAGTTGCATTTCTCTCTCTCTCTCTCTCTGTATGTCTCTCTCTCGATCTCTCTCTCTCTCTCTCTCTCTCTCTCTCTCTATATATATATATATATATATATATATATATATATATATATATATATACTTGGACAGAAAGTTGGCCAATAGGTAGACAACAAGGAGTGGTAGTCAATGGTGTTTCTTCCGAGTGGACTCCAGACACTTCTGGAGTTCCACAGGGATCTGTCCTTGGCCCACTTATGTTTGTCATATATGTCAATAACATAGATATTGGTCTGTTGATTGTGATCTCCAAGTTTTCAGATGGCATAAAGCTTGGAATGAATGTGAAAGACCCCAAAGGGGTTGAACAGCTCAGGATGGACCTCAACAGACTGGGTGAATGGTCGGAGACATGACAGATGAATCTAAACTTGGAAAAGTGCAAGGTGATGCAAATCGGCCAAGCAAAGTCCAAGTCAGGCTATGTCGCTATTGGGAATGCCTCTTGAAGTGGATGACTTGGAAAATGATTTGGGTGTTCTAATTAGCAGTGACTTAATGTTTTCCAAGCAGTGTATTGAAGTAGAGAAGAAAACCCAGAAATTATTGGGCTATATTAACCCTTAACTGGTGGCGCCCGGCTATAGCCGGGCAAGAGAACCAAGGACTATGTGGCGGGGCCCGGCTATAGTAGCATGCAATTTTGAGCACGTAATGTGCTCTGAGAGAGAGCGGAGCGGTGGGAGGAGCGTAGGTTACCTCATGACCGCTCGCCACGGTGGCCATGGAGCTATTGAGATGTGCTGCACCCTACTCCACCCTCTCTCACTCGTTTCACACGTAATAATGTAAGGAAATGACCGTATTTTACCGATTTTGCCCTTCGGTTGCACGATCGTTGCAAGACAACCAGTGATCGTAGAAGGATGGTTCTGGTGTCATTGGAAAGCTGAATTAACGCCCTTTCATGGATACATACTTGTATTAAGCTCTGGCTATTGTTTATGCATGAAAACGAGCACGGAAACAAGCTCGTTTATGGTAAAACCCCCCGCTGGGCAGCACAGTCAAATATACTCCACCACCCGCTCTTTGAGTTTTAACACCTTAAGAGCGGGTGGTGGAGTATCTTTGACCGTACCGCCCAGCGTTTTTTTTTTACCATAAATGGCGTTGTTTCCGTGCTCTTTTTCATGCATAAAAAAGACCCTTTACATAGTACAAGTATGTATCCGTAAAAGGGCGATAATTGAGCTTTCCAATGACACCCGAACCATCCTTCTACGATCACTGGTTGTCTTGCAATGATCGTACAACCGAAGGGTAAAATCGCTAAAATACGGTAATTTTGTTATATAATTACGTGTGTAGCGAGGGTGTGAGGGTGGATGTATGGGGAGTACATCTCAGTTGGTCCACGGCGGCTGTGGCGAGCGGTCATGAGGTAACCCATGCTCCTCCCGTCGCTCGTCTGTCTCTCAGAGCCAATATTGCGCCAAAATTGCACACGGACTAAAGTCCGCCCCCGCCACATAGTCCAAGTTTTTCGATACGGACTTAAGTCCGCCCCCGATGCTTATTGGTTAAGAGGCAATTCAAGTATAGAAATAAGGAAATAGTCCTCACACTTTACAACACTCTGATACGACCTCTCCTGGAGTATGCTGTTCATATTTGGTGTCCAGCACTTAGGACAGATATAGAGCGACTGGAAAGCGTACAAGCTAGGGCTACAATGCTTATTCCATCAATCAGAAGACTGAACTATGAAGACTGGTTGAGAGCTCTTTATCTCTTTCCGTTGGAGACAGCAGACTATAAGGTCAGCTCATTGAAGTTAATGGATTTATACCTACCACTACTCTCTCTCTCTCTCTCTCCATGTATAAACCATCTTTCTCTCTCTAAGTGTGTGTGTGTGTGTGTGTGTGTGTGTGTGTGTGTGTGATTATATATGTATGAAAGAGGCACTAGAATATCCAAGAAATACACCTTGTTCCAAATAAGAAGGCTAAAACTCTTGAACATTAACCTCTATAACTCACAAAAGACTAGAGTATTGAGCTAATATTTCTTCCACTCAGGAAGGGCCAGCCATGGAATAGGTGAACAAATTTGTAGCCCATTCGCTCCAGCCCTTATTGAGTTACAAACGTTATGGTTAACGAGATCTGGCCTACCTACTTGGAATGTCTTGAGCCATTTAAACTTATCGTATAGTTATAATGATTATATATAGGTCATAATATATAAGTTTCCGCATATACCAACACGTTTCCACATATACCAAAACATTTCCACAAATACCAAAGCGTTTCCACATATACCAAAACATTTCCACAAATATCAAAACGTTTCCACATATACAAAAACGTTTCCACATATACATTAACGTTTCCACATATACCAATTACACGCTTCCAAATATACCAACACGTTTCCACAAATGACAAAACGTTTCCACCTATACCAAAACGTTTCAACAAATACCAAAACATTTCCACATATACCAAAATGTGTCCACATATACCAAAACGTTTCCACATATACCAAAGCGTTTCAACAAATATCAAAAGGATTCCACATATACCAAACGTTTCCACATATTCCAACACGTTTCAACAAATACCAAAACTTGTCCACATATACAGAAACGTTTCCACAAATACCAACATGTTTCCACAAATGACAACACGTTTCCACATATAACAAGACGTTTCAACAAATACCAAAACGTTTCCACATATACCGAGACGTTTCCACAAATACCAAAACGTTTCCACATATACCAAGACGTTTCCAAATATATACAAACGTTTCCAGAAATACCAAAACGTTTCCACATAATACGTAAACGTTTCCACAAATACCAAAACGTTTCCAAATATATCAACATGTTTCCAAATATATACACGCGTTTCCACAAATACCAAAAACGTTTCCACATAATACCTAAATGTTTCCACAAATACCTAAACGTATCCACATTATATCAAACATTTCCACATATACCTACACTTTCCTACATGTATACTCGATCAAAATACATTCTTTACACTAACGCTCTAAACATTCTGGAAGTGGATCGACATTTTATGATAATACCTCACAGACGTATGTTTCACCAGATTAATTCCGTTCACACTAGATTATTTACAGCTCACCAGTGTAAAAAAAATGTTTTGGTCGAGTGTACTATGCCCTGTTCCAAATAGGTAGTCCAGATACTGTGAACCCTATTTTCTATTAACTCAAAAATAGCTAGATCAAATGGGCTGTAAATGTCCACACCTATTCCCTACCCAACCCTTCCCAAATGGTAAAATATAAATATTACCTCCAGTACTCGAGTCGTTTGTGAGTTAAGGGTGGTTCACACATGCAGGAGTATCGAACCGATGACCTAGAATGAGTGTTCTGGATCACTCGGACGAAAATTACCGTTACAAATGTCGAATACAATCGATTAATGTAGAATAATAAAAAAATACTTCAGAATGCAGACGAGTACAAGGGACTGGAATTCTCGCAGAGAGTCTCCAGTCCTGACGTTATTCTTGACTTACAGTGTGCTGGCTTAATAATCCAATAGGGTTGATAGCCTCTGAAGTCCTACTTTCACTCAGCCGAGTACAGGGCCGATTGGGTACCGAATGAAAGCCCGAGTCTCACAGAATCAAACTAAATAAACTCGAAAATGGCAAAAGGAATGATTTTTTTTTTTTTTTTTTTTTTTTTTTTTTTTATATGTGATTGAGGGAGGCAAAAGGCAGAACTGCCTATAGCGAGTGCCTCCTCCATAGTTGAAAGAGTGACAGGGCCAAAATCAAGGGACGTTTGAGCCAAAATGCCTGGACACACTGAGTTTGAAGCAATTTAAGTCATAGGAAGAGGGAAAGACTGATTCTGGGAGAGAGTTCCGGAGCTCAGCTGTTGAGTAGAAGAAAGTTTGAGAGTAACATTTCACTCTTGGGTTGGAGAGTTGCACAGAGTAGGGGTGGGATTGAGTTGCAAGACGGGTACCACGTGCCCTACGTAAAGGAGGTGTTATACACTGGGAAAGCTCTGAGGAACACTGATTATTATAGTAGCGATAGAATAGTGAGAGAGATGCAACATTGCGGCAGAGAGAGAGAGATTGCAGAGAGTTGGTGAGTGGACGGGAGTTAATGATACGAAAGGCCTTCCTTTCAACTTTGTCTAGGAGAGCGGTGTGAGAGGAACCTCCCCACACATGTGAACAATACTCAATACAAGGACGCACCTGTACAGAGCAAGAAGCTGTTCAGGGGAAAAGAACCCCCTAAGGCGGTTGAGCATACCCAGCTTCTGGGAGGCTGCCTTAGCAAGACTGGTAATATGGTCCTTCCAACTGAGAGCAGAAGAAAAGGAGACACCAAGAATATTGAGAGAAGATGAAGGATTGATTTTTGTATTGTTGAAGAATATGGGATAGTCCACTGGGAGTTCCTTACGGGTAGATAGATGGAGAAATTGGGTTTTGGAAGCATTAAAGGTAACAAGGTTTTCTCTACCCCAATTGGAGATAGTATTTAGATTATAATTTAAGAGTTCTGTGGCTTCATTACGTTTGTCGTTGAAGGATTGCTGGCTGGGGCGTTCTGAAAAACTAATCGAGTAGTGTAAGGTTGAGTCGTCTGCGTATGAATGGATGGGAATTGAGGTACAGTTGAGGAGATCATTTATAAAAATTTGAAAAAGAATAGGAGATAGGACAGAGCCCTGAGGAACACCGGAGTGTATAGGGTGAGGAAGTGAACAATGGCCGTCCACAACCACGGCTATGGAACGGCCGGAAAGGAAATTAGAGACAAAGGCACAGATGGAGGGATAGAAACCGAAGGAGGGTAGTTTAGATATTAAAGATTTGTGCCAGACTCTATCGAAGGCTTTTGATATGTCTAGTGCAATAGAAAAGTCTCACCGAATATGTCTCTAATTATACGAACTATCATTATAACTCCCAAAATGTTCATGCAATACTGTTAACACAAAATGCCATCTTGTTATGGCTATTGATTCAACAGGTATATGGGGGGTGAGGGGGCATTTTGTATATTTTATCATGTATTTAATGAACACTTTAACCCCTTTTGTACCTGCGACGTCTTAATTTATCATTCTATTCTAGCTATATTTAGACAATTATTTTGCAGTTTAACAAGGATCTGTGGTAGTAAAATTAGTTAAGTGAGATAGTTCGAAGCCTGTTAATTGCTGAAGGTCCTTTAGAAACTGAATACAATCGTCTAATAGTATCCAGAATACCCCAAGTTCTGAAGCGGTTAATATATTGACTATTATAGCTGCTGATAGACGATTTGTTTATAAAGGTCTTCCCTACTCCTTTCGTTTCCTCTCCCCCTTCCCCTCTTTTCTCCTTATCTACCCCTTTCACTTCCTCTCCTCTTCCCCTATCACCTCCCTCTTCCTTTCTCACTCCCTTCCACTTCCCCTCCCCTTCCTTTCTCGTGCTCTCCCCCATCCTTTCCCCTCCCTTTCACTTCACCTCCCCTTCCTTTCTCCTTCCCTCATCCTTCTTCCCGGTAATGGCCATTGTCCGCGGATTGGAGGGACTTTTTGGAAATTCTGGAGATTATCAGCGTTTCAGTAAGCCCTCACAATCCTTTGGGTCATCTGGGGGTGGCCGGAAGTGAGGGGAGGGGCGCCATTGTATTGCAAGGACAAAAATGTCAAAAATATTCTGTGTTAAGAAAAATTCTCTGATATGTTTACATAATTTTGTAATTGTTGTGCCAACAGTGATGTATGGCGCTGAGACATGGGCTCTGAAGAATAAGGAGAAAAGAGGGCTGGATGTGATGGAGATGAGCTGCTTGAGGAGTATGTGTGGAGTTACTCGTAGAGACAGATTGAGGAATGAAGAGATACGTAGGAGAGTGGGGCAGCAGGAACATTTGTCAGCCAGAGTGGACAGAAGGGTGCTGAGCTGGTATGGTCATGTTGAACGAATGGGAGATGAAAGGCTTACAAAGAGAATATGTGAGTCAGGTACAAGGGGAGATAGAAGGGCAGGAAGACCCCCATTGAGATGGAGAGACTGTGTAAGAAAAGCTTTGGACGATAGAGGAATGACTATAGATCAGGCAGGGGAAGTGGTGGTGGACAGGAGTGAATGGAGAATGCTTGTGAATAGTTGAGTGAACACGTGGTCATTTGGAGTAAGGGGTCGGGCGCAAGTTGGACTAGATAATAGTCCATCAGGCGCCTGGCCCGGGGAGATGATTAATATGAAGGGTGAGCCTGGAAGTGTGGTGGGAGGGCTTGTGGCTTTGGCTCCGCCGCATGTCTGCCTGCCGAGATCGGAACCTCTCCGGGTGGTCGGGGGCCGGGGGAGTGCTGGAGCGACCTTGGTGACCCTGGTCTCTGGGTCTTCTCCTGGGTGACCTGCATGTGTGTGAGTTTGTGCTTTTTATCTGTGTTTATTTGTTGTTTTATGTTGTTTTTGTGTTTTCCCTGTTCTTGCTCTGTCTTGAGTCGGCTACCCCCAAAATGGGGATTGGGCCTTAGCATATAGATAGATAGATTTTGTAAAGCAGGAGCATAATAAAGATAATAACCTTCTTCGCTCTTTTGAGACCATATATATGTACTTAAATATGCAATTCTAAGTACACTCACGGCGGTAAGTCGTAGACCAGGGTTGTGCCAAGGTCCTAGCCACACACTGGCAGCAGGTTCGAACAATTTCTACCTTTGCTGGTTTAGCGGGCTCGACGCCAGTGAAATAAGTGCATTGATAGTTAATAAGCTCCGTTCATCCACAGTTGCGTATGTATAGGCATATGTAACGGCAACAAAATAGAACACGGTAATAGTGATTATTGTATTCTGATATAGGCCTATATGTCTTTATTATATATATTTATTTATTTATTTGTTGTGGTTCCTTACAGTTGAAATGCTACTGTTTGCATTAAAAATTATCAAACTATAACGTGCATTAAAACTTCTGTAATTAGGTAGACTACATTATACAATATCAAATCTGTTCACGCGTGTTTGGAAGACACATTTAGTAATCTTGAATGGGACAATAAAGGAATAAATGTTAATGGGGAGCATCAAAACAACCTCAGATTCGCTGATGACAAAGTTTATCCTGACGACTCAGGGGAAGAGTTACAACAAATGATGGATGATATAAATGATGGAAGCCTTAAAGTAGTGTTGACAATTAATAGAAACCCAAGAGTATGTTGAATGATCATGTGCAACCACAACAAATGAAGTAAGAGGATTATGGGCCAGATTCAGTGGAGGAATATATTTACTTAGGCCAGGTTATAGATACAAACTCAGATCACTCTAGAGAAATCAGACCAAGGATAGATATGGAATGGAGCGCATTTGGTAAGCAGAATTTTATTATGAAAAGCTAGTTGCCCCTTGCATTTAAGATACACTTATGCAAACAATGTGTAATTCCTGTACTAATTAATGGATCATAAACTTGGAGTGTAACAAAGTTTCATAAACGAAAAAATGTGTAGTGCCCATGAAGATATAGTGAGGATAATGTTAGGGATAACTTGGAGCGACAAAAAGAACATCTTGGATAAGAGAATAAACATAAGTAGAAGATAATCGCATTGACAAGAGGAAATGGGTTTGGACAGATCATATATCTAGAAGAGATGATAGGAGATGGACAAATAAAGGAACATAATGGGAATCTAGAGATGGAGCTAGAGGAAGGGATAGACAGATAACCAGATGGAATTTTGATATCGAAAAGTTTGCTAAAGTAATAACAGGATAACACCTGACCAGCTAGATTAGAAACGTTTGTGAGAGGTCTTCGGCCTGCATTGGACAAACTAAGGCTGCTTATGGTGATTGGTATGATAATTATATAATACTATGAATACAATAAATAAGTTAACTGCTGTTAATCAAAAAATATAAATAATATAGTATTACCCTACCGTAGGTCAATTTACATGTATACAATACACTCACGTGACAGCTGGTAACTGACAGTATTACGAGTGCTACACAACGCATCATCTCGCAATTGTACTTAGAAACCCGGGATTTGGAAGTTATTGGCACAACAACATAAGTATTACTTCATATCCATTAACAATTTACCGAATGCAAATGACACCAAGGGACTGGAATTCTCGAACCGAGGCTCCAATCTTGATTTGCCCACTGACATATCCTGGCTTAAAAATCCTGCAGGGTTGATAGCCACTAAGCCCTACTTTAACTAATTATCTTAACTACGAATACAAATGTGTATATTTTACACCATTATTATAGAAATAAAGGAATACATTAATTTCATTTACACATATCATAGCACTTTTTCATGGGGTAGTGATATATGGAAATTTACCTTTAGAATGGAAAATGGTAGTTAGTAAAAACAGATTTTGGAAGAATATGAAATCTAAGTATTGCTAAACCGGCACATCAAGCTATTCAAGGTTGGAGTCCAATTTGAGAAGCCCAGTTTCTTGAATATTGGTTTGGGTTAGCACACTCACTCTCACTCGCTCTCGCTCTCTCTATCTCTGATAATTGGCAGATGCCCTTTAATGTAAGCAAATGTCAGATACTACAAATAGGCTTCCAAAACAATAAATGCGAATATCACATGAATGGTGAAAAGTTAATGTATAGAGCGTATCACATATAAAAGACCAAGCAGTGCTTAGAAACGAAAATCTAAAATCCACAAGCCAATGCATTGCAACAGCTAACGAAGCAAACAAAACACTATTATTCATTAGAAGAAATCTTTATTGTCATAGAAAACACATAGTTATACCCTTATATAAAAGTATTGTGAGTAGGCTATGCTGTGCAGTTTTGGTCTCCCTACACAATAAAAGACAGACACTCGAATCCGTTCAGCGCAGAGCAACAAGATTGATCTCATTCCTTAAAAATATACCACACAATGAGAGATTAAGGGAACTTGATATGTTTTCGGTTAAGAAAGGAGAATAAGTGGGCAGCTGATAGTGTTTTAAGGTTCTGAAAGGATTCAGTAATGTAAATTCCAATAATCTACTTAAGATAGCCAAGGACAGTTCCACTAGAGGAAACAAATTAAAAATAATGGGCAGAAGAGGAGACCTAGATACAACTAAAAATATCTTCACCCACACTATAATTGGGCAGTGGAATGAGCTCCCTTATGAAGTTATAGACTGTGGCACAATATACACATATAAATAGCAGACTAGACTCATACCACAGAGAAAGTTGGTCTGGAGTAGGACATGATTTACTGACAAGATAACCTGGCAGAAATTAACACTGTCAATTGCAGAGAGCAGAAACAAAAGAGGTGAAGGTATGCATAATATATCCTTTCCATTTATAATTATTCTATACAAATCATTCAATTGATTTCTGAACCCTGCAATGTTATTCAAGGGGGGGGGGGTGAGAGAGGAGAAAATTCATCTTTACTATCCTTTCCTTCCACTTTATCTTACTCTTAGGGTTGCCATCTCTACTAAGTCCTGGCCAACTCGCAGAAATCGTAGGATATCTGTGGCCAGTGTATTTATGTAAAACTATGTAAATCTCTCTCTCTCTCTTTCTGTATGACAAGTATTATCAAACAATTATGTCATGACACTGGCGTATGCTAAACGAGGTCAGAAACGTGTAATATAGTAGCTTACATAGAGGATATCATAGGCCTATTGTGTTTCGCCATTCGCTTTTACCTATCTCTATGGTAAATTATACGTAAGAAATTTAACCTTTTCAATCTGAGAGACGTCTTTTTTATTTAATTGTAGCTACATTTAGACGGTTTTATGCAGCTTTGGAAGGATCTTTGGTTGCTATAAGGATTTGATAATATAATTTATAGCCTTTAATCGGTAGATGTATTTCCTAAGTTTAATAATATCGTTTAATGGTAATTATAATATATTGACACTGACGTTTACTCGTGCTAAAAAGGTTAAAACCTAACTATAGTAGGCATTATGCAAGAAACGTGGGTATTGGACAGAATCCTCGTCTTCATTGTTATGCCTATTCCGTTATGTGCCTGAACATAACATAGTCGACACATAACTAAAACCATCTCTGCAATATATAGCATTGAATATATAACTTGGCAAAGGCTTACCTACGATATATATACAACATCAAATGTTCACTATCTCCGGGACTTAATACTACATATTGTTTAGCTTATACATACTCTGTCTAAAAGCATATCGTGAAGTGTGTATGTGTGCGTGTGTGGGAGCTAAACCATTTCTCTACTTGATGTTTTCTGCCAACTGACAGGCAACCCAGTAGTGGGCGGTGCCTGGCAGTTTAAACTACCCAGTTTCACCGAGTGTAAACTGTGTTCGGATGAGATAAACGTGCGTGGTGTCTAGAAAGGAGTTCATCCCCTGGTCCACAATTTACCGCCGTGACTGTACTTACGCTATAAAGAGTCAAATAAAATAAAATCACCCTTCCATTTCCCCTCCATTTCCCCCACCTCTACCTCTCCTTCCTTTCCCCTCCCTTAAACCCTCACAGAATACAGCAGAATTTTGCCAAATGACAAAGAGTGTAAACTAACGCCATGCAAATGCAACCGAAGGCAACCGGATACAACCAACCAATATAATGTACGAGTGTCGGCATTCGAGGCCATAATTTCGAACATGCTCGAACATATGGATCGCTGACCAGAGAGTTGCGGATTATTGCTCAGTGTCTCAGACCTGTACAAAGGAGTACAAAGGAAATCAAGCAACAACAGATCCAGTGACCCTTCAAGGTTGCTTGTCCTCCAAAACACTGAGGATCAAGTGTCCAAACAGTGGTTTAGAGTGGGTAAGGGAACATTGGAAAGGGAATTACTGCCCTGGAACTAATGTCCGTGGCAGGATTAGGAAGTTAGTAGGGGACAGATGGGTTAGTAACTGGGGGGGGATAAAATAAAGTTATTTATTTACAAACGCAGTCAGTCGCGGGTTTGATGCGAGATATTTGTCTTGGCGGAGTTTAAATGAATCAACGGTGATGCAGTCTATAACGTTTCGGGGAAGACCATTCCACAAGTTGACAACTCGATTGAAGAAGAAATTCTTAGATTCTTAGGTTCTTAGATTCTTAGATTCTTAGATTATTTACCAATAATTTTGCAACCGTTTCCCCGCGTGTAATTAGATTGGTCGATAGTGAAGTACTTACTACAGTTCATATTGTCGATGCCTTTGATGATTTTGAACACTTGAATTAAGTCGCCTCTTAATCTGCGCTGTGTTAAAGGAAATAGATTTAATTCTCTAAGACGCTCTTCGTATGGTTTGTTCTTTAGGCTAGGTATCATTTTGGTAACTCTACGTTGAACTCGTTCTAGCTTGTTTATATCTTTTTGGTAATAAGGGCACCAGGATTGAACGCAGTATTCCAGAAGAGGGCGGACTAATGAATTGTAAAGGGTTAGGATAACTTCTTTGGATTTATGCTCAAATGACCTGCCTATAAAGCCAATTATTTTGTTTGCCTTCTTAACAACTTCTGAACATTGTTGACTCGGTTTTAGGTTACTCGATATTGTTACTCCCAGATCGGTTTCTCTGTTTACATTCTTAAGCTGAGTGCCATTCATCAAATAGTTTGCTTCCTCATTTAGGTATCCGATATGTAGTACTTTACATTTATCCGCATTGAAACTCATTTGCCAAATTTGAGCCCAACATGACAATTTATCTAGATTGTGTTGCATATCGTCAACTTGTTCTTTTGAGAGTACGCTATTTGCAATTTTTGTATCGTCAGCAAATTTTGAGATTGTACAGGTGAGACGCTCATCTATGTCGTTGATGTAAATTAGAAAGATAATTGGTCGTAGTACCGATCCCTGGGGTACCCCGCTACTTACATTGGTCCATTTTGATGCCCCACCGTTTATGACTACTCTTTGCTTTCTGTCGCTGAGCCAATTTTCTATCCATTTCAACACACCGTCTTGTATTCCATGCGCTTTTAGTTTTAGCAGTAAACGTTTGTGGGGAACTTTGTCAAAGGCCTTTTGAAAATCAAGGTATATAATATCTACAGCTTTACTCTCATCGTAGAGGTTGAGGATATCGTGGAAGAAGTCTAAGAGGTTTGTTAAACAGGAACGTTTTTTACGAAAGCCGTGTTGAGTATCTTTAAGTGTGTTATTTTCCTCTAAGTGATTTACGAGTCTGTCTCGTATACCGTTTCTAGCATTTTACATACAACTGAGGTTAAGCTAATTGGACGATAGTTACTGGATAGGGATTTGCTGCCTTTTTTGAATATCGGTGTTACGTTGGCTAGCTTCCACTGATCGGGCATAGTTCCAGACTGCAAGGATTTATTGAATAGTAATGTCAGTGGTTTAGAGAGCTCATCCTTAGCTTCCTTTAGAACTCTAGGCGAGATTGTATCAGGTCCAGGCGTTTTATTTACCTTGAGTTTATCTAAACAATTCAATACTTCTCTCTCTGTAACGGTGATATTGCTTAAAACATCTGAATTATCAATCTGAATCGGCGATGGTGTAGGGATATCACTGAGGTCTTCTGTTGTAAAAACTGATGCAAAGAAGGTATTGAGGGCATTACTCATTTGTTCTTCGTCTTTGGTGTATTCTCCATTTTCATCGACTAACGGTCCAACAGTTGAAGTAACTACTTTTTTCTTTCTGATATAACTATAGAATTCTTTCGGGTTTGTTTTACTTTGATTTGACCTGTGAGGAGGGTGGAGAGGCTACAGGAGGAGGAAATCAGGGAAGAGTACAGGAGAGCAGTAGAAAGACGACTAGGTAAGTTCGACCTGGAAGATATGGAGGAAGTGGAGGAGATAAGCAAGGTGTTTAAGGAAGAGGTCTGTGCAGCATGTGAGGAGGTGTGTGGAGTGAGGAGAAGAGGGATTGGGAGTGAAAGGTACAGCATGGTGGACAGAAGAGGTAAAAATAGCTGTGGAAGATAAGAAGAAAGTGTATAGAGAGTGGTTGGGTAGTAGAGGGAATGAAGATTTGGAGAGGCAGAAACGAGCGAGGTACGTGGAGAGAAAGAGAGTGGTGAAGAGAGTAGTGAAGGAAAGTAAGAGAAGAGTAGATGAGGAATTTGGAAGGAATCTGAGTGTAAAATGGAGAGAGTGTAAGAGACTCTTCTGGAAAGAAGTCAAGAAAGTTAGGGAAGGTAGCAAGGGAAACAGTAAGAGTGTGAAAGATAAGAATGGGAGAATGCTAGCCGAGAAGCAAGAGAGAGTCGAAAGATGGAGGGAGTACTTCAACGAGTTGCTAAATGTAAGGAATGAAGAGCCAGCAAACATAGTTGGATGGGGTATGGGAGGGAGAAGAGGAGAAGTAGTGGAGGAGGAGGTGGGGATCAGGAGGTCAGAAGTGTGGGAAGCCATGAAAAGAGTGAAGTTGGGGAAAGCACCAGGAACAGTTGGAGTGTGTGGGGAAATGTTGAGGTATGGTGGTGAGATAGTGAACGAATGGGTATGGAAAATGTGCAAACTAGCATGGGAGAAGGGGAATGCACCCGATGACTGGAAGACTGGCATAATAGTCCCCCTATATAAGGGCAAAGGTGAAAGAGGAGTGTGTGGTAACCACCGAGGAATATGTCTTTTAAGCGTAGTAGGGAAGGTATACAGTAGGGTAATGATTGAGAGAGTGAGAGTGAGAACGGAGAAATGGATAGGAGACGAGCAGGGAGGTTTTAGGAAGGGAAGAGGATGTGTAGATCAGATTTTTACCCTGAATTGTGTTGTGGAGAAATATCTGGAGAAAAAACAAAAGGTGTATGTTGCCTTTATGGACTTGGAGAAGGCCTATGACAGATTGGATAGAGAAGGTATGTGGAAAGTACTTAGAATATACGGAGTAGATGGCAAGTTGCTGAAAGTAGTGAAGAGCATGTATGAGGGTGCAAAGGCAGCAGTACGTGTGGAGAATGAGCAGAGCGAGTTCTTTGACCTGATTGTTGGGTTGAAACAGGGGTGTGTGATGTCCCCGTGGTTGTTTACTGTATACATGGATGGAGTCATGAAAGAAATACTAGGAAGAGCAGTGGATGATGGTGTATTGCTGAAAAGGGAGGGAAATGAGTGGAAGCTGCCTATACTGCTGTTTGTGGATGATACAGTTCTGATGAGTGATAATGAATGGGAGTTGCAGGGTCTGGTAAATGAGTTTGGAACAGTGTGCGAAAAACGGAATTTGAAGGTAAATGCGGGGAGAAGCAAGGTTATGGTCTTCGAAAGGGGTGAAGTTACAGAGTGTGAGGTGAAGTTGAACGGTCAGGCTATGGAGATTGTCAGCTCTTTTAAGTATCTGGGCAGTGTGTTGAGTAAATATGGGACTATGGATGAAGAAGTGCGGGAGAGGGTGCAACAGGGGAAGAGGGTTGTAGGAACGTTGAAAGCAGTAACAAGAAATTGAGTGGTCAGTATGGAAGTGAAGAAGTCCTTGCATGACAGTGTGCTAATCCCGACACTAACTTTCGGAAGCGAAGCATGGACATTCGGAAAGAGACTCAGACCAAGAGTGAGAGCGGTGGAAATGAGTTACTTGAGAAGTGCGTGCGGGGTTACATGGAGGGATAGACAGACGAATGAGGAAGTAAGAAGGAGGTGTGGTGTGGAGGTAGATGTGCTGGAAAGTGTGAAAAGGAACAACTTGAGATGGTTCGGCCATATGGAACGTATGGAAAGCGAGAGATTGACTAAGAGGGTGTACGAGAGCGAGGTGGAAGGACAGAGAGGGAGAGGTGGATGGATGGAGTGAGGAAGTATATGAATGAAGGCGGTGCTGGATGGGAGGAGGGGCATCAACTGACTGGGGACAGAGGTGCATGGGGGCAGTTCATTCGTGGCCACCCCTTCGGGGATCACGGCGTCAGGCAATAAATAGATAGATACCTTTGTAGAGTGTTTACTACTCTTCACGAGTGTGTTGACGAGTATCTACTCTGCAATAATCGCCTGGCCACTCTTGAATGTGAGAACCCCCCTTTATAAAGGTTAATGTATAAGAATTTTGGCATACTTATTTGGAACAGGATTTAGTACTAAACGGGCCTTCCTACATCAAGGAGTTTGGAGCAGAATCGCTAGGAGTGTCGACTCTGTGCTACTCTGGGAGAAATGGTGCAGAGACTCAGTGTGCGACAAATTTACTGAGTAAGACGGGATAGAATAGAGTAGGATGGACTAGGACAGAGTAACACTCAGTTACTAGTCCGTTTCTTAACCCTTTCACGTTTTTATGACGCAGAGGTTGCCAGATTAGCAATAATAAATAGATTTATCTCACTCTTATAATTACCTCTCCAAAATAAGTTTTCTGCCCACAGCTAACTCAAAGACAACTGCAGAGGTTGAAGTAACTAAACTAAAGGTTTCTAAATACCCCTGATGGTAACAAATGCTTTAAAGTATCCCTAATAGGCTCAAAATTGCGTCAAAAACGTGAGAGGATTAACAGAGTTTGCCAGGGGTGTGACAGATTGCAGTCGGTTATAAGTGCCGAGTGCAACGGATTACAACGGAGCCAAGCTGAGTATAAAAGAATTTAAAAGCGTACAATTCTGTTGAAGTACAGAGTAATACGGAGTGGCGTACCAATTTCCATGACCATGCCCCAAGAGACATACTGTATATATAGGGGCATAACTGAGCGACCCATGCCACACAAGCCAATTTCGTCACCTGAAAATTGAAGTAATACTTGAATACATTTTCTAGTATAACTCTTTGAGCATGAGAACTGCACATCATGAAAGTATTATCTAATATATAATAGATATTGTATATAAAATCATAAAGATATATCAAAGAAAGATATACAAAAAGGAAGAAACGATAAAGAAATGGAGGGAATATGAACAAAAGAAAGAAATGGAAGGAAGGAAATTGGAGAGACAAAAGATATGAAAGTGTAAAGCAAGGAAACTAATATTTGCCAGGTCATTCCACCTGCCAGGTCATTCCACTTTTGTCGTTCACCATAACTCGCCCTAGCTTGCATATTATCAGAGTGAACGAAACGGGACACTGACCATTGAAAAGGTAAATGAAGATTTTCCCTATAGAAGTCATTGATTTATACCCCGAGTAGCCTTGAAACAATATTGATCGCAGATAAATTGAATAAACAAAAGAAATGGAGGTAGGGAAATGATGAAGGAGAGAATGTGAGAAATAGAAGTGGGAACCTAGGGCAGTATTATGATAAACGCATAGTGTAGAACAGCAGTGAATAAGTAACAAATGAAAGAGACAAACAAAACGAGAATATGGAAGGAAAATTAATATATTAATATAAAACTCAATGTTATTCATTCATAACTCGAGTGGCCTTGAAAACAGTATTGATCAACAGCAGATACGGAACTAGACATGTAAGGAAGTTGAATAAACGGAAAGAACTGGAGATGGGGAAGAGGATTTTTGATTGTATGTGCAAGGAGGAGACAAAAGGCAAAGCTGCCTGTTACAAGTGCTCCGCCCCCCCCCCCCCTCCCCCCCAAGGTTGCAGGAGTGATAGAGAGCCAATATCAAGGTACGTTAGAGGTAATTTTGGTGTGTTGGAAAGAATTGTGGTGTGCTTGTTAACTGTAGTGAAGTCAATAAAATGAGGTGTTTGTGAGAGTTAGCTGGATTATTATCTGTGCAGGTGAGGCACAAATTGAAACAGTGGGGGGAAGCCAGGCAAATGAAACAGTAGTTCCAGTAACTCCTTATCATATGCCTATGTGGCCTCCCCTAGGTACTGCCCTGCTCGATTGGTGCTTACAATATCCCCAATGCAAGTGAGAGATAAAAGTAGGGTTTTTTGCAGATGGAGTGTAAAAGAGTATTTTGGAGTGTAATAGAGTATGATAGAGTGTAATGGAGTTGTTTGGAGTCAGAACGAGTTGAATCCGAGTCTAATGGACTTTTCGAAGTCGGGACTGAAATGTTAAATATGTTTGACATTTTTCGCTCCAGCCTGGAGTGGCAAGGACTAAGCGTGGTGCTAAAGACTATTCTGGGGTTCCACAGAGTTTTTTCAGGAGTCCATGGAGATTTCATACAAAGTCGCTATTCTGTTACAATCTGATGCAAATTCCTTGATTCTGGAAGGCCCCTTAAGCCTCTCCAACCAAGACTTCCACAATGTTTCCTGTCATCCACAAACATACACTCTAAGAAATCTAGGGTATAAAAAGGGCAAGAAAAAGGTATACTGTATATGGTCATTGGGTATGTTGACAGTAATTTACTTTTCCTATCTGTATAACATTGGTTTATTACCACCAATATACCAATAATAGAGTGTGAACAAGTATATAAGATAATTGGGTATATTGATGGTGATTAACCTTTATCATTCGTATACTATGGGTTTATTACCACCAATATATCTTTAATTAAAGGGGTACACTCAGATTCTATTGATTCTAGCCCACTCATATATATTAGTGGACTTCAGCTATTTCTAGTAATGGAAGTATACAGGTATCTCTGGAGATGGGTTAGGCTTGATGGGCCAATCGGCTTTCTGCAGACATCCATTTTCTTATGTTCGTAAGTGTTTATGAATCTATCTATCTTCTATCTATTGCCTGGCGCCGTGATCCCCGAAGGTGTGGCCACGAAAGAGCTACCCCCATGCACCTCTGTCCCCAGTCAGTCGACGCCCCTCCTCCCAACGAGCACTGCCTTCATCCATATACTTCCTCACTCCATCTTCCACCTCTCCTTCGGTGCAACTCGAAGGATCGACGATGTCGATCAACTGCAGGCATTCTTTGCCTTCTTACGCATCAAATCAACCAAGCTACAGACCAACATGGTGAAACACATACAATAGCACTGGATATATCAAAGGCATTTGATAGAGTCTGGCATCAATCCTTATTGTCGAAGATGTCACACTAATGCCTTGCATCATTAGTTCCACTAATTTCTTCTTATCTTCATAACAGAAAAATACGTGTAATGGTAGATGGCCTTTATTCTCAATTTCACTCAATAAATGCTGGTGTTCCCCAGGGATCAGTTTTGGCCCCAACTCTGTTCCTCATTCATATCAATGATCTCATATCTACCACTCATAATCCAATACATTCCTACGCAGATGACTCAACACTCCACAGTTCCTTCACATTTACCAATTCTTTCACCCAACCCGATCTTATAAATTCAAAAATAAACACTGCAATTTCTCTGAACCTGGACCTTTCTAGAATTAATGAATGGGGACAAAAGAATCTAGTTTCCTTTAATGCACAGAAAACCAAGTACATTCAATTTTCTAACCGACAGAATCTCACTGACTCCCATATATTTTTTAATGATGTAAATATTCCCACTTCCCCTAGTATTGACATTCTCGGTGTAACATTAACTACTAACTTGAGCTGGACACATTATGTTAGAAGCATTGCTAAGAATGCCTCTAAAAAACAGGGACTACTGTACAGAGTTCGAGAATTTTTCACTGACGAGCAGTTGGCCGTAATATATAAAAGTCATGTGCGTTCTCAGATGGATTACTGTTCACCTCTGTGGGGTGGAAGTGGAGTGGTTGCATTGAGGCAGTTGGACAAAATTCAAAATAAAGCTATTAGATTAATCAATAACCCTGCAATCACACAGGACCTTCCTACATTATCCATACGAAGAAACGTTGCATCCCTTGCATTATTCTACAGATATTTTCACAGCAATTGTTCCGAGGAACTTGCTTCAATTGTGCCGCCTCTCCACATCTTTCCCAGTAGAACTAGGGCAGCTGAGAGCGCCCATGAATTTACACTTTCTCCTCCACAATGCAGAACTTCTGCTTATCAGAATTCATTTATCCCCAGAGCTACTACTGTAAGGGGGGGTTTTCGTAGTCTTTACTTTTTGTTTTCTAATGTTCCTGGAACTTTTCTGTTACCCCCGCCTTATTTATTATTTCTCTGTTCATTCCATTATTGTGTTTCTTCCTTACTTGATGATTGGTCCAACTTATTACTCTGGTAGCTTAATGGCCGTTGCATGCAAGGAAATACAGGTGAATGAATGCAAATGGTCTAAATGACTCAGGATAAATAAAAACACAATATACCGTTTGGTATTCTTAACTATATTAACCCTCTCTGACATATGACGCAATTTTTGAGCCTATTAGGGATACTTTAAAACCTTTGTTACCATCAGTTGTATTTACAAACCTTTAGTTTAGTTACTTCAACCTCTGTAGTTGTCTTTGAGTTAGATGTGGGCAGAACACTAATTTTGGAGAGGTAATTATAAGAGTGAGAGAACTCTATTTCTTATTGCTAATCTGGCAACCTCTGCGTCATATGAGTCTGAAGGGGTTAAAACACTGTAAAGAGAAATACACTTTTCACTGTGATACACAAATCAATACGATTATTACTTTAGTCAACCACGGAATATATCGGAATTATTGGCGCAATGAACTACTTCTTATCACCACATCAAAGTTAACTAAAACCCTTCAACAGGTGACCCCAAGGCCACTACCCTAGTAAATACACACTCGGTCACTAGGTTCATAAGGCGTACAACAGCTCACAATGGGGTGAAGGTTAGCTCAAGACTCAATAACACCAACAGCATCCTGTCTCAGTACAGCCACTAGGTCATGTCCACTGGGGTGGACACAGGACTCTGCACCTGGTACTTCTCCCTGGACTTCGCTCCTGACCTGGGACCTGGTATTAACATTACCATTAATAAAACTGACAAAATCCTATATCTTAATTCATATCAACATTACAAAAGTGGTCAAATGTATCAATTAAGAGACAACAAAGGGAGGATGTATTTTTATTGGGTTACAGATAAGATTTACTTAGTTGACCCTCAAAAATATATAAAGAAAAAATGGTCCAAATAGAAAACGGATGGTTGGAGATAGATATAATTTACTTAGTTGACCCTCAAAAATATATAAAGAAAAATGGTCCAAATAGAAAACGGAGGGTTGGAGATAGATATAATTTACTTAGTTAACCCTCAAAAATAAAATGGTTTAAAATAGAAAACGGAGTGTATACACACACACACACGACTCAGGAATGTGGGCTTACATTAAGTTACATACATGATATTGAACTCAACATACGGGATCTTATTGCTGTGAGAATACTACACTAACATAATACAATTAACATTATCTTATACATAATTAATAAGGTTGGCAGGACAAATAATATGGAATTTGAAATCTAAATGATTAATTATCAGACGGAGTGAATAATTTCACCTTCGACCAAGACGTTGTATAATTTCGTAGTTACATATAAGAAACTGGGCTTAACAATGGTCTCAAAACTTATCTTAAATACTTCACAATTCATTTCAACTCACCTTCAACTGAAGGTTTTATCTAAACACAACACAAAAGGGAAATTTAAACTGAGTTAAGCCAAATATTTCCCCTTAGTCCGCCCGAGGCTGGCGACTGGGAGGGAATGACGCTGGCACTCTCGGCTCTAGGCTCTGTAGGACTCGGGTCAGCGTCCTTTGTCACAACAATAACCATACCTTGATTAAATGAGCTCCTCAACTTACTTAGGAGTCTAATAAGACTTTCAAAGGATAATTGAATTACTTTTATATGATGCAATGAATTTCAGGCACAAACATGTTAACTATTACTTACGATATCCTCGGTAAGACTATAGTTTTTTATGTTGGAGGTAGGACTCATAAATTTCCACCTGTCAAACCCCCTTGAGGTGGGCACTTGTCGCTAAGGCCTCAGAATCAGGGTGTCACACTAGAGACTCGGTTCAAGCAATTATTAGGTCAAATATCAGCATTATACTAGATTCACAAAGTTAAAGTTATGCTTTGCAATTAACTGTATACACCTGGAAGTGATTAAATGGCCAAAACAAGTAAATTTCATTATAATTCCAAAACAACATTGCTCCGATTGTGACACCCCTTTTCTAAACTTAATATAACAATACCAAACAATTATATTTAATATGTAAAGTTAGAATAATGACCCTCGTACCTATGAGACACCATTGGGGCTATTTAATTATTTCTTTTTTTAGTCATTACAATTTAATATATGTCAACTGATATCTTAATCAAGATAATAACATAATACCGAACATTTCACCTAATCTCAACACTGACTGGGTCATTATTGGGCTTAAAGTGAGTGAACAGAAAAAAGTCTTGGTGTAAATATTGCCAAAATCAAGCCTAGTCAATTTAGACCCCTTACACTACTCTTTGGAATTCACTTCCCTCGAATTGCTTTCACAAACTTACAATCTACACATTTTTAAATCCAGTTGTTACAAACATTTTATGAATGGAGGATGCCTTTAGGCACATGGACCTTTTTGTTTTATCTGTGTTTTTCCTTCCTCCGTTCATTGTCTCTTTAAAAAAAAAAAAAAAAAAAAAAAAAAAAAAAAAAAAAAAAATCTCCTTCGGTGCACCTCTCCCTCTCTGTCCTTCCACCTCGCTCTCGTACACCCTCTTAGTAATTCTCTCGCTTTCCATACGTTCCATATGGCCGAACCATCTCAAGTTGTTCCTTTTCACACCTTTCAGCACATCTACTGTACCTCCACACCACACCTCCTTCTTACTTCCTCATTCGTCTGTCTATCCCTCCATGTAACTCTGCACGCACTTCTCATGTAACTCATTTCCACCGCTCTCACTCTTGGTCTGAATCTCTTCCCGAATGTCCATGCTTCGCCTCTGTAAGTTAGTGTCGGGATTACCACACTGTCATGTAAGGACTTCTTCACTTCCATACTGACCACCCTATTTCTTGTTACTGTTTTCAACGTTCCTACAACCCTCTTCCCCTGTTGCACCCTCTCCCGCACTTCTTCATTCTTAGTCCCATCTTTACTCAACACACTGCCCAGATACTTAAAAGAGCTGACGATCTCCATAGCCTGACCGTTCAACTTCACCTCACACTCTGTAACTTCACCCCTTTTGAAGACCATAACCTTGCTCTTCCCCGCATTAACCTTCAAATTCCGTTTTTCGCACACTGTTCCAAACTCATTTACCAGACCCTGCAACTCCCATTCATTATCGCTCATCAGAACTGTATCATCCGCAAACAGCAGTATAGGCAGCTTCCACTCATTTCCCTCCCTTTTCAGCAATACACCATCATCCACTGCTCTTCCTAGTATTTCTTTCATGACTCCATCCATATATACATTATCATCAACAACGTTAAAACTACGAATCCTGACCAACACCTTAAACTCACCATATACTACAAATCGAGGAAAATATCACAACTAGTCATTCGCAACAGCCCGGCTACCGCTAAGAAACCGTCACAAGAGGACCATGTCATATACCGACACACCTGTAACAGCGAGGACTGTGGACCTCACACTTATGTCAGTTTGACAAGGACTCGTCTGTCACGTCGCCTTACCTTCCACCTTCAAGCCGGAGCTATCAAGGACCACTACCACACATCCCCACACCATCAGGAACTCACCAGACCCGACTTAGATAAACACACCTCTATTCTTAATAAAGAAATCGACTCACGCCGCCTATTCATTCTTGAAGCTAAATATATACAAACATACCAACCTACTTTAAACACACAAGCGGAATACAGCCAGATCCTACCCTCGGCACGCCCTTCCACAGCGAGGCCCCCCATGATGCCCCCAGGAATGCCCCTCCACACACGCAGACGAACGACGCAGAGGCCCCGCCCACTCCTGCTCCGGCCAGCCTACCAGAGCTAGTCTTAGGTTAGCCAACCAGCGTGCAGCTAGCATACAATAATCCCTCTCTTGATCTTGTATCGCCTATATAAACTCGACTTATCACCTTCTAACTTCACTTACCTGACTGCCTGCCTGCAAACACCTGCCTCTCCACTCTTGACCACCTCTACCATGGCCACCAGCACTACCACAACCATTGGTATGGTCAAGTGGTTTAATTTCAAAGCAGTCTATGGTTTTGTCACCACTTCCAACAGTGAGGATATCTTCTGCCACCACACAAATATCATCAACAACAACAAGAGCAGCAAGAGAGCCTCGTTGGGAAATGGTGAAGCAGTCGAGTTCTCCATCTACTCCGGGAGTCAGGGAAGAGAAGCCATCAACATCACTGGCCCTGAAGGAGCCCCTGTCAAGGGCTCCTCATTCTCTCCACATAATACTCCACCAAAGGCGCCAACAACAACAACGACTGCAGAAGGGGAAGCTGTACTGAGGGCAAAAATCTACGCCTGTATCCAGTCAGCCATAGCCATCGCTGGTACAGATAAACAACAACTCTGCCAGCTGATCCCCTATCTGCTGTCAGTCAACAAGCTGCCGACAATCACCATCCCTGAGGAGGCTCTCTCCACGACCTCAGCAATCACCAAGAGGTCGTCGACAAGGAAGAAGAAGCCCTCCAAGAGACAACACCGAGCTCCAGAACCAACACCGCTGGAGGCGAGGAGTGCTTCCAAACAACAGCTGCTTCTGCCAAGACCTCTTAGTCTAAACAGAAGCAAAGTGGAGCACTCCTCTACAACAACAACAACAACAACAACAACAGCTACCAAGGAAAAGTCACCTCCAAGAACTCCAGGAACATCCTACATCAACTCTACCAACAAGACACCTAAGAAGAGGAACCCTGCCCCTGCTGAAGATCATCCAACAACTCCAGCAATCTCCCCCGAGCCTTCCTACCAGCCTTCCTACCACCTCTCCAGTCCTAAGCCGAAAAAGCAGAGACAAAAGCTGAAGAAGACCAAGATGCTCAACGTTTACTCCCAACAACCAAAGAAAAAATAGCAAGGTGGTCCAGCCCACCATCTTTCATCTGTACAACTCTTCCTACTCACCACTTTACCTTGCACTTCAACCTCTTCTTTCATCACTAGTGAGACCCTCTATCTCACAATAAACTAAAAACTAAACTAAACTAACTTCACTTCTCCTTGATAATGATGGCTGCGCCCATTGAAACGTCGGACCCATTTGCAAACCTCCTTTACCAACTTCCTGAAAATACCAGAAAAACTATACGAAAAATTGAGAGTATCAATAAAAAACTCAATAATGCAAACTGGGCCTATTATTTTAATCTCACCTGCCTGAAAGAAAATATCCTCCCTGGCTACACTAATATATATATATACAGTATATATATATGTGTGTGTGTGTGAGAGAGAGAGAGAGAGAGAGAGTCACAAGTTATAGGTCATCATGTCTTGCGTGAAGTTAATTAACTTTAAAGATAAATAATCCATCGATTACTCTCCCTCTCTCTCTCTCTCTCTCTCTCTGTCTCAGAGGTGTTCATAGACTGATAATACATCAATGTAATTATGCCTAGGAATGAATACGTAATCAAGCCATGTAATACTAGCTATAATAACATTTTGGGCAAGTTTGTCTTTTTTCTGGACCCCCTTCTATCTCATGTTAACCCCTTTAGTTTTGAAATTTTTAAGATTTTCACCCCATTAGGTTTGGTGATTTTAAAATCTTTCGCCCCATTTCTTTGTCAATATTATGACCGTTCGTGTCATTTAGGTCTCAAGTAATTCCTGGCGACCGGTAACAAGCCTGCAATTTAGAAGGTCTGAAAAAATGTCTTTCGAAAAAATACATAAAATCATCTTGAAGGGGTGGGTAGGATTTTATAAATCTCGATAGAGGTCTTGGGAGTAAACCCCCCCCCCCCCCCCCGCCCCCCCACACACACACACACACACTCACACCTCCTTCAACCACCTTTAAAAGAGGCAGATGCTACCATAGATTATCAGTGATTTACATACTTGGAGAGGCAAAGCTGGTTGGTTAGTCTCAGGAGTCTGGGTATCATTACACGATTTTGGTAGGTTAGGAATGATGTCTAAGAAGCAAAACAACACAAACTATTAGTTAGAGGGAGATGTTTGTATAATTGTTTATGTATTTTATTTATTAGTTTGTTTGGTTTGGTTTTCTTGTCTTAGTTTACTCTATAGACCTCCATTAATCTTCAATATAATACCCCCCTGATCTCCCTATGAGATAAATGTGTGCATTATTCGGTAGAAAAATGACCCGACCGAAGGGTGGTTCCTCCGGAATTGCAAGCTCTCTATCGTTCACGAGGACAAACAAAAATTGTCACCTAAAGAGCACGAAAGGTCTTTAAATCTCTAAACTAATGGAACATATGTCTCAATATATAAAATTTAAAGGGGATAACCTTGAGTGAGAAGGGGGTACAGACAACGATTGTGTGCAGTCTAGAAATAATCCATGGAAACCAAAAGTGTTAATTGAGATAGTCTTTGCCATTTTAATTCCCATAGATCCTTCCAAAACTGTGTACAATCGTCTAGTGATAGCCAGAATAAATTGTCAAAATGCGTCATAAGCTTCTAAGGGTTAATCCTCGAAATGAGTAATATCGAGTTTTGATAGAGTAGACATCCCTTCTTCACTATGATGTAATGTTCATCTTATTCTGGTTACCATTAGCAGATTTATTTCAGCTTATATTCTTCCTTTGGGACTCAAAGGGGTAAACATGATCTCAATAAAACCTCTCCATAACCTCAGTCCTTGTTAAACTGTTACCATTAGACGATTTTCCTTAGTTTATTATCCACCTTCAGGACTCAAAGGGGTAAATATGATCTCAATAAACTTTCTGTGTAACATTGGTCCTTCTTACGCTGCCTAATATCATGTAGTTACCATTAGACGATTATCTTTAGCTTATAATCTTTCTGTAGGACTCAAATGGGTAAACACGATCTTAATAAACCCTTGGAATAACATAAATCCTTCATAAACTGTATAGCATCGTCTAGCTTTATCCATATTATAAGGTAAAGAGGCGTAAATAAGATCTCTATAAACCCTCTGAATAACATAGGTCCTTCATAAACTGTATAGCATCGTCTAGCTTTATCCATATTATAAGGTAAAGAGGCGTAAATAAGATCTCTATAAACCCTCTGAATAACATAGGTCCTTCATAAACTGCATAACATCGTCTAATTTTAGCCAGAATACAAAATAAATCAGTCGTCATAGTGGTGAGGGGGTTACGGCAGTTTAAGGTAGATATTGTAGGTGACGATGTTATGTTGTATTACAGCTGTTAAGGTGTTTTGTCTGGAACCCCTTTTCCCTCATGTTTAGCATTATTTTAAGGCGTTTGCCCTATTAGTTTGGCGATTTTAAGATCTGTTGCCATATTTCTTTGTCAATTTTAAGACCTTTCGTGCTATTTAAGTGTCGATTCATTTTTGGCAGGCGGCAGCAAGTCTCCAATTTAGGAGGAACCGGCCTTTGGCCTGGGCATGCACATATTTATCTCGAAGCTTTTTTATTTTTGTCAAAGCTTTATTGAGGTCTTGGGAGAAAACGAAAAACAGCCCAAAACAAAATATATATTATATATATATATATATATATATATATATATATATATATATATATATATATATATATATATATATATATATATATATGACAAACAAAAACAAAAAAGGAAAACAAATTCCATTAAACAGGGAGTGTGGTACAGTAGATTGCCAGTGATTTATAGAGTAGGGGGCGTTACACACACACACACACACATATTCATATACACACACACACATACACTCACACACACAAGACATACAGTACACACATATAGTACTGGGGTGTTACATAGAATTGCACACACATGCACTAAACATGAGAGAAAAAGGACTCCAGAAAAACACCCTTTAATGTAAAAATATAGAACTACTAAGTCGCCATAATATTAACTCCTTCATCGCCATGCCTTATATTTCCTCTTATTCTGGTTACCATTAGACGATTTGTTTTAGCTTATAATCACATTTTAGGGCGGGGAGGGGTAAATGCGATCTCAGTATACTCTCTGAAGAACATAGGTCTTTCTTAAACTGCATAATATCATGATCTAGTTACCATTAGACGATAATCTTTACCATACCATTTACCTCTAGGACTCAAAGGGGTAAATACGCTCTCAATATACCCTCTTAGTGACATATCCTGGTCACCATAATACGATTTTTTTTTTTAGTTTTGTATTTACCTCTAGGACACAAAGGAGTAAACACGCGCTCAATAAACCCTCTGAGTAACATATTCTGGTTATTAATAGACGATTTTCATTAGCATATAATCTACCTTAGGAGTCAAAGGGGTAAATAAGCTTTCAATAATTCCTTTGACTAATATACGTCATTCTTGACTACATAAACTCGTCTAATGTTAGCCAGGTTGAAAGGTAAAGACAAGTTGTTATCGAGTTGAAGGGGCTATGGAGGTGTTTTATCTGGACCTCCTTCTCCCTAATGTTTAGACTCATTAGTTTTGAGATTGTCTAGACGTTTAACCCGTTAGTTTAACGATTTTAAGACCTTATGCCTCATTGTTTTGTCTATTTTTAGACCTTTCGTGCCATGCAGGTAGCGATCTGTTTTTGACAAGCAATAGCAAGCTTTTAAATTTGGAAGAACTTTTTGATACCGAACAGTGCACACCTTGTTCTTGAAGGGGAGTCTTGGGAGTATTTTTGTAAGCCTTACTTAGGTCTAGGGACGAAATTACTACTACTACTACTGCTACTGATATTACTACTACTGCTAGTACTACTACTACTATTGTTATTACCACTACTGCTACTATTTATATTACCACTACTACTATTCCTACAATACTACTACTACTACTACTACTACTACTACTACTACTACTACTATTTTTTTTCTACTACTTTCATTTTGATTTAATATTGTTCATACATTATATTTTACAAGCATCAGATATTACTATTCTACACCATGCAACTTCAATCCAGTCGCCTCCCTATGTGACCCTCTGCCACTGCTGCCTCGTAGTCCACTTCTGCCACCGTCGCTGGTTGTGGTGCAGACCGTCTTGTTCCCCGCAGGCATAGTAGTGCTGATCTGAGCAATGAGAAAGATAGACGGCACCTCATCCAGGCTACGACGTGGCTCCTGGGCTGTTGCTTCTTCTCTGCGATGATCTCTGCAAGCCTTGAATAGAAGCACTGGGCCCTGGGTCCCATCCCTCCAGATGTGGTGAAGACTAGTGGGGTAAAGCTGCCTTGTTCGATATTTAAGATCCTTTCCCCATAATTATACCCTGACCTTCTCTTGTTCGTTCCTCTTGTGTGCAGCATCCAGAGACAGCTCACTGTAGCTATGGGCCATTGGGTCAAATACTCTTATGTCAAAGAACGCTTGCTGTGCACTTGTCCCAAAACCTCTTGCACTAACGTCCACTCATGCTTCATTGGATGTGTTGGCCATCCTGTGCTGCAAGATCTCTCCATCCAAGGGAATGAGTGATGGTTCGCGCCCCACATCTCTACACACCTCCCTGAGCATGTTCGCTGTTACATCTCTTACTTCATCGTGCCTGATGCTGATGAATCCTCCTTTCTTAAATATCATGGAGTGGTCTACATCGTTGTTAGTTCCACAAACGCATCGATCGGGCAGTCTTTCAATCGGCCAATCATACCTCAGTGCAATAGCATCATTAAATTCTTGTTTGTTGAGATTGAAGCCTTCTGCCTTGATTGGTAGTGTTGTCAGCCAATTTGAAGCACCCGTTGTTTGTGCTATTTGTAGTTTTCTTGTTAGTCTCCAGGAAAGTTGTCCCATCAATTGTGCCAGGTAATTTTTCTGTGAGTTTTGCCTCTCTAACGTGATGGTCTTTCTGATGTTGTAGATATCCGCCTGGTCCACTTCACCGTCAGAATCTTGTGCTACGATACGGTCAGTGAGAGATCCTGTTATCTTTACCGAGTTCAGGTATTCCGTTGTCGCCCTCCTCACTGGGTTGATGATTCCCAGCCCTCCCAACCTAGATGGCAGTGCGAGCAACTCCCTCTCTGTATCACTCGGGGTGTGCGACTTTACCCACGCTGGGATGAGTTTGTCTCTGATGGCATCTTCCAGCAGTTGAAGTAATGCGCTCACATTTGGAACAGTTCACATCAATTAGCTCCAGTGTCCATATGTGAATGCCGAATACGCAGCCTGTGGTTCCGTCTTTGCAATATTGGCCAGTTTTTCAATTTCTTTTACCCACTCCCTGACCTTCTCCTCTATGTATTGGTGCTGATCACTGCCCCAAGGTGACGCTGTCCGTCCTTTGTTACGACCACTTCACTACCACTGAAAGCTTCTAACGCACTTTCATAATGTGCTGGTTCTACTATTAGTATTGACTTCCTGGCATTTGGATAGTACCCTATTTCTGGGCCTACACTTGATATTTGCTCCCACCAGTGCTTGGGATCGTTGACTTTTCCCGCTCCAGTGAGATCGTCTGCATAGACTACTACTACTACTACTACTACTACTACTACTACTAGTACTCCTACTACTCCTAAATTACAAGCTTGTTATCGGTCGCCAGGAAAACATTGATGCCTAAATGGCACCAAAGGTCTTGAAACCGTCAAACTAATGGGGTGGATGTCTTAAAACCTCAAAACTAATGGGGCTGCACATGAGAGAAAAGGTAGTCCATAGACCTCCCCTCCCCTCTTATGTTTGGTGAGAATAATACTCACCATTTGAGAATATTGAATTTCAGCTTACATATTTTTAGTCAATTATAAAGTAGACAAGTAAAACACTAAATGTCTACATCCTTTTATAGTAGTCCAAAATATCGTAATTTTGTCTACGAAGTTAGTTAGCTGGATAAAAAGTTAGATAGATACACAGATATAGATGTAGATATAGATGAAATATAGATATATAGATAAATAGATAGATAGATAGAAAGATAAACATATATAGATTAAAAGCTAGATATATATAGGTAATACGATACATCGATATAAATATATGTAGAAAATAAATACTGTACATAGATAGGCTAGTTGACTGAATGAATTTAGAGAAAGAGAGAGAGAGAGAGAGAGAGAGAGAGAGAGAGAGAGAGAGAGAAAGAGAGACGGGGGGGGGAAGAGGGGTTGGTGATAAGTCAAAATCCAATATCCAATATCAAAGCTTTAACATCTCCCAACGCTCTCCTATATACATAAATACATGTATGAACAATTTAATAAATTAATATTTATATAAATATATATATATATATATATATATATATATATATATATATATATATATATATATATATATATATATATAATATATGTATTTTGTTTTTAAATATTGTACATTCATTACATTTAATAAAATCAGATATTATTCTATTTCTACTACTCTACTATACTACTACTCTATACCATGCAACTGCAATCCAGTCTGCGACTCTCCAACACTGCGGCCTTGTAATCTATGTCTGCCACTGTCGCTGGTTGTGGTGCACACAGTCTTGTTCCCCGCAGGCATAGTAGTGCTGATCTGAGCAACGAGAAAGATAGGCGGCACCTCATCCAACCTACAACTTGGCCCCTGGTCTGTTGCTTCTTCTCTGCGATGATCTCTGCTACGCTTGAATAGAATTACTGGGCACTGGGTCCCATCCCTCCAGATGTGATGAAGACTAGTGGGATAAATTTGCTTTGTTCGATATTTAGGATCCTTTCCCCATATGCCCTGACCTTCTCTTGTTCGTTCCTGTTGTGTACAGCCTCCAGAGATAGCTAGGGGGCATTGGGTTGAATATTCTTATCTCGAAGAACGCTCGCTGTCCTCTTGTCCAAAAACCTCTTGCACTACTGTCCACTCGTGCTTCATTGGATGTGTTGGCCATCCTGTGCTGCAAGATCTCTCCGTCCAAGGGAATGATTGATGGTTCACATGCCACATCACGACACACCTCCCTTAGCATGTTCGCTGTTACGTCTCTCACTTCATCGTGCCTGATGCTGATGAACCCTCCCTTCTTACATATCATGTAGTGGTCTGCATCGTTGTTGACTCCACAAATGCATTGATCGGGCAATTCTTTAATCGGCCAACCATACCTCAATGCAACGGCATCACTAATTTCTTGTTTGTTGAGATTGAAGCCTTTTGCCTTGATTGGTAGTGTTGTCAGCCAATTTGAAGCACCCGTTTCTTGTGCTCTTTGTATTTTTCTTACTAGTCTCCGGGAAAGTTGTTGCATCCTATGTGCCAGATCATGCCTCTCCGACGTGATGGTCTTTCTCATGTTGTAAATGTCCGCCTGGTCCATTTCACCATCAGAATCTTGTGCTGCGATGCGTTCAGTGAGAGACCCTGTTATCCTTACTGAGCTCTGATGTTCCGTTGTAACCTTCCTCACAGAATTGATGATTCCAAGCCCTCCCAACCTAGGAGGAGGTGCGAGCAACTCCCTCTCTGTAGCCCTTGGGGTGTGGGACTTAGCCCACGCTGGGATGAGTTTGATGGCATTTTCTAGCGGTTGAAGTTGTGGACTCACGTTTGGAACGGTACACATCAACTAGGCCCAGTGATGTTTGACCACATATGTGAATGCCGAATACACAGTCTGTGGTTCCGTCTTCGCAATTTTGAACAGTTTTTCAATTTATTTTACCCACTCCCTGACCTTCTCTTCTATGTATTGATTCTTGAACTCTTCCATGCCAATCAACGTCCCGAGATGGCGCTTATTACGACCACTTCGCTACCGTTCAAAGCTTCTACAGCATTTTTATAATGTTCTGGTTTTACTATTAGTATAGACTTCCTGGCATTTGGATGGTATCCTATTTCTGGGCCAACTTCTGATACTTGGTCCCACCAGCTCTTGAGTTCATTGAATTTTTCCTGCTCCAGTGAGGTCATCTGCATAGGCCACCTGTTTGACTTGTGTCTCCCTATGTCTTGTTAATTATTGTAACACTGAGAGACCTAATGTGTACATTGCCATTGCCACGGGGTCGCCTTGCTTGGTTCCTTCCATTGATTTCAGTGCCTTTCCACACCGTGTGTTCTGGTTGTTTACTATGAAGAGGTCCGCAGGCTGTGTATAGGTATTCTCTACATAGGTGGCAAAGCTGGGGCATTTTACCTTGATGTTTTGTATTGCTCTCTTTCTGTTGATAGTATTAAAGGCATTTGATACATCTCCTAGCAGCACAGCTTCACATTCCTCTTGCTCAGATTTTTCTCCTCCTGCTTTGTGGCCGGCACACACTTGGAGGTTTCCAGCAGCGGATCGCACATCAACTTTCACAACATCCATTATGCACTTTCCGATGATTCTTCTCAGCACTTCACTCACCCCCACTGGTCTGCACCCTGGCTTCTTGAGCTGCGTAAGTCAGTCTCTGCGGGTCCGAAGACTGCGCTGCTCAGGATTGTTTCCAACCATTTGCATCCATCCCTGATGGGCCTCAACTGCCTTGTGTCCCGAGAGCAATTTTCCAAATCATCTCGCCCATGATTTGTTCATAGATGATTGGGCTTGGTGGTATATAAGCCCCCTGGAGCCTCTGACTCTGGAGGATACTCAGTTGTAGATGTTTCTCTTTCAATAGGTTGGTTCTTTCTCTTGTGACAGGCAACAACCCACCAGCTGCCTCCTTTGTCAAGGACCGTATTGGGGGTGCCTCTTTACCCTGTCTCATTTGGTCGCCGAATCTCCTGGCCTCATCTTCAGTGGTTTCCATTTTTGTGCCGCCGCCTGCCTTGTCTCTCTTCTAATGTGTTTGTGTGTGTGTATTATGTAATAGGTATATAATTTGGATACGCCTATTAGGGGTTGAAGTCTATTTGTTTTTTGTTTTTTTAATGTGATTACCTTGATTTTGAAGTTCTTCATTTATATTCATATGCATATATATACATTTTATCTCTCTCTCTCTCTCTCTCTCTCTCTCTCTCTCTCTCTCTCTCTCTCTCTATAATATATATATAATATATATATATATATATATATATATATATATATATATTATTTATATATAATTATATATATATATACAGTATAATATTATATATATATTTATATATATGTATAAAGAGAGAGAGAGAGAGAGAGAGAGAGAGGGAGAGGGAGAGAGAGAGAGAGAGAAATGCTGTATAAATTATAATTTCGTATTTACAGGTACCCTCCTGTGGTATATATGCAGGGTGTCCCAGGAGACAAGGGAATAACTTTAGGAAATGATAAAACAAGGTATTATGAACCTTGTTTTATCATTTCACAAAGTTATACCTTTTCCTCCTGGGGTACCCTGTATATAAATTTTGCCATCGGTAACCGTTTGGGGTAACCTTTACGATTATCACACATCGGTTTCCTACACCCAGGATATTGAGTCACTGAACCCAAACCAAGATATACATGTTATCACAACAGGTCCTTCACGCGTTGGTAATTATCTCTGTACAATCTCAAAGTTTGCTGACGACTCACAAATTGCAAATAGCGTAATCTCAAATGCACATGTTGAAGATATGCAACATAATCTAGATAAGTGGTCATGTTAGAGTCAAACTTGGCAAATGTGTTCAATGCGGACAAATATAAAGTACTCCATATCGGAAACCGAAATGTTAAAGCAAACTATTCAATGAATGGCACCCAGCCTAAGAGTGTAGACAAATAAACTGATTTGGGAGTAACAATAGAGTAACCTAAAACCCAGACATAAGTTGCTAGGAAGACAAAGACAATAATTGGCTCGATAGGCAGGTCATTTGAGCATAAATCCAAAGATGTAATCCTAATTCTTTACAATTCCTTAGTCCGTCCTCTTCTGGGATATTGCTTTCAATCCTGGTGCCCTTCCTGCCAAAAAAAATAGACAAGCTAGACGAGTTCAACGTAGGAGCTACCAAGAAAAATCCCAGCCTAAAAAAAAAACCATACGAGGAGCCTCCTAGATAATTAAATATATTTCCTTTAACCTAACGCAGATTAAAAAGTTACTTAATTCAAGTGTTCACAATAATAAAAAACATCGACAATATGAACTATAACAAGTACTTTACTATCGACCAATCAAATTACACGCAGGGAAATAGTTGCAAAATTATTGGTTAATCTTTTATCTCGCACGAAACTGAGAGTTTTTTCTTCACTCGAGTTATCAACTTGTGGAATGGGCTTCCCCGAGATGCTATAGAGTGCAGCACCGTTGATTCTTTTAAAGTTCGCCTAGACAAACACCTTGCCTTAAATCTGCGACTGACTGCATTAATTTTGTAAATTAATATATGTTTTTTCCTCAGATTCATCAAGGATTATTGTGTTTATATATATATATATATATACAGTATATAAGACTCTTTTCCCCAGATACATGGAAGATTACTTAAACTGTGTTATGTTACTAACCCAACTGTCCCCTACTAACATTTCCTAATCCTGCCACGAACATTAGTTCCAGGGCAGTAGTTACCTTTCCAATTTTCCTTTACCCACTCTAAACCACTGTTTACACACTTGTTCATCAATGTTTTAGAGGGCAAGCAGCCTTGAGGGGTCGCTATACTGTTGTTGCTTGATTTCCTTTGCACTCCTTTGTACTCTCTCTTTCTCTCTCTCTCTCTCTCTCTCTCTCTCTCTCTCTCTCTCTCTCTCTCTCTCTCTCTCTCTCGTCATGAGGGTGAAGATGAACACATGGAATAATGTAATGCAAATGTTCTCTGAGGCATTGAAGGAACATTGGTAGGGGTCTTACTGTTATTGAATTAGTCCATGAGCCAGGCCAGATATCGGTACCACCTGGGGTGACTAAACACGAATGGTACTAAAATGTTTATAGAGTGACTGTAAGTACATTAAGATATGATAGCCTTCTCACACTGGTAGCTTAGTCTAATTTTTTTGATGCAATAGGGGCGCTACCCAAAAATAAAGATTTTTAGCGTGACGCTCGGCGTTTTCCTCATTTTCTTTAAAATCCATCACACAATCATCGCGAAACTTTGAACACCTATGTAGAATTATATTCTCTACCAGAGTTGTTCCTAGGTATTTTTCAAATTTCCTCATATTTCGGAATATACTCTATATTTTGGGTATTTTCCTCTAAATCTAGAATAAATCCTTAAATATGGGGAACATTGAAAAATATATTCTAACAGCTCTTGTAGCTTATTTGATTCTCTACAAGAATTATTCCGATGTGTATTTCAAGTTTCTCCATATTTAGGGGTTTATTTCATATTTGGGGATTTTTTGTTATATTTTGGGGATAATTTATTATTGGAAGGAGCAAACATATGTAGAGTGGTTTCCATGTAATGTGTTTGTTTGTTCATGGTTTAATGGTGATATTTTTTGCAGGTGTGTGTCGACTGTTTGACGGCAGGATGGAACCATCTGCGAGGAAGAGAGCACGGATCGACTGTATCATCCACTGCTCTGATGATGACAGCGATGCTCTGGTGTCACCACAGGATTTGGACTCCTGGAACACATTGCTCAGGGCTGCAGAAATCAGGCAGCATGATCCAGTCCTGGAAGCAGCCAAGGGCCTTGAAGAAGGAGGAATACCACACATACATTATCACCGTAAATGTCGTAGTCTCTTTACAATGAAGAAGTCACTGGATTCTATCCTTGCCAAGGGTGTCAAGATAGATTCAGCAAGCGTCGACCCCAGGAGGAGGGCATCAAGGGATGCCCCTAGTACTAGCAGGGTGTATGCCAAAGTATGTATCTTCTGCGAGAAGTCAAGCAAGTACATAAAAACAACAAAGACAAGGGAGCCACTCATACAGTGTGTTGAGCTACGAGCAGATGAGAAGATTCGCAGAGCAGCAATAAGGAAACTCAACCAGAGAATCCTTGGTTTAGTTAGCAGAGACCTTGTTGCTGCAGAGGGTCACTACCACAAGTCGTGCTACAAACTCTTCACAAAAGATGATTTCCCAGCGGCCGCCAGGTCGGGTGCAGGTGAAAATCAGGAAGAAAGCGAGGAAGCACGCTACGAAGAGGTTGAGACAGAAGCCCTCGAGGAACTCTGCTTGTATATAAGGACCAAATTATTCCCCAACCCAGAGGTACTGCCTATGACAAACCTCACATCTAGGCTTGAGAGATCCATGATGTCCCGTGGTATTATCCAACTGAAACCAGCGACAAAGAAACATGTTCGCCGAAAGATTGAAACCGAGTTTGGAGAATCACTACGCTTTGTCCCAGATGAGAAAGGAAAGCTTCTAATCTATCCACGCAGCCTCTCAATGGACGACCTTGCCCGGCAAGCACACAAAATGGCAAAAGACCTGCAAGAAGCAAGAGCAGCTAACTCTGAAGATGTCTTAACCAAAGCAGGAATGCAGCTGAGGAATGAGATCAATAAACAAGATGTGAGTCAGCCATGGCCTCCCGATACAGATCAGAATGTCATTCCTGCAGCAGTCACTCAATTCCTGCACACCCTGCTGACAGGAGAGTGTGAGTGTGAAACTCCCTCTGAAAGAGCTCAACGTCTTGCCACTTCCTTTGGCAGTGACTTGGTCTTTGCTGTTACCAGTGGCAAGACAAAACCACCCAAGCACGTACTGCTGACCAATGCTGTAAAGTCTTTGACAGGAAACACAGAACTGATCCGAACTCTGAATCGTCTTGGTCACTGTGTGTCTTACTCAATGTTTGAGGAGATCGATACAGCCCTTTGTATCCAGAAGCTGGAATGCTCAAAGGATGACATTCCACTGCCAGCAAACATCTACCCTGGTGTGTTCACAACCCTGGCCTGGGATAACATTGACCGACTTGAAGAGACCCTAAGTGGAGCAGGTACTTCTCATAGAGTCAATGGCATTGCTGTCCAGTCCAAGGTTGCAGGCTCTGTGCCAGAGAAAGTCCTGCCAGAGATTACCAAGTCCAAGATAAGAAGCATCACTCAGACATCATCAATGCTGCCAATATACAATGTTGGGCGGCGGGCAGGGCCACCTAGGATTGAGACTGCGTATGTCGACACTACCAAGGAAGTCCAGGATTCAAAGACAAAGAACCATATCTGGCTTCTTACTCGAATGTCAGACCATGAGGACCAGTCCATCAGCAGTTGGACTGGGTTCAACATCAAAATGCGCAGAGACATTGCAGTGGTTCAGGACACTGTAAGCTACCTGCCCACTATCAATGCTCCCGCAACAGAAATGTCCACCGTTAATGAAATCTTGGAACAAACGCATGCTATCATGCAGTCCTTACAGCTTAACAAGATTGTGTGCGTGTTTGATCAAGCACTCTATGCCAAAGCTGCCGAAGTTATCTGGAAACAAGAGAAGTTCAAGAACATTATCATCAGGATGGGCGTCTTCCACACAATCTGTAATCTCATCTCCACCATAGGAAAGAGGTTTCAAGATGCAGGTCTTAGAGATCTGTGTGTGGAATCAGGTATCATCGCAGAAGGATCAGTGTCAGGAGTGATGAACGGCAAGAGGTACAACAGAGCAGTGAGACTACACAAGCTCGTGTATGAAGCACTGATGAGGCTTGCATGGAAAGGCTTCCTTTCATGGCTAGAAGAAAACCATTCAAGGGACATACACCATCTAGATGAAACACTGAAGGACATCAACAGCTTTCACAGCAATGTGTCTCAGGGACTCTTTCAAGAGCTGATGGAGAGTGAATCATGCACACATATCATGAAGCTTTTCCAAGTTTATCTTGAGACCCTCAGAGATGAACACAACCTCTCAGCATTCTGGATGTCATACCTGGACATGGTTGAGATCATGCTGGACTTAATTCGAGCCTCCAGAGAAGGCAACTGGATGCTCCACCTAGGAGCAATCCGACAGATGATACCGTGGTGTTTTGCCTATGACAAAGTGAACTATGCCCGGTTCCTAACCTACTACTATGCCTTGATGTCTCGACTGCCCATTGACCACCCAGAGGTCCATGAACACTTCATGCAAGGTGGCTTTTCGGTCCAGATCGGTAGCAAGAATCCCTTTGGACGGATCCCTGTGGACCAGACAATCGAAGAGACGATCAACAAAGACACCCAGACACCAGGGGGCACAAAAGGCTTCAGCCTGAAAGGCGGAGCTGTCGCCAGGTACTACCTGACATCGGAGTATCGCAGCAGGTACTTAAGGCAGCTCAGGACTATGGTAGTAGGCCAAAAGTATACTGACTTCAGCCACCCAGACCTACAGATGCCCAGGATTAGAAGAGATGAGGCCGATGTCCAATCTTTAGTTCAACTGATGGAGACCAGCTGGTTGAACCCCTTCAACGCAGAGCAAGAAGATCTTGTCAGTTTGTCAACTGCGACTATGGCACCACCAGAAGTTGTCAAAGACCTTCTAGGGGCCTACAGAATAGGAGAGGATGCATATCAAGCCTTCAAGGAAGAGCGCCTGGAGATCGATACGCCAACTATACAGTTTCATGACACGATGACGAAGACGAAACTGAGAACGTTCACTAACATCAGAATGAAGCCACGCTCACAAGACCATGCCAAGGAGGTTATCTTAAAGGCTGACAGGAACCTATTTGGCCAGATGATCCTTGTTGCCGAGAACAGAAAGCTCAAAATGAGTGATGTCTTGGCTCATCCCCTGGGGCCTTTGCCTTGGGCACTTGCCAGCGGTGATGGGTCTCTCCGCAAGACCAACAAGGCTGCCCTCGCAAAGGAGTTAGAGAGGAATGTTTCTCCTGCAGAAGTGATACCCGAGCCCTCTGCTACCATAATTGATGGGATGAGCCTGGTCCACAAACTGAAGGGAAACGACAAAACTTTTTCACAGCTTGCAGGTACAGCACTGAGTCACGCTGTTCATGAAGGTGCTAAGAGCAGGCGCATTGATGTTGTGTTTGATATCTACAAGGAGACATCCATCAAGGATGCAGAACGAGCCAAAAGAAGTGCAGGCACAGGAATTAATTTCAAGAACATTCAACCTGGGCACAACATCCAGCAGTGGAGAAAGTTACTCGGTAGTTCCTCCAACAAGGCAAGTCTTATCAAGTTCTTGGTAGAAGAATGGAAGGCACCACAGCACAGGGAGAAGCTCAAGGACAAGGAGCTGTATGTCACATGTGAGCAGCGCTGCTTCAAGATCACCAAAGAGCAGTGGGAAGAGGCTCCTGAGCTTAAGTCAACTCAAGAAGAAGCAGACACACGCCTTCTTCTCCATGCACTTCATGCAGCAGAATCTGGGAACAAGTCTGTCATCATCACTGCAGAAGATACAGACGTCATGGTGTTGTGTCTTGGCATGTGCCACAAGATCCCATCCCATCTGTTCCAGAAGTGCGGGACGAAGAACCGGACAAGATTCCTGGATATCACCACACTGAGCCGCACACTGGGAGGCAGCGTGTGTGATTCATTGATTGGTATGCATGCCTTTACAGGCTGTGATACCGTCAGTGCATTCGCTGGCCGAGGGAAGATGACGACACTCAAGCAGGTGAAGATGGACAAGACATACCAGCATGCTTTTCACGAACTTGGACGCTCATGGGAAGTGTCTCCTGAACTCTTTGAGAAGCTACAGGAAATCACCTGCCACATGTACCTACCATCTACCCACACAACTAAGGTAAACAAGCTTCGGTATGAGCTGTTCTGTGCAAGACGTGGAGAGGTAGAGTCAAGTCAACTCCCTCCTTGTGAGGACTGCCTCTTCATGCATGCACTGCGTGCAAACTACCAGGCTGCGATCTGGAGGAGAAGTCTTCAGAGCCAGCCATTTGTTGCGAACCCAACAGACTGCGGTTGGATGACAGATGAGGACGGTAAGCTTGCCGTCAACTGGATGCGAGGCTCACCAGCACCAGATGCTGTTATGCAGCTACTGTCTTGCAAGTGTGTGCGGTCATGCGAACTCCCTAAGTGTACTTGCCTCAGCAATGGTCTAAAATGCACGGACATGTGCAGGTTACAGACATGTCAGAACAAGGCTATTGAAGAAGAGCCGGTGGCACAACAGTCAGATTCCGAGTCTGACGTAGATGATATTTAGGAGTAGTAATTTGCCATAATAGTATGTACAAGCCCATGGCATGCTTAGTGTGTATTTACAGGACTTGTATTAAATGTGACAATTACTATATGCATTTTGTTGACATTTAGGCATTCCTGTCCCCAAATTTGACATTTTAAAAAATTTCGGAATTTTCGGTAGGGTATGTCTATTCAAGAAGTGATAACGACCATTAAGCTACCAATGTGCAAGGGCTATCATATCAAAACATAAACTAGAGACATGTAGCAAGCTAAAAACACCTAAGAGAATTAGTCACCCCGGGTGGTACCGATATCCCAAAATTCGGGTCTTGGCTCATGGACTAAATGGAGAGAAAGCGAGAGAGAGAGAGAGAGAGGGAAAGAGAGAGAGGAAATACAGTGGAGTACAATGGAAATCAAGCAACAACAGTTTTAGCGACCCCTCAAGACTGCGTGCCTTCTCATAACCCCGATGATCAAAGTGTCCAAACAGTGGTTTAGAGGGGGTAAGGGAAAATTGGAAAGGAAAGTACCGCCCTGGGACTAATATCCGTGGCAGGATTAGGAGATGTTAGTAGGGGACATTTGTGTTGGCAACATAATCACAGTTTTAAGTGATCTTTCGTGTATGTGGGCAAAAGAGAGTGACATCTTAGTTATTTATATTAGCAATATCGTTGATGAATCTGAGGGAAAAAACTAAAAAGTTATTCATTCACAAATGCAGTCAGTCGCGTATTAATGGCAAGATGTTTGTCTATTTGAAGTTTAAAAGACTCAACGGTGCTGCAGTCTATAACATCACGAGAAAGCCCATTCCATAAGTTGACAACTCGATTAACTCAATGACTGCGATCTACAATATAATAAATACGGTCATCACTGCGGCACTTGTCATATCATGACAATTGCCAAATATCTGTCTAGAACAAGGCCTGGGAGGTAGGCGAGCGAGTATAAGCAGCGCGGGTCCGTCCCATTTATCGCCCACCGTGTCTGGGCGCGCACTAGAGTCAGTGGAAGATATCTTCATCTCCCTTACAGAGTTAGGGATAGCGAAAACCGCTCAAACACGGTAATATTTACCGATTTAGCGTCACCTGTGCAATATCGTTGCATGGCAACCAGTGGTCGTATCGACATGATTCAGGTGTCATTGGAAAGGACTTTTCCTCTCCTTTCAGGGATATATCATTAAAATATGTTCTATCTCTTGTTTATAAATGAAAATGTGCAGGGAATGAAGGTCACTTTTAGTCCAAAACCCCCGTATAGTACAGTGGTGACCAAGCAATTGTCATATAACAAGTGCTGCAGTTATAGTGTTAAAGAATACAGGTTTAGACTTGTGTGAGTTAACAGAGAGAAAGAGAGAGAGAGAGAGAGAGAGGACAATGAAGAAATCGTTTATATGTATGTGTAATGTGTGTGTGTGTTTGAGAGATCCCGGGAGGATCACAAGCTTTATATGTATGTGTAATGTGTGTGTGTGTGTTTGAGAGATCCCGGCAGGATTACAAGCTTTATATGTATATGTAATGTGTGTGTGTGTTCGAGAGATCCCGGGAGGATCACAAGCTTTATATGTATGTGTAATGTGTGTGTGTGTTTGAGAGATCCCGGGAGGATTACAAGCTTTATATGTATGTGTAATGTGTGTGTGTTTTTGAGAGATCCCGGGAGGATCACAAGCTTTATATGTATGTGTAATGTGTGTGTGTGTTTGAGAGATCCCGGGAGGATCACAAGCTTTATATGTATGTGTAATGTGTGTGTGTGTTTGAGAGATCCCGGGAGGATCACAAGCTTTATATGTATGTGTAATGTGTGTGTGTGTTTGAGAGATCCCGGGAGGATCACAAGCTTTATATGTATGTGTAATGTGTGTGTGTGTTTGAGAGATCCCGGGAGGATCACAAGCTTTATATGTATGTGTAATGTGTGTGTGTGTTTGAGAGATCCCGGGAGGATCACAAGCTTTATATGTATGTGTAATGTGTGTGTGTGTTTGAGAGATCCCGGGAGGATCACAAGCTTTATATGTATGTGTAATGTGTGTGTGTTTGAGAGATCCCGGGAGGATCACAAGCTTTATATGTATGTGTAATGTGTGTGTGTGTTTGAGAGATCCCGGGAGGATCACAAGCTTTATATGTATGTGTAATGTGTGTGTGTGTTTGAGATATCCCGGGAGGATCACAAGCTTTATATGTATGTGTAATGTGTGTGTGTGTGTTTGAGAGATCCCGGGAGGATCACAAGCTTTATATGTATGTGTAATGTGTGTGTGTTTGAGAGATCCCGGGAGGATCACAAGCTTTATATGTATGTGTAATGTGTGTGTGTGTTTGAGAGATCCCGGGAGGATCACAAGCTTTATATGTATGTGTAATGTGTGTGTGTTTGAGAGATCCCGGGAGGATCACAAGCTTTATATGTATGTGTAATGTGTGTGTGTGTTTGAGAGATCCCGGGAGGATCACAAGCTTTATATGTATGTGTAATGTGTGTGTGTGTGTTTGAGAGATCCCGGGAGGATCACAAGCTTTATATGTATGTGTAATGTGTGTGTGTGTTTGAGAGATCCCGGGAGGATCACAAGCTTTATATGTATGTGTAATGTGTGTGTGTGTTTGAGAGATCCCGGGAGGATCACAAGCTTTATATGTATGTGTAATGTGTGTGTGTGTTTGAGAGATCCCGGGAGGATCACAAGCTTTATATGTATGTGTAATGTGTGTGTGTGTTTGAGAGATCCCGGGAGGATCACAAGCTTTATATGTATGTGTAATGTGTGTGTGTTTGAGAGATCCCGGGAGGATCACAAGCTTTCAGTAATTTCATTGGGAGGCGTTTGGTGCTGGGAGTGAAATTAATTAATTAGATTATAAGGGTTCGACCACTAAAAGGAAGAGAGAGAGAAAGAGTATTTGCTATGCCACACCATCGTCGTGCTCCTGATGGGAAAGATCGTCTATATCCTTCATCCAATTTACCACTCTCACTCTCCCTCTCTCTATCTCTCTACCTTTTAGTGGTCGAACCCTAATAATCTAATTAATTAATTTCACTTCCAGCACCAAACGACTCGCATTGAAATTACTGAAAGCACGTGATCCTCCCGGGTTTCGAACCCACGGTATCTCAGTAAAGCCTTTCATTCCGAAGCTCATTTTTTTCCTCCGGGCAATCTATTCAGTTTCATATGTGACTGTTTGTGTGTGTGCCTATACGTGGCACACACACACACACACATAAACATGGCTCACAGCCACACCGATAGACTCACCGACAGACAGATAGACATGGCGATTACAATACTATGCCATCTCTACGGGGGAGCTGACTAACAACATTAACAACAAAGCAACAAATAACAACAACAGCAACAACTAAGTAACAAACAACAATACCCTTGTTTCCTTCCTTCCACCCTTCTGGCCATCCTTCCTTCCTTCCTTCCCTCCATCTTTCTTTCCTTCCATCCTTCCTTCCTGTCATTCCTTCTTTCTTTCCTTTATTTATGTCTGTCCTTTCTTCCTTCCTTCCTTCCTTCCTTCCTTCCTCCCTTCCTTCCTTCCTTTCTGTCTTTCCTTCCTTCCTTTCTTTATGTCTTTCCTTTCTTCCTTCCTTCCTTCCTTCCTTCCTCCCTTCATTCCTTCCTTTCTGTCTTTCCTTCCTTCCTTTCTTCCTTTCTGTCTTTCCTTCCTCACCTGTATCCCCACCCGTATCCCGGACCGCCGCGGAGATCAGCTCAACATGTTTTACTTATTTCTAACCTCTAAACCTTCTGCTTACACTGTATATCGTCTCTCTCCGTTGGGCTCCTCCGATCATAACCTTATCTCTGTTCTAACTTTCCAGTACGACCTTCTGTACCCCCTCGCCGGCGGTGCTTGTGGCATTATGGCACTGCTGACTGGGAGGCTCTTTGGTCGTACTTCTTTGATTTTCCATGGAATGATTTTGGCTTCCGTGGCTGGGAACCCTCAGAGAGTGCTGAGCGCATTACTGAGGTAATCCTTTTGGCCATAGAAGCATACATCAAATTTTCGTTCTCTCAAACGATCTCACAAATATCTTGGTTTACTCACGCTTGTCCTAATGCAGTCTGCAATAAGGAGGAAGCATTCAAATGGTACCGTTGCCTCCAAACTTAAAAACATCGTTATGTATATATTTCTGCCCGGAATCAAGCCAAATCTGTTCTTCGACTCGCCAAAAACTTCTTCATCAATATCAAATCCTCTAAACTTTCCGAATCTAGCTCTTCCCAAGGTTTTTGGCATCTAGCCAAATACCTCTCCAACAATTTATCTTCCTTGTCTTTCCCACCGCTTTTCCAATCTGACGGTACCACCATCACCTCTTCCTCTGAAAAAGCTGAACTCTACGCTCAAAATTTTGCTACCAACTCCCCTTTGGATGATTCCGGCAGTACTCCTCCCTCTCCACCTCCCACTCACTTACTTATGCCTAATATCATAGTTTCTTCTAAGGATGTACTCTCTGCCCTCTCATGGCTTAATACATAGAAGCCGTACGGACCGGATGGTGTTCCTCTTGTTGTACTATAAAACTGTTCTTCTTTGCTGACTCCCTGCTTAGGCAAACTCTTTTGTCTCTGTCATTCCTTTAGTGTATGTCCTTCTTGCTGGAAGTTTGCTCTCATTCAACCTGCCCCAAGGAAAGGTGACCGCTCTCAAGTCTCCAACTTCCGTCTAATTTATCTCATTTCTTGTATCTCTAAGGTTTATTAACCCCTTCAGCACCATGACGCCTTTTTACCTTTGATTATGGCTAAAATATGGTAATTATATGCACTTTAAGAAGGACCTATGTTACTAAGAGAGTTCATTGAGATCGTATTTACCCATTTGAATCGCATAGGTAAATTATTAACTAAAGAAAATCGTCTAATGGTCACCAGAATATGATGGAAATTACGTCATGGTGGTGAAGGGGTTAAACCATTCATAATTCAAAATCTCTTAAGCATTTATCTTCCGATATTCTACTTTCAGATCGCCGGTATGGTTTCCTTAACTCAAGGGCTGCAAAAGCCCTATCGGAAGGTTTAATGGGCGAATGCGACGGTCCTTCCGGCAGATAGCATATTACAAAAGATAATAATAAATAAAACAAATATACGCCCCAGGGCAGGTGAAATAGAAGCAATATGTGATTTGGTGGTATGGTTCCCTACCACCACCTCCTCTCTTCCCCTTCCATCTGTCTTACCTCCCCCCTCCTTCTCCCCCCCCCCCCCCTTTCTCCCTCCAGTTCCCCCCTCCTCATTTTATTCCAATATGTTCCCTCCCCCACTGCTTATAAATTGTCTCTTCCGCCTCAAATGCACTTTTAGTCACACACTTGCATTCATGTACAATCCCCCACCCCCCTCCTCCCTCTCAAAGGCCTGGAAGATAGCTAGAATGTCAGTATACCTCAACAAGGCAGAGGAAGCACATTTATGTGCTTCATTATGTGTCCTCACCCCTCCGGTCACAAATATAAAGTTTCACACGGGATAATTCCTCTTTACACCTATTTTCTGGTTCTTCAATGTTTACATGCTCCTTATATAAGTAAAATATGTGCTTGTGAAGCAGTAATAGGGATTTATATTGTAAATTTAACAAACAAATCCAAATTTCCCTATAAAGATCTCGCATCGGCGGCATTTTAAAAAACATGTCCGTCGCAGTTTCTGAGTTAAGGGCTGCTCTACTGGTGATCTTTTATTTCTTACTAACTCTTGGTCATCCTTCGTTCGGAATTTCGGTGAGAATTTTCTATTGAACTAGACATATCGAATGCCTTCGATAGAGACTGGCACAAATATATAATTTCCAAACTACCCTACTTCGGTTTCTATCCCTCTATCTGTGCCTCAGGCGAAGGTATTGAGGGATAAACCTTTACAACGGCACCTAGTATCTACATTCTACTTTTCTTATTTTTCTGAAGAGTATAGAGAGGGGAGAAGGGTGTTTTTGTCTTTAATTTCCTTTCAGACCATTCCATAACTGCAGTTGTGGATGGCCATTGCTCACTTCCTATACCTATCAACGCTGGTATTCCTCAGGATTCTGTCCAGTCTCCAGTTCACATTCTAATATTCATAAATGACCTCCTCAACCGTACCGCTAGTCCTATCCACTCATATGCTCAGCATGCAACTACTCCAAAACTCATGTGTCGAGGCCATAGCACGCCTATCTTCTGATCTATCAATTATTTATTATTGGAGAAGAGAATATTTTGTTACTTTCAATGCCTCCATGCCCAAATTTCTCCTATCTACCCTTTGCAATCCTCTACAAGACTATCAATCACTCTTCAAAAATACACAAATCAACCTTTCATCTTTTCTTAATTTTCTTGTTGTATCTTTTTCATCCGACCTTTCTTGGAAAGATCATAATACCAGTCTTGCTAAAACAGCTTCCAAAAAGTTAGTTGTGCTCAACCGTGACCGTAGGTTCTTCACCCCCACACAGCTTCTTGCTCTATATAGGGGCACAATGCACCCATGTATCGAATATTGTTTGCATATGTGGAGAGGTTCCCCGCATATTGCACTTCTCGAAAGAGTATATCCAAAAGCATGTTTACTCATAAACTCACTTCCTTTTACTAGTTCCCTACAATGTCTATCTACACGCTGCAATAGTGCATCTCTTTCACTCTTCTATCGCTATTACAACAATTAGTGTTCTACGGAGCTCTCTCAATGTATACATCCTCCCATGCGGCGAGTGTGAATCACCCGCCTTTCAACACAGTCCCACTCCTATTCTGTCCAGCTCTCCAACCAAAGAATTGGCAAATTTTCTCAGTCTTTCTTTTACTCAACAAATAAACTCTGGAACTCTATCCCTCAATCAATCTATCCTTCATCCTATGACATAGACTGCTTTAAACTTCGTGTGTCCAGGCATTTTGACTCCAACGTCCAATATCACTCTTTTAACTTTGGGGGAGACACTCGCTACAGGCAACCTGCCTTTTGTCTCCTCCATACACATAGAGAAAAACAAAAATGTAGGGTGTCTTAAAGATATTTCCGTAAGCTTGATAGTGTTCTAGGGAGCGAACTAATATTATTTAATTATTTCATCAAGGATAACCAATGCATGTATCTCTCTCAATCACACACACACACACACACACACACACTATCTCTCTCTCTCCAGATAAGCTAAAGACAATTAATCAGTGAACATATATAACACAGCTGCTTCACTGAACAACTCGTTTTACATGGAGTTTCGCCCTGGGGTCTTAACTTATTGTGTGTTTGTGTGTGTACTTTTGTGGGTGTGTGTATGTGTGTGAGTGAGAGATATATACAATTATACATGCATTGGTTATCATTGATGAAATATTTAAGGAGGGATATTAGTTGGCTCCCTAGAACACTAGCAAGTTTACGACAACACTTTCAAGAGCCCAGCCTTTTTTTTTTTTTTTTTTTTTTTTTTGTATGGAGGAGACAAAAGGCAGGTTGCCTGTAGCGAGTGTCATCCCCCCAAATATTTCTTCTACTCAACAAGTGAACTCTGGAACTGTCACCATCAATCAATATGTCCTTCTTCCTATGACTTACACTGCTTTAAAGTTCGTGTGTCAGGGCTTTTTTACCCTTTAACGTCCCATGCAATTGGCTCTCTGCCACGCTTTTTGCTTTGGGGGAGACACTTGTTACACACAGCCTGCCTTTTATCTCCTTCATACACATTTTCTTTTTCTATGTGAGTGAGGGAGGCAAAAGGCAGAACTGCCTATAGCGAGTGCCTCCCCCATAGTTGAAAGAGTGACAGGGCCAAAATCAAGGGACATTCGAGCCAAAATGCCTGGACACACGGAGTTTGAAGCAATTTAAGTCATAGGAAGAGGGAAAGACTAATTCTGGGAGAGAGTTCCAGAGCTCAGCTGTTGAATAGAAGAAAGACTGAGAGCAACGTTTCACTCTTGGGTTGGAGAGTTGCACAGAGTAGGGGTGGGATTGTGTTGCAAGACGGGTACCACGTGCCCTACGTAAAGGAGGTGGTATACACTGGGAAAGCTCCAAGGAACACTGATTATTATAGTAGCGATAGAATAACGAGAGAGATGCAACATTGCGGCGAAGAGAGAGATATTGCAGAGAGTTGGTGAGTGGACGAGAGTTAATGATACAAAAGGCCTTCCTTTCAATACATCTAAATATCTACCTATCGTTCTCTCTATCAATCTATCAAGCTATCTATTTATCTATCTATCTATCTATCTATCTATCTATCTATCTATCTATCTATTAATGTATATCTATCTTGATATATATCTCTGTACCATTCAATATCTGGGCACTTGGAAGTAAGATATTACTCACTCTCTCTGTCTATAACACACACACTCATTAACCCCTGAAGATTATGACGCATGTTGACACTTTCTTCTGGTTATCGTTAGACGACTTTCTACAACTTAAGAATTATTTGTGGGCATCAAAAGGGTAAATACTATCTCACTCAACCCTCTGCTTTCCATATAGCTATCCTAATCAGAATAAAATCAACTTATAATAGCCAAAATATACTGTTATAATGCGTCATAATCCGCAAGGGGTTAAAGGGGCAGTGTTGACAGTTAACGCTTTCAAGATCCGATTACGCATTCCTTCAGATTTTACGATTTTATTCAGATAAGGCAGGATATATGGAAGTCAGAGGGTTAATATAGATAGTTTTTACACTTATAATTCCCACAGATCCCTCTAAAACTGTCTATAATCTTCTAATTTTAGCCATAATAATGTGTCAAAATGAGTCATAATCTTCTAAAGTTTAAGGGATATTTGGACACCGAGATGTTTTTCGAGGCACACATTGCCACCTCGACAATTTGCGCGTCGAAAAGCACTTGGTACACTTCCATGCCCTCAGTCTCTATACCCTGTTCGAAATAGGCAGGCCAGAAATCGTGACCCGTAATGTCTGTAACTCAAAAAGGGCTAGACAAACGGGCTGTAAATGTCCACACCTATTCCCTGGCTGACCTTTCCCAAATGGTAGAAATAGTTGGACATTTTCTGTAATCGTGTGTGAGTTATTGAGGTTAGTTTAAAAGAGTTTTGGGTTACTTACTTGGAACATGGTATAGCTCACTCATAATTATTAGTGGATTTTGCTCGTTTTTAATTATGGAAGTATATCTCTGGACACGAATTGATGAATACATTTGTATGCTAGTTCCATCCAAAAATCAATCCAGATAGATATATTTGCATAAAGAAAAAACATAGAGGCACCACGAATGTCTTTGAGTGGGCTGGGGACTATGGTATCCGTGTCTATTTTGAACATACGTCTTTAGATGCTAAAGAGTATAGCATTAGAATACTTGTCAATCAATATACGATCAGGGGCTAGATGGAAGAAGCCTATGGGGCATAATCCCTATTTGGTTCACGAATTCATCTAGAAACTATGGAATCCGACTCTACATACATATCTGCTGTCCTATTAATCACTCAGAGGCCAAATTGGTTCAAATTGACTTCTCTGAAGTTTTGGATCAAGGTTCAGAGGCCTCGAAATTGAAATTGAACTTGAATTAAAATTGATATTTTGTTTATTTGGCCAATAAATATATACGTAAGTTGAGATACACAAGTATACAGTAGATATAACCCAGTGGGATTATTATGGTTGAGCCTTTTGAGAGCACGGGACTCTCTAAAGAGGCACACTGTGTTTAATTACTCGAGTGAGTTTCTACATTCATGATGGTTGTGCATATTTAAAGTATATTATCAATAATGTTAATAATGCACAAATTGACAGTTTGTGGCTATAAATCAACATCGATGGTATGAACATATTACATATATGGGTAATTGGACAAAATATATACTATATTCCTGTGTTCACGCAAATTACTAATTATTAAAGCAACCTATTAGTTATTGTATTTGGATAATAAATATAATTTGAGATTTTTTTTAAATCGGCTATGTTAGATTTATCTCTTATGTAAGATGGTAACCTATTCCATATCTTGACTCCATGGTAGCTTATGAATGATTGAGATGGTGTTGTTAACATTAGTGGTATGTGTACGAAGTTAGTGTTTCTCATATTATATCTAGCATTTGTTCATACATTAAACATATAATTGTCGATGTGTTTTATCAAAGATCTATACACAAAAAGAGTACAGCAGTATGTATTAATATATTCAAACTTAAGCAATCCAAATTCGGAGAATAATTCGTTAGTGTGGTCGTACTTATTTACTGTATGTATGCAAGAGTTCGAATTATTTTCTTTTGAGTTGCTATTAGTTTTCCTGTTTTGTTTTTGCAGCAGCCCCACATACTGTATTGCAGTAAAATATATTGGAATATATTAAAGAATAATACATATGTTTCATTGTCTTCTGTTTAGATAATATCTTGTTAGGTAAAGTATACCAGTACACTGCTTGTTCATTTTGTTTTGTAAATATAATGTATGATCCCCCCACGATAGTCTTTTATCCACGATGACATCCAAAAATTTAGTTTTATCCTCTTCATTTAGTACTGTCGCACCTGTTTTAATTGGCTGTCGGTTTTCGGATATTGCTTTATTTCTGTGAAATATTATATATACTTTAATTAATTTAATTGGGGGTGTTTGGTGTTGTGGTGAAATTAATAAAATATAGATTATCAGTAGGTTCAGGGATATTTCGTAGCGAGGCCGGTCTATATGATCTGTGCCCCATGAATATTCCTTCCTCTCACTTAAACATTATGCCTACCATGGCGCGGTTGGGAGTATGAACATGATTAGATTATTATCCAGTATTCGAGAATGCATAATAAGTCGTAGGCGTGTGCATAAACCTTTAACCGTCCTGGTGGTGTAATGGTTAAGGTGGCAAAAATCTGTGTGTGATAACCCGGGTTCGAATCCCGGCGGATCATATATACTTTAATTAATTTCATTAGGGGTGTTTGGTGTTGTGGTGAATTAATAAAATATAGATAATATGTGTTGTCAAGATTTAAAGTTAGTTTGTTACTTACTATCCAGTTTCTTACATTATCTAGTTCAAAATGTACTATATCTACCAAGGAATCACGGTTTAAGTGGTTAACATAGAGGTTACTATCATCTGCAAATATAATACATTTGAACACTTTTCTAGAATTCTCAATATCATTTGTGTAAAGCATAAAAAGTAATGGTCCCAGTATGGATCGTTGAGGGACGCCATGTGACATATTTGTTAGTTCTGATTGGCATTCACTATAAGTAACATATTGCTTTCTGTTTTTAAGGTATGACTTAAACCAGAGATAGTTAATACCTCTTACTCCGTAATGTTCTGACTTAGTTAATAGTATCTCATGTTCTACGGTGTCAAAGGCCTTAGAAAGGTCTACAAATGTACTAATAGTATAATGTTTGTTGTCATACGATTTTAATATATCATCAGTAAAATACGTAAGTGATAGCGATGTTGATCGCCCCCTTCTGAATCCATACTGGACAGTGGACAAGATATTACAGTTTACAAAGTTATATAATCTGTTATACATAAGTTTTTCAATAATTTGTATTATGGCAGGTAATACAGAAATAGGACGATGGTTTTCTAGTAGTCTTTTATCATTAGCCTTATATATGGGTGTTACTTTACCAATTTTGAGATTATCAGGGAATATTCCAGTAGAAAAGAAGATTTGCATAAATGTAAAAGACCTCAGGACATGGCAGGAGCTACTTCCTTGATAATTGTTGTTGATATCTCGTCATTGCCTGGTGAAGTATCTTTGAGATGTTTGATTACATCTATAGTCTATTTTTTTTTCCAGCTGAGGGTAAATTGTCGTTTCTATCTTTGTTACTCGGTTATAAGTTAGATTTTGTAGCGAAAGATGATGGTTATTCTGAAAACTTGGCATTAATATGACACACAGCCATAGTAGTTTCATATATTGCCATTAAGTATCGAGAAATCAGCTAATAAGAGATTGAATTTACGATCAGCTGGAAAAAAATAGAGTATAGAAGTTTCTCGTGTGAGATAGGTGATGCAGTAAATGTTATTTCTGGTCTGTTATTTAAGTATGATCTAAAATTGGTGTCGGCATTACCTATTTTTTTTCTGCTAGGGTTTTACCGGTATTAACAAAGTAGTCATTAAAATAATTTGCAATTTCATTGGGGTTTGTTATCACTTTGTTGTCTACAAGAAACGTATCACTAAGTTTTCTAGTTTTTTGCCTGTTTAAAATAGAATTGATCACACTCCACGTTCTCCGGCAATCTCCCGAGTATTGTTAAAGTGTATTTTTAAAATAATTTGATTTCGCACTTCTAATCGTTCGAGTGACCTAATTTTTTAATCTACGAGAGGACTCTCCATACTTAATTGGTCTTTTGGCAAATAAACTCTGTAGTTTGTTTTTATCTTTAATCATGACCTTAATATCTGCTGTAATATATGGCTTAGAAATGTATTCTGATTTTATTTCCTTAATTATTTGTGGGAAATGTTTAGCATAGCAAGCAGTAAAGATATTTATAAAGTTGCAATATATTATATTGGGGTCTTCGGAAACCAAAACAAGGTCCCACGATACGTCTTCCATACATCTTTTAAAATTAATTATATTTTCATTGCCCAAATTCCTATATTTAATTGTTTTGCGGTCAATTGTCTCAGTAGGGATAGAAGAAGAAATATTGAAAATACTGGGAAATGGTCGGAAATGTTTGTATATACAATTCCATTTTTAATATTTCGGAAGGAATTGTTTGACCATATATGGTCAATAATGGTAGCTGAGTTAGATGTCACTCTGGTAGGCTTGTTTATGGTGTTAAACACTAATTTAGAATAACACGTGGCAATTAAATCAGCAACAGGAACTTCAAAGTAAGTTTTTAATAGATCTAAGTTAAAATCACCCAGAATGTAACACGTTTTCTTCTCTTCATTAATTACAGAGAGAATATAATTGAATTTAGTTAAAATAAGTTAGTGTTTGTATGTGGCCTTCTGTATACAATACCAACAATTATGTTTTCATCTGTTTTGTTGTATATTTCAATAAATAATGTTTCTAAACATTCGTTTTTTATGGTTAAATCTTTTCGCTCAAAAGTTGTGTAGCTATTTCGTACGTAAATTACAACACCACCACTGTGTCTTGACAAGTTGTGTGTGTATAAGGAGTAGTCTGAGATGTTATAAAGCACTTAAATGTCACTAGTAAGTTTGCTTTCACAAAACACAATTATATCAAAGGGGTGATCCATAGAGGTTAAGCATTGATCCAAAAAATCGTCAAAATGTGAGGGAAGACTACATAATTATATTATGACATATGAGAGAAAAATTGTCTGGTAAATCATGGAGGTTATTGTCATCAGAAATTGGAAAATCATAATTACAGTTAGGGTTTGCATAGTTAAGTGAGTTAAGCAACAAGTGATCAGGATCTGTGTCGGCCACATATCTGTCGTTATTGTAGGTGAATGAATTGAAACACATTAAATTGAGAAAAACCAAAGGAATGCAAACGCCATCAGTAGTATGACTAAGTTCATTTGAATACAGAAAAAAATCCCTCTCATTTAAGTGATTAAAAGGCAAGTTTTCTAAGTCATACATTGGAAAATTAGTATGCTAAAATAGACAGTAAATACAAAATTAAGGGCGGTAGGAACTGATTATTTGGCCACGGTGATGTCTGGTGGTAGACGTTGAATGGGCTGTGATAGACATATAACATTTTAAGAGGAGGAGTATAATCTGTATCATAGATTCTGATGTTCTAGGATGGGTTTTTGGGGGGCGGAGGGGGGTTGTGGTGTTTTTCTTGAGCCTGATAGAGGTCTAGGGAGGAAGGTAAAGATATATATATATATATATATACATATATATATATATATATATATATATATATATATATATACAGTATCTATATATATATATGGAGGTTAAATCATAAATACGTGTGATCAAATTATGTAGTAAAACTCGCTAGGAAAATTGAAACACTGGAACACCAAGTGTTTGTCTATTCTCTCAAGACATCTTCAGGTTAATACAAGAAAACCGGGGGAGAGTGAGGCTTAAGTAGCCGTCCTAAATCATCTGTGAGTTGCTAACTAGCATATAAATACAAAAAGTGTTACCATCCTACTGCCTGTGGCCATATTTTTAAGAACATATTTCTTTTACATACAAAATTAATATCCTACAAATTATATATACTTATACAGATATGCATATACATTGAAATATGCCTAACAATGCAATATATTCTAATCATATATACAATTTTATACAAATCAATGAACTTAAGAAAACAATCAGTACAATGCAAAGCATACTATTTAGTATGAACATATACTGTACATAATAGCCTATATGAAACTATAAAATGATACCCACAACACAGTGAACTAATAAAAATATAGTAGTAATGATATATATATATATATATATATATATATATATATATATATATGTATATATAGCCTATATATATATATATATATATATATATATATATATATATATATATATATATATATTTTCTTTAATACATACGAGGTTGAAAGAAATGGCAATTTCTGCGTTGGAAATTTTATTATTCAAAGTTTCCAGGTCTCTGATGAGTTTTCGCTGGGTGGCAGGAAGTAGATGAATGAGATTAGCAAAATTCATGGTAGTACAGGGTTACATTAATGTACATGATGATACAGGATATACGACGCATTTCACTGGACAACCAGCATTATCAAGTAAGGATAGAATGATATAAAAGGTAAACAGGAAGGGTATATATAGAGGGTGGAGGATCAGAGGAGGCGAAAATCAGGGGGCAAAAGTCTGCTATTGGTGGAGGGGTATTCTAGGAGAGAAAAAGAGAGAGGACCGCGTCACGCATGCGCACTGGATGCGGGACACAGACAAAGACAGTCTTTGTCAACCACGTAGGTCTGGGTTGGAATCTGGGAACTACAAAAGGGCAGGAATGGCCACACCATTCCCATTACCAGTCCTTCATCGGCACCATGAACAACATCAATTCATCCTGGAGGAGTTCAATTTTGTGAACTCCCTAAGAGGAAAGACCATTCATCCTTGTAACCTTTAACCCGCTGAGTGCCAGCCAATGTTGACGGTGTGCTTCTGGCAGTGCCAGATTTTTTTTTTTTTTTTTTTTTTTGGCTAAATCTATCAAGTTGGGAGAGAAAGAAAGGATAATGGTAAAAAAAAACACTCCCCTCGCCAGAAATCAGGTCCCCCGATGGTCCCGAAAGTAGCTGAAAAGACACTATAGACTACAGAGACTTTTATGGTATCGGAATGTATGGGTGGGAGGGTGGTGGGAGGGTGGTTTTGGGGTTGGTTGGGGGAAGGTAGAAGGGTAATTGACTTGTGTTACACATATGAAGCCGATTGGTGAGGTAGTTTCGCCACCACGGATTTTCCTTTTTTTCCTTTTCTTCGTAGGGATACGCTAGAAGTGGGTGGTGGGAGGCGGTTGGGGGTGTGGTGGGGGGAAGGCAGAAGGGTAAGGGACTTGTCACACAAATATGGAACCGATTGGTGCAGTCGTTTCGCCGCCACAGATTTTCCTTTTTTTCCCTTCTGACGGGACCGACAGTCAGCGAGTGGGTGGGAGGGATTTCGGATTTTTGTGGTGGGTAGCCTAAAGGGTAAGGTACATGTGGTAAAAATATGGAAGCCATAGGTGCAGTCGTTTCGCTGCTACGATTTGTTTTCGGCAGGGTGCAGAGGGTGGCAGGGTTGGCTTGTTGGTTGCTGCTCCGGTGTGGTGAGAGGTGTGACTGGAGTGTCCCCCGTTGTCCCCCCCCCCATACAACGGTGCCTTGTCTTCCCGCTAACCCGCAGTGCGGCGGTTCTGCCAGATGCGGCCGGACTAACGTAAACTTTCCCGTTTGATGGGAATATTTTACAGTTGACGGGAGCAGCTTACGTTTGACCGGGCGAGCTGCTACGTCTTACGGGGCTGCTCCCGTCAGACGTAGCCGATCGCCCAGTCAGACGTAGGATTTCCCGACTTTTGACATACGTGAGCACGAGCCCCGTATCTGATTTGAAATCCAAAACATACCGGGCGGCCTTGGCCGCACCCACCACCTCCCCGACCAGCGTGGCTACTCCCGCCATGCGTACCAACCCCCACGACTAGACACAATTTCATTTACTTTTTGCGTACTAAGCCCTTACGTTTTACGTATTCGGTTGCCAACTACCAATAAACCTTCGTACGGGAGCATACGGGAGCATATACGTGAATGTGTGACCCCAGCATTATGCGTCGCTGGGGTTCAGCGTTACATACATTGCCGGCGCATTCGCTGCGGCGCTGGGGTTCTGTGGGTTAAATATACATGTTTCGATATACTTGGGTGTAATTTATCCTATTGTTGATTATATTTCAGGTGACGGTAAATTGAATCCCTTAGCAGCTGATTCCTAGTTACTCGATGGCAAAATATGAAACTACTACATGTCTATGCCATATTATTGCCAAGTCCTCATAATTAACAACCCATTTCGCTATAAAATCATCGTACTAGTTAAGTAATAAAGATGAGGACATGACAATCAGATGAAAATAAAAAGACATTAGTTATAAATCACTGCAATATGAATATCAACACACATGTATGGCGATTTTATAATCATTGCCACATATTAGTAAAGTATAAATCATGCTTATATAATTATTAATTGTCAAAGCATATTACGTAATTTATTGGTTATTTGCCACTTATCAACAAATTTCAATACCTCCCTGCTCCCACCTTAACTTTAACCCTTTCACGTTTTTATGATGCATAGGTTGCTAGATTAGCAATAATAAATAGAGTTCTCTCACTCTTATAATTACCTCTCCAAAAATTAGTTTTCTGCCCACAGCTAACTCAAAGACAACTGCAGAGGTTAAAGTAACTAAACTAAAGGTATCTAAATACCCCTGATGGTAACAAAGGCTTTAAAGTATCCCTAATAGGCTCAAAATTGCGTTAAAAATGTGAGAGGGTTAATGGCCCCCAATCACACTCACTAACATTTCTACCCCCACTCCGCAAACCACCACCCTCCCACCATTGCCTACTTCCCCCCCCCCCCTCCCTTCTCCCCCCCCACCATAAATCTCCAACCAGAAATGACACATTGGAGGTTCTACATGACTGAGTAGACGGACTAAGGCGGCGTGTCTGTTTCATGTGCTCGGAACTGTACTTCCGAACAACTGTCAAATTGTTCCAACCCTATTAGTATAAGTCATTTCTAAATGATATACCTGTATTACAATTACAAATATGCTACAGGGGGGCAATGCCTAGTGAGTTAATTGCTCAATGGGTGGCGTTCTGAGAATGAGGGTCCGAGTCTGGGGAGTGACGGTGAAGCGCAGAGGCGAAGCAGCTTCAGAGATGGAGTTGGGTTTGAGCCGTGAATAGGTGCTTCGCATGTCTCACTCCCTAGACTGGAACAAGACCTCACGGGCCTCACCGTGTTCAGCGGTAGAGTGTGCAGGCTCTCAGCCTATGCCCGAGAGGGAGTAGTTGGAATATAGAAGAAAAACAAAAATATATATAATATTGTTTAAAATTATTAGTTTAGTTATTAGTACTATTATTATTACCATTATCTTCAAGCATGCTCATCACTATTATCAATGACCACAATCACTATAACCATCACTAAACACGATCACCACCACTACTACCATTACCACCACCAGCTGTCACTTCCATTAACAATCCCTACCAATAACAATCACCAACATCATCACTATCACCATCTATAGTCACCATCATCATCATCATTAGCAATCACTATTAACACCATCACTATTACTATCACCATCAATATCACGACCATTACACTCACTATATCTAGTCACAATCATCATCATAACCATTAACAATCCCCAATGACACCATCACTATCACTATAACAAATACTATCACCAACACTAGCACCATCAATACCATCACTTTCACCACCATTTCCATCACCATCTCTAGTCACCATCAACATCATCACTAATAATAACAATCACTACTAACACCATCACCACCAACCATCACCACCACCTTAATAATTACCATATAACACAGCCGCACATAATATGCCATAATTAATTCACAAACCCCCTATAATGCTTCCTTCACTCACCTTACAGTACCTGTCACTCTACCTGTAGGTGTTATTAGGGGATCAAGACTACGGCGGGGAACCTCTATTGAAATCATGCATATTATTTGCTTTCCATTTATCTTTTTATCTTCCAAATTATTCTAGCATACCGGTTGTTATGCAATAACTCTGGAACTGCTTGTTGGATTATGTCCAAAATGTGACACAAGGTGTGTTTTTATATTGGGCAACTTCTGGTATGGTATAATAAACATCCAAAGGGTGGTCAGACACGCCCATGTCAGCCACATTTTCATAATTATTCAGACGTAAATACCGTCTCTCCCACTTTTAGGAAACTATTGTGCTGTGGTGTATGGACTCCACAACTAATGTGCCATAAATGTTATAGATAAAGGTTTTACCCTAAACTTCTTTTTCTGGTAGTCAGCTTGGAAAAATCCAAATTTCACTAAACAATCCATATAGTAAAAATGCCATGAATGATTAACATACTTTTTACTTACTTTTGTGCTGCTCATGATTTTGAATGTTGTTGGTACTAAATACATACACATTGGTGGAATAGCTCAGCGGAAGTATTGAACAAAAAACAAAAAATGCAAACATATAATTTATATGTATTTAAAAAATCATCTAATATTCCTCAATTTTGTTCAGTCTTCCATAGTGTTTCAACGAAATCCCCTAGTATTGTTTCATAAAGTTTGCAAACAAATAACGGATTTTACAATATTATGTATTGTAACTTTAACCCTTCCCTGATCTTATTGGTAACCTAGAAACTACAACCCCCCCTCCCCTTTCAAAATATTCCAATAACACGGATGTCTTTGGCAAATTGGGTGGGAGCAGGCGGGCAGCGTAAAGATGGGAAGGAGTCGGCAGGAATACTGATAGCCCCAAGTATATAAAAGGCAAAACAAATAAAAACGAATAAATAAATAAACAATATATTAATATAAGAAAGAATAAACAGATAAGACAAGTAAAACGAAAACAGCGCCAACGATCTATAACTTCCAAAACAAAGAACACAAAAATCACCCTAGGGTCGAAGACTAACAGCGCAACACCTAGAACCCCCAACTTGCTAAAAGTTCTACAAAGGACCTGAAATTGACCACCTGCCGGTTTCAGGCTATAAGGAAGTTGGAGCTGCAGACATCGATAGTTAAAAGAATTACCACACAGTAGTAGTACATTTATAAAAAAATCAAATCAAATTCAACGTACTTTTTATCCATCAGAAATCTACATTATAATTGTATTTTGTTTACAATCTATGTTTACGGCTCCAACTTCTTTATAGTCTGAAACACGCCAGTCATCAATCAGCAGAACAATGGCCCCAACTATTTATCGATGGCCTTCGATATGTCTAGTGCAATAAAAAAGATCTCACCGAAGTCCCGAAATATATATATATATTTCGGGACTTCGGTGAGACCTTTTTTATTACACTAGACGTATCGAAGGCCTTCGATAGAGGTATGGCACAAATCTTTAATTTCTAAACTACCCTCCTTTTGTTTGCATCCCTCCATCTGTGCCTTTTTTTTTTTTTTTTTTTTTTTTAAGAGACAATGAACGGAGGAAGGAAAAACACAGATAAAACAAAAAGGTCCATGTGCCTAAAGGCATCCTCCATTCATAAAATGTTTGTAACAACTGGATTTAAACATTTGTAGATTGTAAGTTTGTGGAAAGCAATTCGAGGGAAGTGAATTCCAAAGAGTAGTAGCTCTGGGGATAAATGAATTCTGATAAGCAGAAGTTCTGCGTTGTGGAGGAGAAAGTGTAAATTCATGGGCGCTCTCAGCTGCCCTAGTTCTACGGGGAAAGATGTGGAGAGGCGGCACAATTGAAGCAAGTTCCTCGGAACAATTGCTGTGAAAATATCTGTAGAATAATGCAAGGGATGCAACGTTTCTTCGTATGGATAATGTAGGAAGGTCCTGTGTGATTGCAGGGTTATTGATTAATCTAATAGCTTTATTTTGAATTTTGTCCAACTGCCTCAATGCAACCACTCCACTTCCACCCCACAGAGGTGAACAGTAATCCACCTGAGAACGCACATGACTTTTATATATTACGGCCAACTGCTCGTCAGTGAAGAATTCTCGAACTCTGTACAGGAGTCCCAGTTTTTTAGAGGCATTCTTAGCAATACTAATGACTCTAATTTCCTTTCTGGCCGTTCCATAGCTGCGGTTGTGGACGGACATCGCTGACTTCCTCATCCTATCAACTCCGGTGTTCCTCAGGGCTGTTCGATTTCCCATTCTCTTTCTAATTTTCATAAATGATTTTCTCAACTGTACCTCCAGTTCCATCCATTCATATGCAGACAACTCTACCTTACACTACTCATTTAGTTTTCCTGAAACTAAGCCAGCAATCCCTAAAAAACAAACATAATGAAGCCTTGCAACACGTATCTTCTGATCTAATTACTATTTCCAATTGGGGCAGAGAAAACCTTGTTGCTTTCAATGCTTCCAAAACCCAATTTCTTCATCTTACTACGCATTCAGAACTCCCAGAGGACTATCCCTTATAATTCAACAAAACAAAAATCAATCCTTCATCTTCTCTCAATATTCTTGGTGTCTCTTTTTCTTCTGCTCTCACTTGGAAGGACCATATTACCAGTCTTGCTAAGGCAGCCTCCGAGAAGATGGGTATGCTCAACCGCCTCAAGGGGTTCTTTACCCCTGCACAGCTTCTTGCTCTGTACAGGGGCACAGTGCATCTTTGTATTGAGTATTGTTCACATGTGTTGGGAGGATCCTCTCACACTGCACTCCTAGACAAAGTAGAAAGGAAAGCCTTTCGTATGATTAACTCCCACCCAATCACCAACTCTCTGCAATCTCTCTCTCTTCGCCGCAATGTTGCATCTCTCGCTGTTCTATCGCTACTACAATAATCAATGTTCTTCAGAGGTTTCCCAGTGTATACCACCTCCTCTACATAGGGTATGTAGTACCTGTCTTGAAACACAATCCCACCCCTACTCTGTGCAACACTCCAACCCAAAAGTGAAACGTTATTCTCAGTCTTTCTTCTATTCAACTGCTGAGCTCTGGAACTCTCTCCCAGAATCAGTCTGTGCCTCTTCCTAATACTTAAATTGCTTCCAACTCCGTGTGTCCAGGCATTTTGGCTCGAACGTCTCTTGATTTTGGCCCTGTCACTCTTTCAACTATGGGGGAGGAACTCGATACAGGCAGTTCTGCCTCTTGTCTCCCTTACATAGAAAACAAATATATTTATATTGTATATAAATATATATATATATATATATATATATATATATATATATATATATATATATATATATACAAACTAAAGTAATAGAGTTAAAAATACACAAGTTACCGAGTCGAGTCGGGGAAGTAAGGGCCAGAAAAAGAAAACTGAAGAGGAGAGGGAAACCACAACGGAGGATAAACCCACAACAACTAAGAAGAAAAAAGAAAAGCAGACCCAGAATAAGTTACGGAGAAAGAAAGAAGATAGGACCAAAACAAGGAATGAAAGAAAGAAGGAGGAGAACCAGAACAAGTCCTGCGGAAAGAAAGAAGACAGGACCAACCCAAAGAACGAAAGAAAGAAAGAGGAGTACCAACAACATGGCCGCCTCCCCACCACTCCCACTAAAAACCAACAAATCAACCGATATGCTCGAGTCGCCGCCATCACGCCCAATCTGCCGCCCACGCCCGGGAAAAACATACGCATCACCATCACTAATTCCGGGTCCCGGAAAAGGAAGTCAGAGCAGGAAGACTTCGCAAAACATAAAAGGCCCCAGATATCTCTTCTCCAGATGCGCCGCTCATGGTGGAAACTTCTTAGGGGTCTAGCTGAAACCCCCCTAATCCGCCCCCTGTGCCCTTCTGACCCTCAGCCACCGTACCTGGGACATCGCAGGACAAGTCATGACCATCCCGACTTGCCCAGGGTAGAGCTAGCAATTCTAAGGGCTCGAGTAAACTTGAATAGAAGGCTGGAGTCCAAGAATTACCCCATCTTTCCACTGAGTGTTCATGTCATGGCTGTAGATCAAATTGTCTGAGAGTTCTTTTCCCTATTTAAGAACTATTGTCTCTCACACCTACGGTGACCATAGTGCTCGAGATACATTAGGATCTTTTCTAGGCTTGTAGTTTTGATATTAAAAGTGGAAATAAGAACATGTCCCTAAAACACTCTTAGTATCAATTAAACACTCTTGGAGAAGTCTTTGCCATGGCAAGACCGCTGCAATAGTCAGGGCTTGGCGAGACACCGTCAATTAAACGGCACTCTGCATATAAAGTCCTTACATCACATGTACCAAAACCATGGTTAAGGACATATGCTTGTAAAACGGCCTAAAAATCTAATCATTTGGTTTCTATGAACACTCTAAGTACGCTCAGACGCCATAGTCTCTAGCCCATTCGTTAATACTTTGAGTACCAGCGACGTGTATTATATTTTATTCTAGCTATATTTATACGATATTATGCAGTTTGGGAAGGATCTGTGATAGTTAAAAGGTTTGGTTGATATATAGTTTGAAGCCTTATTACTGTTAGAGGTCCATCTTAAGTTGAATAAAATAATCTAATAATAGCCAGGATATATTGAAAAGGACGTCCCTGGCACTGAATGGGTTAATATTCGAGGACTTCACCTATTTCTAATTCTGGAAGTATATTCTGGACACGAATTTAAGAACATACATTTCTATACATCAGGTACAAAAGTATATATATTATATAATAAAAAGCAAGTTTTATCCAAAAATCAATCCAGAGAGATATAATTGCATAAATAAAAACATAGGGGGTCCACGAATTATAATGAGTGGGCAAGAGACTATGGCATCCGAGTGTACAGTTGCCCACGTAAGACTATTGCATCCAAGTTTTATCGGAAGATACGTCCCGCGGGCATTTGTCTATCGAAATATGCTCAAAATTAGATTCCTGCTAATGTAACATGTAAAAACTAAATATAGTGAGGACATTTATTCTCTCTATCTCTCTCTATTTATATATATACAGTGCGTGTGTGTGTGTATATTATATATATATATATATATATATATATATATATATATATATATATATACTGTATATATAAAACATGAAAAATATTGATTCTTGTGGTAAAACTATATGCGAATATGCTTCCACACTAAAGGTGTGTAGAAAAGGGTAGGTTCACTGCACAAAGTATACAAAATGTTAGAGCTAAAATTAAATTGCATCTAAAATATATTGCATGCATAAAATAAGGGTTTAAAAAGTATGTCCGAGTATCTTATTAGAAGGCTCGGACTGTTTTGTACATATTACAATAATGTTTATGTAAAAGTGTTAAAATGCATTTCTCTACTTTCGTAGATCTTCAGTTATTATAACAAATTTGCAAGAGTGGCTGGCTCCAGAGTCAGGTATTTGTTCTGTACTCTTCTGTGGATTTCCAGGCACTGAAACTGAATATGATGAACTCACAATAATCCATCAACAGTATTGCCTCCATGTCCAAACTACGGTGTGATTCTGTTGGTGTATTATTAGTCAACGTTTCCCGGCAGGTTGGGAGCAGGACAGAAGTTAATATACTTAGTATCATTATTTTGTTTGCCTAAGGGGGGGAGGTGGTATTTTAGTGTATATTTTGCTGGGGCTCTTTAAGACATAACGGGGGATATATATATATATATATATATATATATATATATATATATATATATATATATATATATATATATATATATATATATATATATATATATATATATATATATATATATATATATATATGTATATATATATATATATATATATATATATATATATATATATATATATATATATATATATACTGTATATATATATGTATATATATATACAGTATATCTTTCATCAATAACAAATGCTCTGAACTTTCCATCTTTAGCTCTTCCCAAGCATTTTTGGCATCAAGCCAAAACCTCTCCAACAATTTCACTTCTACATTTTGTCCTCCCCTCTTCCACTCTGACGGTACCACTGTCACCTCTTCCTCTGACAAAACTGAACTCTTCTCTCCAATTTCGCTAAAAATCCACCTTGGATGATTCCGGTGCTGTTCCTCCCTCTCCACCCCCCTCTCACTTACTTATGCCTAGTATCATAATCTCTTCTAAAGATGTACTCTCGGCCTTCTCTGGACTTAATACTAAGAAGGCGTACGGACCGGATGGTGTTCCTCCTGTTGTACTCAAAAACTGTTCTTCCGTGTCGACTTCCTGCCTAGGCAAACTCCTTCGGCTCTGTCTCTCCTCTAATGTCTTTCCTTCATGCTGGAAGTTTGCTCTTATTCAACCTGTCCCAAAGAAGGGTGACCGCTCTCAGCCCACCAACTATCATCCAATTGCTCTCATTTCTTGCATCTCTAAAGTTTTAAAACTATTCTTGCCTCAAAATGTCTTAAGCAGTTATATTCCCATAATCTACATTCAGATCGCCTGTATGGTTTCCTTAACACCTTACGAGCGGCCTAGGCGGTAATTTATATGTACCGCCGAGCGGGGTGTTTTTACCCTAAATAGGGTTGTTTACGTGATAATTATCATGCCTAAATAAGCCCCAGAGCGTAAAACAAGTATCTATCCCTGAAAGGGCATAAACAGAGCTTTCCAATGACACCCCAACCATCCTTGTAGGACCACTGGTTTTCTTGCAACGATCGCGCAACACGAGTGCAAAAACCATGTAATTAGGTACTTTCCCTACATAATTCCCTGTGTAGCGAGTGTGAGGGGGGATGGAAGGGTGGTTTTCACTTTAGTTGGCCCACCGCGGTGGTGGGCGGCGGTCATAGCCTTACTACGCTCCTCACACCGCTCAGCTCTCTCTCTGTGCAACATTACGTGCTGAAAATGGCACACGACATAAGTTGTGAACCGCCACTTAGTCCAAATTGATTTCACACAACATAAGTTGCGCGCCGCCAAAGAAGGGTTAAGGGCCGCTCTACTGGTGATCTTCTAGCCCTACTATATCTTGGTAATTCTCCTTTCGGGACTTCGGTGAGACTTTTTCTATTGCTCTAGACATATCGAAAGCCTTCGATAGAGTCTGGCACAAATCTTTAATTTCCAAACTACCCTCCTTCGGTTTCTATCCCTCTATCTGTGCCTCTGACTCTAATTTCCTTTCAGACAGCTCCATAGCTGCAGTTGCGGATGGCCATCGTTCTCTTCCTCAACCTATCAACTCCGGTGTTCCATAAGGTTCTGTCCTGTCTCCAATTCTCTTTCTATTATATATAAATGAACTTCTCAACTGTACCCCTAGTCCTATTCTCTCATATGCTGATGACTCTACCTTACACTGTTCAACTAGTTTTTTCCCATCAACCCAGCATGAAAGCACTCCTAATTAAACGTGGTGAGGCCATAGAATGCCTATCTTCTGATCTTTCAATAATTTCTGATTGTGGCAGAGATAATCGTGTTACTTTCAACACCTCCAAGACCCAGTTTATCCTTCTATCTCTCCATCACAATCTTCCACTAGACCACCAACTATTCTTCAACAACACACAAGTCAACCCTTCATCTTCTCTCAACATTCTAGGTGTATCTTTTTCATTTGACCTTTCATGGAAAGATCATATTACCACTCATGCTAAAACAGCTTCCCAAAAGTTATGTGTGCTCAAATGTCTCTGTGGGTTCTACACCCTCGCATAGCTTCTTGCTCTGTATCGGAGCACAGTGCGCCCCTGTATTGAGTATTGTTCGCATGTGTGGGGAGGCTCCACCCGTACCGCACTTCTCGAACAAGTAGAATCCAAAGCATTTGGCCTCATCAACTCGCCTCCTCTTACTAGTTCCCTATAATCTCTTTCTACACGCCGCAATGTTGCATCTCTTTCACTCTTCTATCGCTATTACAACAACCAGTGTTCTTCAGAGCTCTCTCAGTGTATATCCCCTCCCTTGAGGGGAGTGCGAGGCACCCGCCTTTCAACACAGTCCCACTCCTATTCTGTCCAGCTCTCCAACCTAAGAATTGGCAAATTTTCTCAGTCTTTCTTCTATTTAACAAGTGCACTCTGACACTTTCTCCCTCAATCAATCTTTCCTTTATCCTACGACTTAGACTGTTTTAAAGTTTGTGTGTCCAGGCATTTTGACTCCAACGTCCCTTGAATTTGTCTCTGTGACTCTTACTTTGAGGGAGACACACGCTACAGGCAACCTGCCTTTTGTCTCCTCCATACAAATATTAAAAAAAAAAAAAAAATATATATATATATACATTTATAATTATATATATATATATATATATATATATATATATATATATATATATATATATATACTGTATAATAGGGTGGTCCAAAAAATGAAGTTCAGATTTTTAAATGTGCCACCTCCCCAAAACATTCCATATAGTGAGATACAAATTCAGTACAAAAATTAACTCAATTGAAGGACATTTGAAGGTCGCTACCGAGTATGTAAGTTTCACCCTCATATGAAAATTGTGCCTTATGTAGTATTCATCTTAGCATATAGAAAAGTGTTGCAAAAATGTGGTCATAATGTACCACAGTATGGTGAGACATTGTATAGAACACGTTAAAGCTTATATAACACTTGTTTCAAGCTGTCAAGTTCGGTTCCCTTTGTTAATGAATAACACACACAGTTAACTGAGACTGGATTGTGGTGACAACACACACTCTTGCTGATATCACCTACTGCTCATACTGGGATATCATATTACATCATAACTGAGGTAGATAAGCAATGAGATATCATTAATACATCACTATTCATATGTAAACCCAAATTATTGAATTCTTGGGAGTGAAGTTTCCTTGTAAGAGAGAGGCCTTATCCATATTTATCCATCACCATTTGACGGATAACTAAATGTGAAGGAAAGTGCTGCTTTAACTATTGATGCAGTGATGGCCTTTTTTGGAGAAAGCACGCATTCCCACAAGACTGAGGAAACACGTGATTGACGCATTGGTCAAGATCTATTGAGGAGTGGAAAAAGTTAAATAAAAATAAAAATAATGCAACCAAGAAGTCAACAGGCCTTGAAAAGAAAGAGAAGATCTTCAGCTATTTTCTTGCTTGGCTTTTTGACATTGTCCACAACAATGCCATGGATATCATAAAGATCGAAGAGGTCAAGTTATTCCTTCAAGAGCAGCGAAAGAAAGGGAGACCTGGTTCCATGGGCTCAGTTGATTATAACCTTTCAAAAAAGGAGGTGAAGAAGGCCAATCAACTAGTTAAAGCAACAGAGCGGTGTCTTGCTCGAAAAGACCAAGAAATGGAAGGAATGTATTATTCTGGCATACTCATCTTTTGGTAATACTCAGAAGATGAAGCATGGACATGTAAGGGATCACCAGGACCATCAACTTCAGCGGCACTGCTTCCAAAGCTCCGACGAAAGCGAGTAGTTGATCAAAATGTCTCTGCAATACTTGATCGGACCAATGTATCTTATCGGAATGCGGTGTACATCCTGGCATCTACAGCTCAAAGGTTGGGCCATGAGATCACACCATTGACCATCAGTCGGTTCTCAATTCGTCGCCATCGAATCCAGCACCGGAAGAACATTGCAGCTGTCATTAAAGAGAAGTTTTCCCCCATGGCGCCACTTGTCATCCACTGGGATGGCAAGATGATGACAGACATTATGGGAAAGGATGTTGTTGATCGTCTTCCAATCCTGCTTTCAGCAGGTGATGCAACCCAGCTCCTCAGGGTTCCAAAAACTATCGTCTGGTACAGATAGTCTATAGCGAATGCTGTCAATGAGTCTATTGAAGAATAGTTGGTAAAAGGCTGTGTAATTGCGATGTGTCTCGACTCAAGAGCAGCTAATACACCACAGATGAAGTAAATGGAGCTTGTACTCTATTGGAACAGAAGATGGAGAAGTAACTTTTACATTTAGCCTGTCGAAATCACATCTTTGAGATTGTGATGGAAACAGCCTTCTCATCAGAGATGGGATCGTCAACAGGTTCCGATATCCTGATGTTCAAACGTTTCCAACAGAAATGGGGGTTAATCAACCAAAGTATCCCTTCAACGTCGTTGGACACTAACCCCGATCCCTGGGTGCAGGAGATTGCAGACGAGACCATTAAGTTTGCAACTTATTATCCAACAGCCTAGGGACGACTATCAAGAACTCCTGGAGCTATCCATCATCTTCCTTGGTGGGATTCCTCCTCGTGGGATCCGCTTTAGGGCTCCATGAGCCCTGAAGGCAGTATGTGACTTTGTCATCAAGGTATATCTCAAGGACTGGTTCCTCGCTCCTATGCCCCATCTTGCTCCTGGACAAGACCTCTGGCTGTTGAAAGAACTCCAAATATACCACACCATCCATCCAAAGATTTCTACAGCAACACTCAGGAAGTTTCAAGGCCATCTCTGGTACCAAAGTGAGTGCCTTATCCCTTTGGCTCTATTTGATGACTCAGGGTCTATGACTCTGAAAGACAAGGGTGTAATGGCACAAAAGATGCTCCAACCAACAGAGGATATGAATCCACCAAAGAGGGCTGTTGTGCAAACGTCTGCTATTCAAGAGAAAACAATCTACTACTTCTTCAGTGGACAATCCCTTGCATTCTTTTGAATAATGGGACTTTAGGATAGTTTCCTTCTGAAGACCCCCGACAGCTGGGAATCAGATGCTGCATTCCAGTGGGCCAAGGAGGTAACCACACACCTCAAAGTTGTCAACAATCTGTCAGAGAGAGGGATTGCACCGATGACAGAGTACAACAGGCTGATTACTGCAGATGAAGAACAGAAGCAGTATCTCCTGCAGGTCGTGGCAGACTATAGAAAGCGACTTCCTACACCAAAGAAGTCTAGTTTAGCTTAATTTCAATAGTAGAACCTTGATAGTGTTCAATTTACAGAAATGTTTTAATTGGTAGCTACCTCTAAATACTAATCTAGTGTTATACAATTTTTACTGCATTATTAATTTGTCATATAATTTTTGTTTGCTGGGTGCCCAAATTATATTTCGTTGTTTCATTGTTTACCTCCTTCTATTTGGACCACCCTAATATATATCATTACTATTATATTTTTATCAGTTCACTGTGTTGTGGGTATCATTTTATAGTTTCATATAGGCTATTCTGTATATGTTCATACTAAATTATAGGTTTGACTCCTGCAAGGAGATAAAGAAAACCTAATATTTAGTAGTGGCCCCGTAATCATTGACGATTATGCCTATTACATAAGGCTACCTCTTCAAACGCTCATAAGCGTAGTTTGAATCTACCGCCGCAGAGCTCAGAGGAACCTTCATCATAAGCACACGCAAAATCACTCATGGTTCGTCTTTATGATTGGGTTCTCACTACGAAAAAACTTTGTAACAAATAAAAAATAAAAATAAAATAAGAATAACTATTCATAAGCTTTCCATATTCCGTGAATGTACTTCTGTGAATTCTTGGACCAGACGCTGACTAGCGCATTGTTCCGCCTTCACTGACATATCAAGTATACCAAAATCCTTATTACATCAACGAATGGGAAGGGGATGGTCGGGAGGGCCCCAGTTGTCAATGATTACGGGGCCACTACTAAATATTAGGTTTTCTTTATCTCCTTGCAGGAGTCAAACCTATAATTTATTAGTGGCCCCTCCATCATTGACGATTATGCCTGATATCTAAGACTGGAGGGGGACATTCGTAAACATATCATAACCATTGCAAATAGAATAGGCAGATAATCAAACAACCACATAGTATTCTTACTTTGTAAAAATAATATATTTATGTATAAACTTTATACAACATATAAAAAGGGGTAGAAGCAGGGGCGTGCTTAAAGAAGCCTGCTTGAGGAAAAAGGGTAACTATGAGAATCTGTTCACAGATCTGAAAGTTAAAGGCACCCCAGTTTAATTAAGTGGTGAAAAATATGTTTAAAAACTTTATGTTTACATGTGCACATATAAACCCCATTATTCTAATGTGTATATTCCTTAAAATTAGACACAAAAAATAGAATAAATTCTTGTACTATCGCAGATGTACTTACTAAAATGCTACTCGTAGTTGCAACTACCGAGAACTCTTAAAATTAAATTGCTTCAACAGTGTATCCCACTTAAAGAAACCATTGTTGTACTACATCCATTGTACCTCAACAACATTTCCCGTAGTCATTACTACAGAGAAATTTTAATCACAACACTTATACATTGTATCACAGCTCGTATACTCTGTCCATATCCTCCGGCGGGGTCTAGGGTGTCTTATGTTTCACTGACTGCACCCCCCCCCCCCCTCTTTCTTAACCTAAACAATTAGTGACTTAGAGACCCATCTAGACCCTTTGCCGTAAAGCTACACATGGCATTGATGGTTTGTCTAGTGCTACCGACAGGTATCGAGTCAAAAACGTATGATTTGAAGCCCATAGTTGAGTAGTAGCTATGTCTTCAACATAATTTGTTTTGAGAAAACGTAAAGATACTGCCCATTTGCGTAAATCGTGGGCCCTACCCACTACGCCGGGATTACTCTCTTTAATGACTTCTACTAGCAGAGAAGCCATTTTACATTTCATTAATCTTTTATCTGTACTCGATACCCATAAAGCACCTTGTTGGTTAAGAGGTGCCACTCTCATATATTTCGTTAAAGCTTGTACAGGACACAAATTATCCCGACACAATCCCCGTTTCAACGCCGGTACCGTGAAATCTGAGAAAACATGTTCACTATGTTCATTCTTGGCGATGAACCCTGGGGAAGGTGCAATATGAATGCAATCATTTTAGTCTACCAAACCTTATGCAATTAGGGGTGTTGCTCATCGCCGCCAGCTCAGACACCCTGTTACCAGTTGCCAAAGCCATAAGGAACACAGCCTCTTTTAATAGCAATTCAAAATCTGCCGTATTCTGATACAGACGGGAATGAAGCAAAGATAACGCTTTGTCAAGAGACCAGGTAGGCATGAGCTGACGGGGAGGTGGGCGGAGTTTGAAGCATGCTCTCATGAAACCTGTTTCTTCCGCTTGTGGTAGGGTTAGACCTGTAAGGTCAAAGAATGGCACCCTGATAGCTGTTAAATGATTTTTTAGAGTCACTACAGATAGACGTTTCTGTTCAAACAAATAGTTTAAATAATTAAAAACTAGTGCCACCGAAGGTACTGTCTGTTCTGTTCTAACTATCCAAGAAGTAAAGGACTGCCAATGAGATTAATATTGCCTCTTGGTAGATTGTGTGTACTGATTCATAAATTTATCTGTCACGTTTCTACCATACGGCGTTAGCCACTTGGCCTCCTGAATGTCCACAATGCAAAAGTCAGCGAGGTCTCTAGGTTTCTGAATGGGACCAAAGCCCTTGACCCTGATGCCCGAGGTTTGACTGAAAGCCCCAACCTATCGTTCCTGACGCATCCGTGTCCACCCATACCGTCGGCGGAGGAGAGGTCCATGACATGACTGAGTGCAACATTTCCTCTTCGCCCAGACCGCTAGGAAGCTGTGTATTAATGTTGGGATAGGCCATAATGTTCCCGCCGGTAATAGTGGGAAATATTTGTTGCCCTCCAAGATTAAACGTTTGACTTTCAACCGGCCCAACTTCACAGTTAGTTGAACCCAGTTGAGAAAACCGACTAGAGATTCCCAGAGTCTCCGTGTCTCGTAGTCAGACTGTGGAGAAACATAAAAAAAAAATTGCGAAATCTGTTTCGATTGTCCACACTCTGACTCAGAGTGAGAGATGCTGTGTCCCAGACCAGCCCTATCCACTGAATTACTCGTGAGGGAACAAGGTTTTGACTTTACTAAGTTGACCTTGAATCCTAGAGATTTGACATGGTTTAACGTAATGATGACATTAGTGTTGCATAACTTTTCTGTCTCTGCCACCACCAGCCAGTCGTCCAGATACCACAAGATCCTGATCCCCTGTTCTAAAATGGGCATCAGGGCTTGCCGGACTAATTTTGTGAATATGCGTGGCGCTAGGTTCAATCCAAACGGCATCCTTTGAAAGACATAAGTCTGATGCATTATTCTTAACGCCAGAAATGTTTTGAAATCTCTCGTTTACCGGGACGTGCCAATACGCGTCTGTCAGGTCTAATGAACACATCCACCCTCCCGGCGGAAGTGTTAACCTGATTTGATTCACTGTCAGCATCCTGAAGGACACGTTGTGAATGTGGAGATGCAAATAAGACAGGTCTACGACCGGTCTCATCTGAATACTGTCCCTTTTTGGTACTAGAAATAGTTTGGATGTAAACACCGGGTAAGTCGGGGGGACTGGGATAATGACACTCTTGGTAATCATCTCCTGAACTAGTGACTCCACCTCTAAAGAAACATGATTGGCCTTTGTCGGCTGACGTAAGCGAGGTCGCCGGAGCCACTGCCAAGTGATGCCTTTGCGTACCACAGTCCTCGCCCATGTTCTTAATGGCCATGCTTGATGACACGCCCGGAATGACCCAGTTAGCAGACTGGGATTCGCCGGCTGGACCACCCTCTGTTCCAACACGCCTTTGACTGGCTCCGGGAGTGAGAGAGACCTTAGTTTATTGCTGGTGGTGGTGTACCCTTGGACGACTGGCCGGGTTTGGCTGGAGGTGGGCCCTGAACTGGTCGTTGGTGAAACCTGTGGCCTTTACCTGAGAATTTACCCTGTTGATACCTGAACTGAGCCTGACCCTGGGTGGAAGGGGACTTTGGCTGACGAAAAGGCTTAGACCCACTAGCTTGAGCTTTCGAAACTGGTTTGGGCTTAGGGAAAGTGAAGGTAGGCTCCTTAGGTTGAGAGGGACTTTGTTTGAATGCTTGTGCCATATTGAAAACAGTCTTCCAAACTGCTGGGGAAATCAAAGAAGGAGTTAGAACTGGAGACAGAACTACTTGGCTTGCAATACGGTCAGGAAGTTTCTTCACTAAGAACATCCTCAGATCCTGCCTTGCTCGAACTGCCTCTAATAAGGCTGTCCGAATATCTCCTAAAGACTGAATGGAAGTTTGGAGAAGCAAGCGCCGGGAAAGTTCAATGGCCTTCCTGACTTCCGCAGCTTCGATCGCCTGAGAAGAGCGTAACATAGACTTTGTTACTTGCTGGGTAACAATATATTGCGAAAACAGTCTAAGCGCTTTTCCTCTTAACCTAAACTCGCGGTCTAGGTGAGCTGGGGAAGGCGTGCTAAAAGGATCTTTTAATTCGCACAAATTGATTTTAGGGGCAGCCAAGAAATCAAACAAAGCAGAGGGGACTCCTCCGGCACTAAAAACCGGAAGAGAGAACCAAGTATGGTTTTCTTGAGGGATTTGGTGAGAAGATGTTGAAGTGAAAGTAGTGGCAAAATTTTGAGCCTCTGTTTCCCATTCCACCCAAGGTCCCATACCCAACTGCCCCACCTGCAAGACTGGATTAGAGGCTGAGTCTATGATTGGAAACATATCCAACTCCGGCGTCAAAGCAGAAAGTGCCTTGATGTCGTTAAAGCCATCATTCTTAGTCCAGTCAGAAAATAGCTTTGAAGCTGAGGCAGGGGGTAGGGCTGGTGTTGATGCATACACAAAAAAGTCATGGTTATAATAACTTGGAATGGCCTTAATATGAACATCTAAAACATTTCCTTGACTATCCAATGCTCTGAGTTTTCTAGACTTATTGCCTTGGATTACCCACTCATGTGGTACAGGGAGCTCCCGCGAAATAGTAGCTTGTGCTGCCTCTGGCTTAGTTGGTAACATTGCTACCCATGACTCATCAGGCCTGTATAAAAGAGGCATAGCCCCTTTTTTGACTGGTGCCTTGTCTAAAGGGGGGTGGGGGGGGAGTTATGTCTGATATGACTCGCACATTGGAAGTAGTGAGAGCTGCTGTGCCTGGCACATTGGAAATTGGATCTGACACAAGAGGAGGGTTAGGTATTTTAGCTAAAGCAATGGATGTAGCCAGAGGTCGCACATTCGACGACGTCGCGGGAGCTCCCATACCCACTGTAGGAGTTTCCGGCGTAGGGCCAAAGAACTTATTAAGTGCATTTAATAGTAATCCATCAATCCCTTCTGTAGTTACATACCTAGCAGATGATGAACTCCGTGGAAATTCGACAGTACCCTGAGAGTCGTCTAGATTGTGACCTGACTCTTCAACTTCCATCTCTGAGACCAGAGAACGCTGTTCTTCATCCCTTAAGTCTGGCCTATCATGGAAGATCCCGCCGAAGCCGGGACCTCCACATGCCGCCATGTTAAATCTGGGATAGAAGATGGTACATCGGCATCCCGGTGGACGTCAGCCACTACTTGAGTCACAAAAGGATGTGTTCTGTCCTGCCAGGGCAGTGAGTATCGCCATACACCTTGGCTGTGGCTGTTACTCGCTTGCGAGCTTGGTATACTCTCCAATTGGGAGCCCTCACCCGAGCACCCTAGAGGTTTATAGTTTCTGTAAGATACTTCTAAATCTGAGGCTGACACACGTGACCTGGTAGAAAAAGCATGACTATCAGGTGATGAAATATCTGCCGGGGCATCCTCCACCACATTCTCTGACTCCACCCCCGACCTGTCAGATTGGACGTTAGACTTGGTGGGGGTAGAGGCTGACCTAGATTTGGGCCTCGTCGCCGTTGCCGAGGGTGACGGTGAGCGAGGCCTCTTAGATTTGCCGGGGGAGGGTGTGGTAACCTGTCCCCGCCCAGTCTCTGAGGTCTTACGTGCACATATCTTACACTTAGGGGGGGCATGTTTGATAATTAAAAGCTCCAAAGCTCAAGGTTATCACATTGCAATGCTTTATGTGCTACATTCGTTGAATAAGTAGCGAGAAGTTGTTTCACTTCTTGCAAAGTCACTGCCGCAGTATTATCCTTTTGAATTAAAACTTTAACACTTAAGAGGTTACAAATAGTGCAATTCTTTGTCACCCATATCCCCTGTGACCGATCGAGGCATTTAACACATTTAATGCAAAGCTTGTGTGCAAAAATAGGGATACCTGAGCATAACGGCGTTGAACATAAAGCAATGAGAGGTTCTAGTGCCGACATGACAGAGACTGGTGGAAATCTATCCCACCCCCGGGATCTACCTGGTCATCTGGCGCCACGCCTGTACTCCGCCCTGGAAAGAGAAAATTTCCAGGAATTAATGCTCATAAGGTTACCCCAAAATGTTTCAAAAACATGTGTCACAAAACCGCTGGTCAACGAACCGTAGCCCCCAACCACTACTTTTCGTTTTCCTTTAGTTTCATATTAAAGATTTCAGCAAATCTTTACCTGTCCAAAAGATTTAAGCAGATCTTCTGAATCTTCATAAAGATGAAGCATATCTTTATTAATGATGAAGTCTTTCAAGTATCCCTTTACACTTGAAACACTAGTAAGATTCAGGCATCTTTTTATCCCATAAAAAGTCTAAGCCTATCTTAATCTCTAATCCGACTTCTCCCAGAAGCCCTCATAGATCGCCGTCTTGAAGGCCGTGATACCCTATTGTATCAATCAATTGTTTGGCAAACCATAGCGAATTGCAAATCCGTTAATATAACCACCCGAAGGTACAACCGCCGGGTTTTATATTAAATGTCAAACCAATTGTACCTGCCCCAGACCTCTTTGTAAAAAGGTCGCCGGGAGGGAAAGACCAATCAAACAAACAGCATGTTTCAATGGCTTTGAAAAGCCGAGAAAACCATATCCAACAGGTGTCAGCATGATCACCTAGATAAATGTGTGGAGCCCACCTCGCCGGGAAAAACACAGGAAGCCTGATCACAGGCTCGACCACAGAGAACGCAGTTTCTGATGAGCCCTCAAGCTACCAAACTCGCCGGGGTAACTACCGATGTTAACCAACTTGACTAAAACCCGGTAAACCAAAACGGCTTTCTCGGAGCAATCGAGAAAAACCGCCGGAAAGGCAACCCACACCAATCAGAACGCAATCTGATAAACATAATCAGACCCACAGTCCGAAGCTCCTGGATCAGCCAATCACAACTAATCCAGGACACACATGACACATGAATACATTTTGTATCATAATAAACAATGAAAACACTTGCAAATGTGAAAAAACTACGAGTGGCTGGCTAGGCCCAGTGAACACGGAATAAACACTTAATGACGTCGAAACACAATCGAAAAGCACTCCATCCCACCAAAACTGGAACAGCTGCCACATTAACATCGTAGAAAAACCCCCGGGTAAGGGTAACACTGACTCGGGACCCAGAAAGAACTCCACTACGTGAAGAAAAAACACCAGGAACGTCAGTATAAAACAAAATGGGCTACTCCCTCTGAAAGATAACTAGAAGCCCGACATCGCGTAGTTAAAGCCTCCTAACAAGCTAGGACTAAAGATGGCTAAACACGAAAAACAGTTTCAGAGCGTCCTCAACTCGGCCACGAGGGTCCGTCCGAAATAGACGCCCCAACAAAAACGACCCAAAATACACTTGTTCTGCGAGAAAACCACCCATGACACCCCTGCAAAGCTAATCCTAACCTTACTCAAGACATCCCAGAGTAAACAAATGAGAAAAAACTCACTAGGGACGCAAGAATGCGGAATCAAAGCGGAGCACTGTGGGGAACATGTCCGGGTGGGGTGAACGCAGAGCAAGGAAGGCGGAACAATGCGCTAGTCAGCGTCTGGTCCAAGAATCCACAGAAGTACATCCACGGAATATGGAAAGCTTATGAATAGTTATTCTTATTTTATTTTATTTTTTTATTTTTTACGAAGTTTTTTCGTAGTGAGAACCCAATCATAAAGACGAACCATGAGTGATTTTGCGTGTGCTTATGATGAAGGTTCCTCTGAGCTCTGCGGCGGTAGATTCAAACTACGCTTAAAGCGTTTGAAGAGGTAGCCTTATGTAATAGGCATAATCGTCAATGATGGAGGGGCCACTAATAAATAGTATGCTTTGCATTGTACTGATTGTTTTTCATAAGTTCATTGATTTGTATAAAATTGTATGTATGATTAGAATATATTGCATTGTTAGGCATATTTCAATGTATATGCATATCTGTATAAGTATATATAATTTGTAAGATATTAATTTTGTATGTAAAAGAAATATGTTCTTAACAATATGGCCACAGGCAGTAGGATGGTAACACTTTTTGTATGTATATGCTAGTTACCAACTCACAGATGATTTAGGACGGGTACTTAAGCCTCACTCTCCCCCTGTTTTCTTGTATTAACCTGAAGATGTCTTGAGAGAATAGACGAAAACTTGGTGTTCCAGCGTTTCAATTTTCCTAGCGAGTTTTACTACATAATTTGATCACACGTATTTGTGATTTAACCTCCATATTTATATATATATATATATATATATATATATATATATATATATATATATATATTGTGACGCACCCCAGTGCTGGGCAACGCAACCTGATTGTACTCCTTGGTACTCCATTGTACCGCCCGTGATCTGGCTACCGTCAGCCGCTATGTATATTGAGTGTGACAACTTATAACTATGTTCTTTGTATCTCTGCAAAGGTCTCGTCATGTGCTAACCAGTGGTGGGTTTTGTTTTAAGCCATGTCGAGACCTTCCATTTATTATGTAGTATCAATAGAGAAGTTGATAGATAAGACAATGAGAGTTCAGAGAGAGAGAGTGAGTTAGGCTTCAGAGCAAGAGGGTAGCAATGCGGCGCGCTGCCGGCCGGGTGGTTGCCAGACGTATGGACTGGTTGGCAGCCTTGCCCTTATAGCTAGGCGCGATAGGGTTGGTAGTCCATTCTTGCCTGCCTGGGCTGGGCCCATGTTGTCGTACAGCACACTGCCTGGAGGTTGGCTGTGTGTTCCTTGACCAGGTTGCCTAGAACCTTTGAGATTCTAACATCCCTTGCTCTCTCTCCCCAACTTCTCACGGTTGCACTCTTTCTCTCTGACGACATTACTCTCATTTCATTCTTCTCTCTATTTAAATGCATAACCTTCCCTTGAGGTCCTAAAGGAGTTTCAGCACTCACCTCTCGTATTACTCTTAGGACAAGCATATATTTACATGTATTAGATTTAAGGGGTTAATGTGAACAGCGATCTTCTTGATGAGGATAGTTGGTGAACGTTCTACATGTTCACGAGTTATATGCCCTGCTCATCATCCCATTTGTGACTAGACTGGTGCCATGTGTAAGAGCCCGACCATGCCCAGGAGTTGTCTGTAGAGGGACGAGGACTTAGCCTTGATTTGCATACCGAGCCAGGAGCGAGTGTAGCACCCGAGACTACAGCTCGCTCGTAGTGCCGGTATAGTAGAGTAACGTAATTTATCTGTCCTTGTGTTCTCTACAGTCTTCTCCTGGGTTCTCGCTTTCGGTGCTGGGACTCGTTGTTCCTGTGACTTGGCCTGCTAGCTAGAACACATGGGGATGAGTGGGATATATCTTTATTTTACTATGCATTGCAGCTCTCTTTAAGTATATATCTATAACACTTTACAATACACATTACTCACACACAAGACAACACTATTAATACTTTCATGTATCAATTAACTGCACTGTCGTTTGCTGCTGTGTCCGGAGTTCTGTTGCGTAGGGCGCATACGGACTCGGAGGGGAGACAGAGTGAGAGAAGCGAAGTAGCCTATGCGGTAGTAGGCTACCGGCGCAGTACTGTTGCCTGCAACCTTTTAGTTATTCCAAGTATAGATTCATTATTATAATAAGTGACTACTGTTTATGTTCCTCCCATGTGTATTATTAGGTATCTACTGGATCATGAACATCTTGTATGCTACATGCTAGTGCATGTTAGTAGGGGACAGTTAGTGTAGTGCACGCGCTGTCAAGTAGGCGTGTACATTTGTCATTTAGCATTTCACTGTCATACCTTTAGCCTGCTTCTATTCTACATTATTAGAGGCTTAATATTAACGTAGTTTCTTGAGTATTGCATTTCTTTAGTAATAACGTAACCTATAAATGTCTGAGGGAGTTTAGCCTCATAGCCTACCCCTGTTGTACACTTTCGCCGAGTTAAGGTACCTCGTTACCGTAGACGATAACTCTGTAGGGCGTTGGTGCTTTTGTTGTCTGGAGCATATAGTATTTGGGACTGGAATCGAGCGTGTCGTTGTCACTTAAGCCATTTCTGTCCTACGATCAAGAATCCCGAATATGTATTGCCGATCCAGCCGTAACAATATATATATCTTTACCTTCCTCCCTAGACCTATATTAGGCTTAAGAAAAACACCACAACCCCCCTCCGCCCCCCAAAAACCCCTCCTAGAACATCAGAATCTATGATACAGATTATACTCCTCCTTTTCAAATATTATATGTCTATCACAGCCCATTCAACGTCTACCACCAGACATCACCGTGGCCAAATAATCCGTTCCTACCGCTCTTAATTTTGTATTTATTGTCTATTTTAGCATACTAATTTTCCAATGTATGACTTAGAAACCTTCCTTTTAACATTTAAATGAGAGGGATTTGTTGTTGTATTCAAATGAACTTAGTCATACTACTGATGGCGTTTGCATTCCTTTAGTTTTCTTAATTTAATGTGTTTCAATTCATTCACCTACAATAACGACAGATATGTGGCCGACACAGATCCTGATCACTTTTTGCTTAACTCACTTAACTATGCAAACCCTAACTGTAATTATTATTTTCCAAACTCTGATGACAATAACCTCCATGATTTACCAAACAATTTTTCTCTCATATGTCATAATATATGTAGTCTTCCCTCACATTTTGATGATTTTTTAGATCAATGCTTAACCCCCATGGATCACCCCTTTGATATAATTGTTTTTTGTGAAAGCAAACTTACTATAGTCTATTTTTTTCCAGCTGAGAGTAAATTGTCATGTTTCTACCTTTGTAACTGAACTATAAGGTGGATTTTGTAGCGAAATATGATGTTAATTATGAAAACTTGGCATTAATACGACACACAGCCATAGTAGTTTCATATATTTCCATTAAGTATCGAGAAATCAGCTAATAAGAGATTCAATTTATGATCAGCTGGAAAAAAATAGAGTATAGTGACATTGAAGTGCTTTATAACATCCCAGACTACTCCTTATACACAAGCAACTTGTCAAGACACAGTGGTGGTGTTGTAATTTATGTACGAAATAGCTACACAACTTTTGAGCGAAAAGATTTAACCATAAAAAACGAATGCTTAGAACAAATATTTATTGAAATATACAACAAGAAAGCTGAACACATACTTGTTGGTATTGTATACAGAAGGCCACATACAAACACTAACTTATTTTTAACTAAATTCAATGCTATTCTGTCTGTAATTAATGAAGAGAAGAAAACGTGTTACATTCAGGGTGATTTTAACTTAGATCTATTAAAAAATGACATTGAAGTTCCAGTTGCTGATTTCATTGCCACGTGTTATTCTAAATTAATGTTTAACACCATAAACAGAGTGACATCTAACTCAGCTACCATTATTGACCATATATAGTCAAACAATTCCTTCCGAAATATTAAAAATGGAATGGTGTATACTAACATTTCCGACCATTTCCCAGTATTTTCCATATTTTCTTCTTCTATCCCTACTGAGACAATTGACCGCAAAACAATTAAAAATAGGAATTTGGGCAATGAAAATATAATTAATCTTAAAAGATGTATGGAAGACGTATCGTGGGACCTTGTTTTGTTTCCGAAGACCCCAATATAATATATTGCAACTTTATAAATATCTTTACTGCTTGCTATACTAAACATTTCCCACAAATAATTAAGGAAATCAAATCAGAATACATTTTTAAACCATATATTACAGCAGATATTAAGGTCACGATTAAAGATAAAAACAAACTACAGAGTTTATTTGCCAAAAGACCAATTAAGTATGGAGAGTCCTCTCGTAGACTAAGAAATTAGGTCACTCGAACGATTAGAAGTGGAAAATCAAATTAGTATAAAAATAAAATTGAACAATACTCGGGAGATTGCCGGAGAACGTGGGGTGTGATCAATTCTATTTTAAACAGGCAAACAACTAGAACACTTAGTGATACGTTTCTTGTAGACAACAAAGTGATAACAAACCCCAATGAAATTGCAAATTATTTTAATGACTACTTTGTTAACACCGGTAAAACCCTAGCAGAAAGAATAGGTTATGCCGACACCAATTTTAGATCATACTTAAATAACAGACCAGAAATAACATTTACTGCATCACCTATCTCACACGGGGAACTTCTAGATGTAATCAAACAGCTCAAAGATACTTCACCAGGCAATGACGAGATATCAATAACAATTATCAAGGAAGTAGCTCCTGCCATTTCCTGAGTTCTTTTACATTTATGCAAATCTTCTTTTTCTACTGGAATATTCCCTGATAATCTCAAAATTGGTAAAGTAACACCCATATATAAGGCTGATGATAAAAGACTACTAGAAAACCATCGTCCTATTTCTGTATTACCTGCCTTCAGTAAAATTATTGAAAAACGTATGTATAACAGATTATATAACTTTGTAAACTGTAATATCTTGTCCACTGTCCAGTATGGATTCAGAAGGGGGCGATCAACAGTTACATCTTTTACTGATGATATATTAAAATCGTATGACAACAAACATTATACTATTAGTACATTTTTAGACCTTTCTAAGGCCTTTGACACCGTAGACCATGAGATACTATTAACTAAGTTAGAACATTATGGAGTAAGAGGTATTAACTATCTCTGGTTTAAGTCATACCTTAAAAACAGAAAGCAATATGTTACTTATAGTGAATGCCAATCAGAACTAAAAAATATGTCACTTGGCGTCCCTCAAGGATCCATACTGGGACCATTACTTTTTATACTTTACACAAATGATATTGAGAATTCTAGAAAAGTGTTCAAATGTATTCTATTTGCAGATGATAGTACCCTCTATGTTAGCCACTTAAACCGTGATTCCTAGGTAGATATAGTACATTTTGAACTAGATAATGTAAGAAACTGGATAGTAAGTAACAAACTAACTTTAAATCTTGACAACACATATTATCTATATTTTATAAATTTCACCACAACACCAAACACCCCTAATGAAATTAATTAAAATATATATGATCCGCCGGGATTCGAACCCGGGTTATCACACACAGATTTTTGCCACCTTAACCATTACACCACCAGGACGGTTAAAGGTTTATGCACACGCCTACGACTTATTATCCATTCTCGAATACTGGATAATAATCTAATCATGTTCATACTTCCAACCGCGCTATGGTAGGCCTAATGTTTAAGTGAGAGGAAGGAATATTCATGGGGCACAGATCATATAGACCGGCCTCGCTACGAAATATCCCTGAACCTACTGATAATCTATATTTTATTAATTTCCCCACAACACCAAACACCCCCAATTAAATTAATAAAGTATATATAATATTTCACAGAAATAAAGCAATATCCGAAAACCGACAGCCAATTAAAATATGTGCGACAGTACTAAATGAAGAGGATAAAACTAAATTTTTGGATGTCATCGTGGATAAAAGACTATCGTGGGGGGATCATACATTATATTTACAAAACAAAATGAACAAGCAGTGTACTGGTATACTTTACCTAACAAGAAATTATCTAAACAGAAGAGCAATGAAACATATGTATTATTCTTTAATATATTCCAATATATTTTACTGCAATACAGTATGTGGGGCTGCTGCAAAAACAAAACAGGAAAACTAATAGTAACTCAAAAGAAAATAATTCGAACTCTTGCATACATACAGTAAATAAATACGACCACACTAACGAATTATTCTCCGAATTTGGATTGCTTAAGTTTGAATATATTAATACATACTGCTGTACACTTTTGTGTATAGATCTTAGATAAAACACATCGAAAATTATATGTTTAATGTAAGAACAAATGCTAGATATAATATGAGAAACACTAACTTCGTAGACTGTATTGCAAATCTGGCGGGGGCTGGGTATTCTCCTTAGCTGTTTGTCTCCGGCTCTGCCATTGGCTGGGCAGGTATCCTTGTGATTGGCCCGGACTCGAACTCCTTTGGCGGGCAGACTGTCCCATATTCGCAGGGATTAGAGCATAGGTAGGCCTGGTTAATTTGGTAGACTGTTCCATTGTGGCAGGTGTTAAAGCATGAGAAACTGGTAATCTTGTGTTCTCTCTCTCCCTTTCCTGATATAGCTTTCTCCTTGTCTTCTTGGTATCTTTCATTGCAGCTATTTTGGCTCTGGTAGACTGCTCTTCTTCCCGCATTGTCAGGGTGTCTACCGGGATTGCTTTGCCCCTGGTTTACAACCCCGTCATCTCGCCACCTTCTTCCAAAAAGGAATCTTGGCTGCGAGACTTAAGTTTGTTTCTTCGGAAGGTTTTGGTGATGAAATAGGGTTTCAGGTTTTGCAGAATTAAGCACCAAATTGTTGTGGGGATGTCAACAGGGGCCTTGGTGTCATATTGCAGGGTTATTTGGATGGGAGTACTGGAGGAGTTTGCCACATGAACTAAATGGACAGGAGAGTTGATGTTGATCTTGGTGTTGCTGGATGACACGAACAAGCTGTTAATCTTCATGGTGCTAGCAGGAGGACTAGTACTGGGAGATGTGGTTGGTAGTGGAGCTGGTGACACACTAACTGGACTGGAGTTTGCTGGTCTGTTTGGCCCAGGTGGGAGGGGCATGGTGGTTTGGGGGCCTGTCCTTACGTTAGGTGACATTGTGGTGGCTAGAGGAACAGGTTGAGCTGTTGACCTCGCAACAGGTGTGGCGGCGACCTTTTTACTTTGCGAGGTGGTAGGTTTGGTGGGAGGCCGCCTTTTGTTGGTCGGCTTGAAGGTGGGTGCCCATCTCTTAGGTGGAGTCACACGTCGGCCAGATCTTCGACATGTTGGATTAGATAAAGGTTGCATTAACGAAGGTGACCTTAATTTCAATTTTGGCATGTGTGAAACAGGATGGGGGGAGGTATAGATTTGTTTAGGTGTTGTGGAATGGCTAGGGGAAACTGTATGAAATTTATGTGTAGATGTAGAAGGTTGAGGAGATTTACTGAGAAGTATAGGTAGTTGAGTAGAAAGTTTAGGATTAGGTATAGTTGAACAGTTTCCCTGATCAGGTAAACTTGTTGGCTTGATGACTTGAGTGGATGAAGTTGATGAAGTGTTAGATAAAGAAGGGGAAGTTTGATTTTCTAGAGATGGAATAATATTGATTTCTGAAGTGGTAGGTAAAGGACATGATGAGACAGGACAAAATAGGTAGGCTGGTGGCAGGTGAGGTAATAGGAGAAGTTGATTTTAGCTGAGTCACATTATTGTTAGATTGTGTAGGAAGTTGAGGAGGTGCAGAGACAATTCGGTTAGGAATTGGAGGAGTTTCAGAGAAACTGGTGCGATAGGGGTTGAATGGAGGAATAACAATTAAGTATGGATAAGCGACTTCAGGTTTAGTTACTGTTTGTACAGGTGGTGTAACAAGTGTTTGTATCACTATTTGAGTAGGAGAGATGGGTGGAAGAATAGGAGGTGTCAATGGTTCTGTGGATCCTAAATTCTGGTTATCAATTGCAGGCAATGTGTCATTATCTTTGGGGTCAGGAAGCATAGGCCTATTGTCATCAATGGGTTGAAACCTACGTACAGTCGGTCACCTTTCCGGCTGGGCCACCGAATGGTAATTTCGCTGGGAGTCTTTCACTCTGATATTAGTAAGATCGCTCACTCTCCCCACCATGAATCTGTTGCATATCATGCCCCATAGATGACGCCGTTAGTTTGCTGGGAATGAGAGGTAGGGGGTACAGGGAGTAGTGGGGTGGGGGGGGGGGGGTATCGTGTAGGAAAGGTTACGTGAGTTATTTCACCAGGTTTATGGTTATCGTTTTATCTCATGCTATTAATTTGATGTACACTTTTTGTTTTGTTGTGAAATCTATCTTTAAGAAATATTTTTAATCATGAATACTACACTATGGTCTTTCAAAGACACACACATACACACACACACTTGTGTTTCGATAAACACTAATGTTTTATTGTATGCTCGCGCATATCAGTATACTGTATGCTATGGCTATAGCCATCTCTCTCTCTCTCTCTCTCTCTCACTTTGCGTAGGAATATTGGTTTGGCAGGAGTCACAGGGACCGCACTTTCTACCAATTATTATCTTTCGTAACTAACTCGGCGCGCGTTATAGGTGGCCAGGGTTGCTCATGAAAAAAGAAAAGATATATCCACTGATATTTTGACAACCAATCATGTAATGACTTATACCTATTGGCGTCTGGAAGAGGACAAACATGCGTAGGAACTATTTAAGATATACTGAATGTTTGCAACCACGCTAGGCCTGAAGAGACCATAATTATATCACAACTTGGTATAAAAGGGATGGCTGCAACCTTATCCACGGTATAAAGGGGATGGCCGCAACCTTATCCACGTGGCAGCTGCATGTGTGTGTGTGTGTGGTTTAAATGCCTATATAACTAAGTTAATGTGTAATATTACATGATTAAATCTATGCAAGGGTAACTATATATTATGTGCAGTAAAATGTATAAGTGTAAATAAGAGATTGTCACCTTATAATTTAATTATTAATAACTATATGCGTATTCATAAACCGAGTGCACTGTGAGTGATGGCAGTTAATATCTGGAGGACAATTAGTTTGTAAAACCATGTTGGGTATTGTTAAGGTGACCACTATGTGGGCTGCTGGATCACTATACTCTGTTTCAGCGACGCTGAGGTGAGAACGGCTCACCTAAATGTCAATAATTCTAGCTGATTGACTTACGCGACCGTGTTCAATGTATCGTCTTTTAGTAATTATTAATTCTTAAATTTTTAAATAATCATGGTCGCACAAGTCAATCAGCGGGAACTATTGACATCTACTTGGGCCATTATCACCCCAGAGTCGCTGAAGCAGTATAGTCAATAGTTTATGACAGACAGCACCACTGGTCATGCTAATGATACCACAGAAAGTGTAACAGGCAGTCAGACAGTCAGTAGCCAAGCCTTCATTCCTGTTAAATAGATAGGGAGGATTAGCAAGGGACATTAGAAAGGGAACAATGATGACAGGGAGGGAATTAATATACAGTAATAAACACCTGCCAATGATGACAGGGAGGGAATTAATATACAGTAATAAACACCTGCCAATGATGACAGGGAGGGAATTAATATACAGTAATAAACACCTGCCAATGATGACAGGGAGGGAATTAATATACAGTAATAAACACCTGCCAATGATGACAGGGAGGGAATTAATATACAGTAATAAACACCTGCCAATGATGACAGGGAGGGAATTAATATACAGTAATAAACACCTGCCAATGATGACAGGGAGGGAATTAATATACAGTAATAAACACCTGCCAATGATGACAGGGAGGGAATTAATATACAGTAATAAACACCTGCCAATGATGACAGGGAGGGAATTAATATACAGTAATAAACACCTGCCAATGATGACAGGGAGGGAATTAATATACAGTAATAAACACCTGCCAAAAGCAAGCATTCTCACATTCGGAGCAAAACCCAGCATTCATTCACCAGGCCTCAATATTATTAACTTCACCTCAGATGATATACAATTCCACAACAAAGTATATTCACAACATCGGGGATGATCGACGACCTTCCAGGTTTGTTAATCAAAAGGTTACAAATACCTTCATATGTTCTTCCTAACAAATTTCCTTCATTAATTCCTGTAACAACAATCGAATATAAAATCTGTGTTAATAACTCATGCATCGACCAAGAACCTCCCGACCGTGGTTCACCCTTATTGTTTTGGCTACAATCATACATTTCATTGAGGCTAGTGCTAGATAATTTCATTCAGCACTGGAGCCGCGGCGGTCGAGTGGCAAGCATGTTGACGTGTGCTTGACCTGGGTTCGATCCCAGCCAAGGAGGACATATTTAGTTGGTGTGAAACTCAGGTGTCTGAAGCAACTGCCAGCAGCATCTTCTCTGTATCCTCCTACTTTCTCTATCCTAGTTTCAAAGCCAAAAGCGGATGGTGTGCATACGTGCACAACAAACTCACTTGCTCTCATGTTCCCAATTTCGACACCTCTGAATTCCCAACTTTATGGCTCAAACTTTCCTATCATTCTCATACTAATTATTTATGTGCTGTCTATCTTTCCCCTATCTCTACCGACTTTCCCAATTTTTTTGATAATCTAAACTCTAAAGTGGAACACATTCTTATTAGTCAGGCAGCTTAGCAAAATTATGTGGACATGCCGGACAAAAGCACCACATTTGTTCCACTCACTCTCTATCACCATAGCTTTCAATTTTTGGTGGGAGCCACTTCATCAAGATGGCGGATGGCGACCATCTTGGATTTCCAAGATGGCCACCATGTCAAATCTATAAGTGCCAATATCTCGGCTTCCAAGCCACTTAGAAGGTCAATCTTGGTGTCAAATTATACATTTTCTGGGTCAAGGAATGCATTAAAGCCGTTGAGAATATCACTATTGATTATTTGTGCCAATATTGAATAATTTGGTTCATTCTGGCAATATTGTCAACACAATTTTCAACTGGACTCTTAACGGCAGATCACTATATAGAAACGTAACAGAATATCAACCAAGTCGCTGAGGGTCTAAATATTCAATACATTTCTGTTGATCTACAATAATATTTATTAAATATTATATAATAGCCTGCAGCCTTTGACTGAAGTCATGTGCACATAATGGATTGGGCATTATGTATTATATACCAACAGCCTACCACTAAAGCACTCCGATGCTCTTTAAATGCATCGGGACCTAAAGACCTATCCGAGCCATACAATCCTTCCTGGACAATGTAAATGCTTTCAGGGAGCTGAATATACTACCAGTATCCTTTACTTTTGAAGAAGACATTAATGTCGCTATTGAGACAACAACAAGACTCATCTGACAGTCAGAAACAAGAGAAGAAAATCCAAGCCAGAGCCTTTATAGAGCTCATCACCCATGTAGAAAATTGTGTGGAAGGTGGCCAATTCTACAACAAGTTTTCATCCCTGCGTGAACTGTATGAAAACTGCCTGCTCGATCTTGGTATCCGCAAGGAAATCAACAAAGTGCGCTTTAAGGAACAAGTCCTGAAGTACTTTCCCTACGCCCAGGAGCAGAGCGATGGAAAGAATGTGATACTTGTTTTTGAACAGGGAATGCAGGAAATGCTGAAGCAAGCTTTGAAGTGTGACTATGAAGAGGATGTACTGATTTTGGCCAAGGCTGCCAAAATTGAGCGGGGTGATATATTCAACTCCAATGGGTTCAAACTTAATGCCTCATTTCCCTCTGAATGTCAGCAGGACTCTGTTCCTACCAATCTCAAGACCCTGGTAACCATGTTGCTGGTCGGAGTCGACCTGAAGAATGAGAGCTCTGCTGACTCACAGGCCTGCCTCACTGTCTTACAGACAATCTTGTTTAACTGTAAGAAGAGAGCCCCAACTGACAAATCTCGACATTCATTGGAGTACGAACCACCCTTGCCCATTTACATGGGACTAAGTGTGCACATGCAGACTAGGTCAAAGAAGTTGATTGCACAGCTGTATGAGTTGGGCCTCAGTGTAAGCTATGAAACTGGAGAATCAGCTTGGTACTGAAATCTGTGAGAACATTGCAAAAAATGGTGTTGTGTGTCCTGCCCAGCTATGTAAAGGGCTCTTTACCTTGAGTGCCCTAGACATCCTTGATCATAACCCATCAAGTACTACAGCTAAAGGGTCATTCCATGGCACAGGCATCAGTCTCTTTCAGTTCCGCTCCAAGTCCAATGAGGGACACTTCCAGGACGGAATAGGCATGCATTCTCCAGAAACAAAGAAGAATCATCGGTTGCCTGTCAACTTTTTCACAGTGCCAGCAGTTGTACTGAAAAAGGTCAATGTGGCTGTTCCCAAGATTCTCAATCTGATTGACGCTTTCGAAGGACACCTGGGTAGAGCACATATGAACACAAAATTTTGGCTCGAGCATTCACTCAAGCTGATCGAAAAGGAAGACATTGTACAAAGGAATACAAAGGAAATCAAGCAACAACAGGTCTAGTGACCCTTCTAGGCTGCTTGTCCTCCAAAACACTGAGGATCAAGTGTCCAAACAGTGGTTTAGAGTGGGTAAGGGAACATTGGAAAGGGAACTACTGCCCTAGAACTAATGTCTGTGGCAGGATTAGGAAGTTAGTAGGGGACAGATGGGTTAGTAACTGAGGGGGGGATAAAATAAAGTTATTCATTTACAAACGCAGTCAGTCGTGGGTTTGATGCGAGATATTTGTCTAGGCGGAGTTAAAATTAATCAACGGTGCTGCAGTCTATAACGTCTCGGGGAAGCCCATTCCACAAGTTGACAACTCGATTGAAGAAGAAATTCTTAGATTCGTGTGAGTTAAAAGATTTACCAATAATTTTGCAACCGTTTCCCCGCGTGTAATTAGATTGGTCGATAGTGAAGTACTTACTACAGTTCATATTGTCGATGCCTTTTATGATTTTGAACACCTGAATTAAGTCACCTCTTAATCTGAGCTGGGTTAAAGGAAATAGATTTAATTCTCTAAGACGCTCTTCGTATGGTTTGTTCTTTAGGTTAGGTATCATTTTGGTAACTCTACATTGAACTCGTTCTAGCTTGTTTATATCTTTTTGGTAATAAGGGCACCAGGATTGAACGCAGTATTCCAGAAGAGGGCGGACTAAGGAATTGTAAAGGGTTAGGATAACTTCTTTGGATTTATGCTCAAATGACCTGCCTATAAAGCCAATTATTTTGTTTGCCTTCTTAACAACTTCTGAACATTGTTGACTCGGTTTTAGGTTACTCGATATTGTTACTCCCAGATCGGTTTCTTTGTTTACATTCTTAAGCTGAGTGCCGTTCATCGAATAGTTTGCTTTCTCATTTAGGTATCCGATATGTAGTACTTTACATTTATCCGCATTGAAACTCATTTGCCAAATTTGGGCCCAACATGACAATTTATCTAGATTGTGTTGCATATCGTCAACTTGTTCTTTTGAGAGTACGCTATTTGCAATTTTTGTATCGTCAGCAAATTTGGAGATTGTACAGGTGAGACCCTCATCTATGTCGTTGATGTAAATTAGAAAGAGAATTGGACCTAGTACCGATCCCTGGGGTACCCCGCTACTTACATTGGTCCATTTAGATGCCTTACCGTTTATGACTACTCTTTGCTTTCTGTCGCTGAGCCAATTTTCTATCCATTTCAACACACCGTCTTGTATTCCATGCGCTTTTAGTTTTAGCAGTAAACGTTTGTGGGGAACTTTGTCAAAGGCCTTTTGAAAATCAAGGTATATAATATCTACAGCTTTACTCTCATCGTAGAGGTTTAGGATATCGTGGAAGAAGTCTAAGAGGTTTGTTAAACAGGAATGTTTTTTACGAAAGCCGTGTTGAGTATCTTTAAGTAAGTTATTTGCCTCTAAGTGATTTACGAGTCTGTCTCTTATGACCGTTTCTAGCATTTTACATACAATTGAGGTTAAGCTAATTGGACGATAGTTACTGGGTAGGGATTTGCTGCCTTTTTTTAATATTGGTGTTACGTTGGCTAGCTTCCACTGATCAGGCATAGTCCCAGACTGCAAGGATTCATTGAATAGCAATGTCAGTGGTTTGGAGAGCTCATCCTTAGCTTCCTTTAGAACTCTAGGTGAGATTGTATCAGGTCCAGGCGTTTTATTTACCTTGAGTTTATCTAAACAATTCAATACTTCTCTCTCTGTAACGGTGATATTGCTTAGAACATCTGAATTATCAATCTGAATCGGCGATGGTGTAGGGATATCACTGAGGTCTTCGGTTGTAAAAACTGATGCAAAGAAGGTATTGAGGGCATTACTCATTTGTACTTCGTCTTTGGTGTATTCTCGATTTTCATCGACTAACGGTCCAACAGTTGAAGTAACTACTTTTTTCTTTCTGATATAACTATAGAATTCTTTCGGGTTTGTTTGATTTTGATTCGCAACATGTAACTCCAGGGTCTTTTTACTTTGCTTAATTAACTTTTTGGCTTTGCGTCGTAGCTCTACAAAATTGTGGGAAACATAGTGGCCTGTTCACCATACCATGTATCTTTACAAGATGTATTAGATGATTTACAGCCTGCTCTCACACAGCTGTTGCCACTTTTCTATGAGAAGACTGCTACAGCTTCCATGATCAAGCATGGGATGGATGTACAGCGCAAAGTAACACAGCTTATGAATCCTGGACAGATCCCAGTAGTGGCTGTGGATGCACCACTGTATGCACTGTCCAAATTTGTTCAGTGGAACTTGCCTCAAACACATGGTGAGGACAAGTGTGTAGTCTTGTTTGGTGGTCTCCATATTGAAATGGCAAAGTGGAAAACATGTGTGGACTACTTGGAGGCCTCTGGATGGACCACTGCACTGACTGAGGCCTGTAAGGCATCTTCTGGCACAGCCGACTCCTTCCTCAAAGCATCCCACCTCACTAGGACAAGATATGCTCACCAAGTGAACACTCTAACATTGACCAAGTTGCAGCAGGATGCCTTCTTGGACATGGTGACGGAGGTACCACATGAAGAGAAGACCAAAGAAGCTTGCAGACAAGATATGATCATCAAGAGTCCACCATTCCAGTACTGGCATACCATCCCCAACATGGAAATTCTGGGTCTGAGTTTTGTGCAGGCCCACAGAGAACAGGATTTTCCCCTCTGTGTGGAATCACTGAAGGCTCTTGTCCCATGGTTCTTCGCCCTTGATCACCAGAACTATACCAGATGGATTCTGGTCCACATCCGCGACATGGAAAGCTTGCCCACATCCATTCACAAAGAATTTGAAGAACATGGTCATTGGATTGTTCCCAAGACCACAAACAGATTATCAAGCATACTGATAGACCAGGCTCATGAGCAGAACAACGATCTGGTGAAGGGTTCTGAGGGTGCAGTGGGACTCACAGAGCATACCTCAGCATTCAAGAAGTGGATGATCGCAGGGCCTGAGCAAGCACGACCCTAAAAGAGTTTGAGCAGGAGTATATTTCACAAGAAGGCAATAAACAGCAACACCATGAAGAAGGAATGTCTACACAGAAGACATTAAATAAGAAAGCAGTAGCTCTGGTGCACACCATCAATGGGATGAGCAATCCCTTCCTAGATGATACACCCGAGCTACTAATGCTGGACACACAAAATATGATTGACGAGTCTGTAGTTAACACAGTCCGCACCTGTGGAATCAGTAGGCAGAGATCAGTACAAGTACCATAAGACAGTGATCAGTGACCGCACACATTCCATTCACGAGCCCATTATCCAGCCGCTTAAGAACCTAGTAGAACATTATTTGGATGCATTGCCAGAATGAACATATTGATTTGATCTAGTGACACATAGTCACCTAGTGATATTCTCAAAGGCTTTAATGCATTCCTTGACCCAGAAAATGTATATTTTGACACCATGATTGACCTTTTAAGTGGCTTGGAAGCCCAGATATTGGCACTTATAGATTTGACATGGCGGCCATCTTGGCAATCCAAGATGGCCGCCATCCGCCATCTTGATGAAGTGGCTCCCACCAAAAATTGAAAGCTATGGTGATAGAGAGTGTGTGGAAAAAATGTGGTGCTTTTGTCCGGCATGTCCCCAACCTTCTCAAATCAGGTCCTAAGCCACCTGACTATACCCATTTATCCTTTCTCTGAAATCTCCATCTTAGGAGATTTCAACGTTCACCACAGCCAATGGCTCTCCTCTCATTCTACTGACCAACCTGCTGAACAAGCCTAAGTCTGTTCTATCCTAAATGATCTAGAGCAGTTGGTTCAACAACCTACCTGTATCTCCTTTGGGCTCCTCTGACCATAAAATTATCTATGTCAACTTTCCTATCTCTCCAGTACGGCCACCTAATCCTCCTAGCTGGCGGCGCTGTTGGCACTTTGGCGCTGGCGACTGGGAGGCTTTCCGGCAGTACCGGTACTTCTTTGATTTCCCATGGAATTATTTTTGTTTCCGTGGCCGGGGACCCTCGGAGAGTGCTGAACGCATTACCGAGGTAATCCTATCGGGCATGGAGGCATACATTCCATTTTCTTTCTGTCAGACTAATGCAAACAAATCTTGGTTTACTCACGCGTGTCCCACTGCTGTCCGCAATAAGGAGAAAGCATTCAAACGGTACTGACGCCGTCAAACTCAAGAACCTCATTCTTCCTACGTTTCTGCCCGGGATCAAGCCCAATTTGTTCTTCGACTTGCCAAACACTTTTTCATCAATAATAAATGCACGGAACTATCCAACTCTAGCCTTCCCAAGCTTTCTGGCATCTAGCCAAAAACCTCTCCAACAATATTTCTTCCTCGTCTTTCCCTCCCCTCTTCCACTTTGACAACCATCACTTCTTCCTCTCACAAAGCTGAAATCTTCGCTAAAAACTCCACCTTGGATGATTCCGGTGCTATTCCTCCCTCTCCACCCACCTCTCTCCTACTTATGCCTAATATCCTAATCTCTTCTAAAGATATACTAATTTCTACCCTTTCTGGGCTTAATACTAAGAAGGCGAACAGTCCGGATGGTGTTCCTCCTGTTGTACTCAAAAAAAAATCTTCCATGCAGACTCCCTGCCTAGGCAAACTCTTTTGTCTCTGTACTCTCCTGTAATGTCTTCCCTTCTTGCTAGAAGTTAGCTCTCATTCAACCTGTCCCAAAGAAGGGTCACCACTCTTAACCCTCCAACTATCGTCCAATTTCTCTCATCTCTTGTATTTCTAAATTTTTGAAACTATTCTTACTTCCAAATTCCTTAAGCATTTCTCTTCTCATAATTTACCTTCAGATTGCCAGTATGGCTTCCTTAATTTTAAGGGTCGCTCTACTGGAGATCTTCTTTCATATCTTACCAATTCCTGGTCATCCTCTTTTAGGGACTTTGGTGAGACCTTTTCTATTGCGCTAGACATATCGAAGGCCTTCGATAAGTTTCTACCATATTTTGTCACTATTCTGTAATTCACTTCCATTCTATCGTATATTATTCGTGTATTTCTATTTAATATTCCCTAATATCAATATGTCCTTTTCCTTTATCCGTATAATGTATTCTGCTTCATATAAGGTTTATCCTTAGAACGTGGCGACCACCTAAATTACATAAATGTGTTAATTTTTGTTTGTTTTTGTTTTTGTTTTTCTATGTGATTGAGGGAGGCAAAAGGCAGAACTGCCTATAGCGAGTGCCTCCCCCATAGTTGAAAGAGTGACAGGGCCAAAATCAAGGGACGTTCGAGCCAAAATGCCTGGACACACTGACTTTGAAGCAATTTAAGTCATAGGAAGAGGGAAAGACTGATTCTGGGAGAGAGTTCCAGAGCTCAGCTGTTGAGTAGAAGAAAGTTTGAGAGTAACGTTTCACTCTTGGGTTGGAGAGTTGCACAGAGTAGGGGTGGGATTGAGTTGCAAGACGGGTACCACGTGCCCTACGTAAAGGAGGTGGTATACACTGGGAAAGCTCTGAGGAACACTGATTATTATAGTAGCGATAGAATAGCAAGAGAGATGCAACATTGCGGCGGAGAGAGAGAGATTACAGTGAGTTGGTGAGTGGACGGGAGTTAATGATACGAAAGGCCTTCCTTTCAACTTTGTCTAGGAGAGCGGTGTGAGAGGAACCTCCCCACACATGTGAAAAATACTCAATACAAGGACGCACTATGCCCCTGTACAGAGCAAAAAGCTGTGCATGGGAAAAGAACCCCCTAATGCGGTTGAGCACACCCAGCTTCTGGGAGGCTGCCTTAGCAAGACTGGTAATATGGTCCTTCCAACTGAGAGCAGAAGAAAAGGAGACACCAAGAATATTGAGAGAAGATGAAGGATTGATTTTTGTATTGTTGAAGAATAAGGGATAGTCTGCTGGGAGTTCCTTACGGGTAGATAGATGGAAAAATTGGGTTTTGGAAGCATTAAAGGTAACAAGGTTTTCTCTGCCCCAATTGGAGATAGTATTTAGATCATAATTTAAGAGTTCTATGGCTTCATTACGTTTGTCGTTGAGGGACTGCTGGCTGGGGTGTTCTGAAAAACTAATGGAGTAGTGTAAGGTTGAGTCGTCTGCGTATGAATAGATGGGAATTGAGGTACAGTTGAGGAGATCATTTATAAAAATTAGAAAAAGAATAAGAGATAGGACAGAGCCCTGAGGAACACCGGAGTTTATAGGGTGAGGAAGTGAACAATGGCCGTCCACAACCACGGCTATGGAACGGCCGGAAAGGAAATTAGAGACAAAGGCACAGATGGAGGGATAGAAACCGAAGGAGGGTAGTTTAGAAATTAAAGATTTGTGCCAGACTCTATCGAAGGCTTTTGATATGTCTAGTGCAATAGTTCTACTCAGTCTTTCTTAAACCTATCCTACGATTACCTTACCTCAGAGAACCTAATATGATTACAATTGGACTACTCGGCTAAATTATACGAGGTAAGGCGAGATGTGCCGTATTTCTGGTCCCCATTCTTTCTCGTGTTTAGCTCCATTAGTTTTCTGATTATAAGACCTTTCGCCCCATTTGTTTGTCCATATTAAGACTGTTCGTGTTATTTAGGTGTCAATTTTTTCCTGGCGAGCGATACAGAGCTTGTAATTTAAGAGGAACCGATCTTCGGCCGGGACATTTTTCTATCGAAAAATGTACAAATTTATCGTAAAGGAGGGTCTTGGGGGAGTGTTTTTTACGCTTGATGGAGGTCTAGGGAGGAAACTAATCTATCTATCTATCTATTGCCTGACGCCGTGATCCCCGAAGGGGTGGCCACGAACGAAACGCCCCCATGCACCTCTGTCCCAAGTCAGTCGACGCACCTCCTCCCAACCAGCACCGCCTTCATCAATATACTTCTTCTTTCCATTCTTCCACCTCTCCTTCGGTCTACCTCTCGCTCTCTGTTCTTCCACCTCGTTCTCGTACACCCTCTTAGTCATTCTCTTGCTTCCCATACGTTCCATATGGCCGAACCATCTCAAGGTGTTCCTTTTCACATTTTCCAGCACATCTACTGTACCTCCACACCACACCTACTTCTTATATCCTCTTTCGTCTGTCTATCCCTCCATGTAACTTTGCACACACTTCTCAAGTAGCTCATTTCAACCCCTCTCACTCTTGGTCTGAGTCTCTTCTCAAATGTCCATGCTTCGTTTCCGTCAGTCTGTGTCGGGATTACCACACTGTCATACAAGGACTTCTTCACTTCCATACTGACCACCCTATTTCTTGTTATTACTTTCAGCGTTCCTACAACCCTCTTCCCCTGTTGCACCCTCTCCTGCACTTCTTCATCCATCGTCCCATCGTTACTCAACACACTGCCCAGATACTTAAATGAGCTGACAATCTCCATAGCCTGACCGTTCAACTTCACTTCACACTCTCTGGCTTCACCCCTTTTGAAGACCATAACCTTGCTCTTCCCCGCATTTACCTTCAGATAACGTTTTTCGCACACTGTCCCAAACATATTTGCCAGACCCTGCAACTCCCATTCTAATGCAATTATAAAAAGATACATAAATGAGCAAATAATAGTGAACCATCGGGCAAAGTATATGCTAGGCTGTTGTTCCCCATGCTGTCTGACCTAGCAGCCCCAAGGTCCCGAGCAAGGTCAAAGGCATAACCGAGCACCCCTACAGAACCCTCCCTGCTTAATACTAAGAAAGCCCAGGTACACCAAAGCCGCTCCTAGGCGAGGAGCTGAGGAGGGCGTGGAAACGCCCGGGACACCAAAGCTCCACCCAAGGCCCTGTGCCCCTTAACAATTATGAAGGGAAAGTTGAGGGGCAAAGGAAAAATGTGGCGCTTTGGCTCCCAGTCTGCCAACCTCGAGGTTGGCAGTAGTGAAGTCAATCCACGGAAGAGATGGCGTCACATAAGATCTAGAAAGTATATAAGTAAAAGGAACAGTCAGAGTAAGCTATGGGTATGGCATAGAATGCTCAACTCTCATTCTGACAGACCAGCCCATCACCACAGTATAAGCTAGGTTAGATAGGTCGGCTTAGGATATGCTAAGGTAATATAGTGTTGGATATAAAAGTAAACTAGAGGGGCACTTGGTAGAGCGCATATACCTTCACCTACACTGGCTGGTTCGTAACCATTAATATTATAGACCTAAACAAAAATTTGAGTTCTGAATTTTCGTTCTAGGATAAGATCATGATCGCCTCCTAAATTGAAGTTGGTTAAACAACTTTGCGAGATATCTTGTTTACTGAAAAACAGATAAACAAACGGAGACGAAAACATAAACTTCATGTAAGAACGATACGAATGGCCAATTATTCTAACACTTAATGCTTTTTTTCAGCTAGCAGTAAATAGGAACAGTCAGCTACACATTCATTGACCCCCATAAAAGAGAGAGAGAGAGAGAGAGAGAGAGAGAGAGAGAGAGAGAGAGAGAGAGAGAGAGAGAGAGAGAGAGAGAGAGAGAGAGAGAGAGAGAGAGAGAGAGAGAGAGAGAGAGAGAGAGAGAGAGAGAGAGAGAGAGAGAGAGAGAGAGAGAATCAATTGGTCGAATTTTACCCTCGTTTGTATTTCTGTTTTTCTGTAAACAGGAAATCTCAACAGATGTTCACGAAAGTTGCTGGGCAGATAGGATTTGCACCAAGGAAGAAGTGATTCCATTTAGGAGGCGATCGGTAGATCACATACCTCCGCCAGCGTTTGCGGAGATATACGCTCTACCGAGTGCATATCTAGTTGGTTTTGTTTTTTCCTCCTGCTATCTGTGGCGACAGGGTGGCTCCACAACAGACTGGGTGGAGGGTTAGGGAAAGGGGGGTTTAGAGGATGGGTGAAAGTGGAGAAATAAAATACCCCCTCTTACCAGTAGACCTTTCTCTCTCTCTCTCTTTGGAGGTGGTCGATAGTAATTCAATTGATACGTTTAAGAACAGACTGGACGATCACCTGATGAACATTGGATGAATATGAATTAAATAGTAGTCATGTGTAATTTCCCTGTCAAACTGTTGTATTTCTATACTCTATATAAACTTTCCTTGTGGGCATTTCCTGACCCTTTCCTATTTTCCGGTATGGCTTTTTAGTCGGAGGGAGCGGTGAGTGGGAATAATATACGAGAATAATATACGAGAGAATGGCAGTGAACTACAGAATAATTATAATATTCAGTAGAAATTCTTATAACACATAACGCATAATCAAGGCAAAAAAATACTACAATGGAGAAACTTGGTTGAGCCCAAGTATTTTTATCTTTTACTGTACTTCCCACTTCTCAACTTATTCTTCCTCTATCCAAAACTCTCTAATCTCCTAGTTTACTCAAGCCATCATCATCATCATGGCAAATAGGAAAAACACTAGCATATGCTATAGGAGTGTAGGTGCTATTAGATAACATATATATTTTGATAGAGTTAGAGAGAGGGGTATTATGTGCGTATTAAATTAATAAAACGAGAGAGAGAGAGAGAGAGGTGGAATTTTAGTTTAGGGGTAGAAGTGGGGGTTAGGTAACTACCTCACTACCCTGCTTCTACATCCTCCTATTCGGCCCTCTTTACCCCCCCCCCCCTTACTCTGGCTGGCATCCAGTCTTAAGGGATATCAAGCAAAAACACAATACATTTTACTTGAGGCATTCACGTGAGGGTCAATGAATTTTATGAGTGACTGTACTAACTAACAGGGAAGGGTGGATAGCTATAAACCATTATGTTTAACCCGCTGAGTACCAGCTAAATATTAATAAATGTACCACCAGGGACCAGCTGGTTTTGAAAAAAAATAAAAATTCCAGAAACAATAGCGAATGGGTTACGAATGAAGGGAAAACCACGAAAAACCGATCAAAAAGCTAAAAAAATGGTCCTACGGAGCCCCCGAAAACGGATTTTACAAGAGTAAAAAATTGAAGGCAATTTCCCCCAAAAAACATGTTTTTGCGCGCTCACGCGCACGCGGTTGGACTTTGAGAGTTTTCAACCATCGGCATGGGTGCGTGGGATACTTGGACAGTTCCAATACAAATCTGAGCCCTATAGGTGCCATAGGACCGGAGTAATTGGGACCGGACCAGACAGGACGCAACGTATGAGTCGCTGGGATTTAGCGTTACATACATTGTGGACGCAAACGCTGCGTCGCTGGGGCTCAGTGGGTTAAAAGCACCGTAACAACTCATCCTCACACCCTCCCATTGGATCCTATCCTGTAACCCCTTCCGTACAGATGACGTTCTTTTAACTTTATTTTGGCTACTATTAGACGATTTTAGTCATTTAAAACAGGGCCTCCAGCAATAAACAGGCTTCAATATATCTCACTTAACCCTTTTTACTACCTCAGATTCTTCTTAGAATGCACAAAATTGTCCACGTATAGCAATAAATTAAAAAACGTCGCCGGTACAGAAGGGGTTAAACCATGCCAACAAGCACACCCCTTTCCCTACAGCGTATTCCCTCCCTCTCCTTCCCATCAAGCTACGCCATCTATGGGTCATAATCTACAAGATTGTGGGGGTGAGTGATCTTACTAATTTCAGAGCGAACAAAACATGCAGCGAAGTTACCATTAGGTGGGCCAGCGGAAAGGTGACCGACTGTACATGTACGTAAGTGCGTGACTCACCAAAGTAATTAATGGTAACCTGGTAACAGTTTGGTACAGTTAAAATCTCGAAAGGACCTTTATATCTGGGTTTGAGTTTGGATGGTACTGGCAGTTGAGCAACCATGACAAGATCGCCGACATGGTGGGGACTTACTTTGGCTGTTTCGGCTGGTTGCAGGTCTTGAATATACTGAAGTTGTCGAAGGCGGTTCTTTAGGTGGACTAAAGACTGGTCAAAATTGGAGGAGGGCTCGTAAGGGACAGACAGATGACGTTAGAGGTAAGAGCAAAGGAGGTTTCCCAAATATACGTTCATGGGGTGAATTTCCATCTTTCCGGGGGCAGGTATTGCCCCACTGTACGATTTTTACTTGACTGGGCCAATCAGTGGCGTTCATCTGTTGCAGGCATATCCTTATTTGGTTAGCAATCGTGCGGTGGCTTCTCTCACAAATAGAGTTCCCCTGAGGCCAATATGGGGATGAGTGGCTAATCTTGAATCCACACATTTGAGATAGTTGTGACCATAAGTGACTGGTGAATTCAGGGCCATTATCAGAATGAATAGCTTCAGGTATGGTAATCCGAAATAGGGGAAAATGTGCTGTATCATTGCTTCAGCCACTGCTAAAGCTGGGTGTTCTTTTGCGGGACAGGCAATTACATATTTAGAGTATGTGTCCACAAAGGTGATAATGTATTTAAACCCTTGATTTCCTACCATGGGTCCTATCACATCTACTGCTAAAAGTTACCACGGTTTGGACGCTACTAATTTTCCTGCAGGTCCGGCTGTACGGGTCCTGTCTTTGCCCAATGCACAGGCTCTACAGGCTTCTGTGATTCCTTTTGCTGTGATGTAAGGAGAAGGAGTCCAGTACACTTACTGGAAAGTAGCAGTTAACTTTCTCTGGGCTAACTGAATGCCATTGTGTATATGTATGTATGTATAGATTGCATAGTAGAGCGTGCATTTGGTGTGATCACAATTTTCCCGTCTGGAGTATACAAATTATCTCCTCTTCTTGTGAGTTGGGGGAAAATAATTACTTCTAGGCATCCAATCTGGATTTTCTTGTTGTTGAAACTGTTGAAGTAGTTGTTGCTGGTCTTGATCTAATGAGTCTTGATGATGAATGGCTAATATCGGCTGAATCTCAGTATTTTGGCTAGAGGTGCCAGTGATTGAGGTAGTTGCAAGTCTGGACAAAGCGTCAGCATTAGTGTGGAGTTTTCCTGGTCGATATGCAATTTCAAAATTGAACTCTTCTAATGATTCCCGCCACCTGACTGTTAAGGCATTTTTAGTGTCAGATTTACGTAGCCATTGGAGGGCGTGGTGATCGGTGATGATGGTGACCTTGACACCTTCTAGGTAAGCTTTAAAGTGTTGTAAGGCCCAAATTATCCCCATACATTCTCGCTTGGTTACGGGATAGTTGACTTCTGCTGGATTTAGGGTCCGGCTCGCACATGCAATAATATGTTCCCTCCCTTCTTTAGTTTGTCCTAGAACGGTTCCTATACCGAATTGTGAGACATCAGTATATAAGCGGAATGGTTGGGTATTGTCTGGGAAAGATACTACTGGGGAAGCTACTAGTAGTTCTTTTAACCCTCTCCGACATATGACGTGATTTTGAGCCTGTTGGGGATACTTTAAAGCCTTTGTTGCCATCAGGGTTATTTAGAAACCTTTAGTTTAGTTACTTCAACCTCTGCAGTTGTCTTTGAGTTAGCTGAGGGCAGAAAACTAATTTTGGAGAGCTAATTATAAGAGTGAGAGAACTCTATTTCTTATTGCTAATCTGGCAACCTCTGCGTCATAAATGCGTGAAAGGGTTAAAGAGTTAAAGGCTTTTAGGCGTTGGTCTGTCCACAAGAATGGTTCTTCTTTTCTTGTTAAGTCATGTAGGGGTTTGGCATTGGTGGCAACAAATTTCACAAATCGGAGATAGTAGGAAACTAGGCCGAGAAAAGCTAGGACTCCTTTTCCATTTGTGGGAGGAGTTATGGTACTGAGGGCATCTAATTTGTCTGGGTCTGGTGCAATTCCGTTTTCTGAGACTATATGGCCTAGAAATTGAACTTCTTTCTTGGCCAGAGTACATTTAGAGGGTTTGAGTTTTAGATTTGCTTCTCTAATCCTCTGAAATACTTGACATAATCTCTGTAGGTGTTCAACCCAGGTTTTCCCGAACACAATTATGTCATCCAAGTATGCCAGGCAAGTTTCCCAGGTTAATTCTTGTAGGACAGATTCCATCAACCTGGAAAAAGTTGCAGGGCCGTTGCATGGACCAAACGGCAATACTGTGAATTTGTATAATCGTCCTTGACTGGTGGGAAAAGCTGTCTTTTTGTTGGTGTTCTGAGAGTACTGGTTGTTGTTGTTGTTGTTGTTCCCCAAGCTGCCTGGCCGAACAGCCCCAAGGCCCCGAGCAATTCCAAGGCCATAACCGAGTGCCCCAACAGAACCCTCCCCGCCGACCACAATGGCGGGGAGCTGAGGAGGGTGCGGAAACGCCCGGGCCCTGTGCCCCTCAGCAATTATGAAGAGAAAGTTGAGCGTCAAGGGAAAAATGTGACGCTTTGGCTTCCAATCTTGGTAGATTGGGAGGTCAATCCACAGAAGAGACGCCATCACTTGAGATCTAGAAAATATATAAGTTAAAGGAACAGTCAGAGTAAGCTATGGGTATGGCAGAGATTGCTCAGCTCTCACTCTGATAGACCAGCCCATCACCACATGACTAGAACCCAATCCTCTCAGCATCAGCTAGGAAAGGCCCAAGAAAGCCGCCTCTGGCGGGGGGATAGCTCCCGTATTTCAACCCCTTTCAGGGTTGGGCACCCGCCTTGGGAGTACTGGTAATTGCCAGTACCCGGCTTGTAGATCCAGGGTAGTGAACCATTTAGCTCCAAACAGGGAATCTAAAGAGTCGTCAATCATGGGTAGTGGGGTGGCATCTTTCATGGTGACGTCATTCAACTGTCGGTAATCGATACAGAAACGGGTGGATCCATCTTTCTTCCGGACGAGTACCACCGGAGATGACCAAGGGCTATGGAATGTTGGACAACTCCAGTTGCTAGCATGTCTTTTACTTGAGATTCTTCTTCCTGTCTCTGTATTGGATTTTTCCTCCGGATCGGTTGTTTGATCGGATGTCCTACAGTATGTATGGGATGATGCAGTGCGTTGGTTTTTCCGACGTCTCGGCTGGAGGTGGCGAATATGTCTTGGTAGGTCGTCATTAGGTCACGTAATTCAGTTTGTTGTTGAGAAGTTAAATGGGAAGGAATATCAGGTAGGGGAAAAGAAGTTTGGGAGGTATCTTCTGAAGGTAAAGATAGTTCTTCTGCATAAGGTTGAAGTTCCCCAATGGTTAACCATTTCGGCAAAGTGATACATTGATCGGAGATATTTGCTATTATAATGCAATTTAATTTATTAGAGGTTAGGCTTGGAGCGGACAGGCAATCCCTATCAAAAGGGATTTGGAGGTGAGGGGTCATAATTGCATCCCCAGGCAAGGTGGGTAATATGGGTACCCATTTTTCATGATGAGGGGGGAGTGTCACTAGTTTGGAAGTGACAGCTTGAGTTGTCTGTAGGAGACAAATGGTAGGTTTACTCTGTTTCTCCTGAGTGATCATAGACTTAGGGGTAGGGTTTACGTTATTAAGTGCTTTGGGAAGGGGTGTGACTTTGGTATTTTTCACTAACTTGGAAGGGACAGCTGGGGTTGTCTGTATGAGACAAATGGTAGGTATATTTTGCTTCTCTTGAGTAATCATAGACTTGGTGGTAGGGGTTACGTTACTCAAAGTTTTAGGGAGGGATGTGGCTTTTGACTTTTTGACCTTCTGAGGGTCAGTGTTTTTTTTTTAATAAGTGGGCGTGAGAACTTCAAAGTTCTCATTTTGAAATCAATGGAAGCGCTCAGAGAAGTGAGCAAATCGAGCCCCAAGTATTCATCGTACTTGGTTTCTTTGGGATCATAAATCATGAAAGAATGTTCAGTTCCATGATATGGGACAGGGGTACTAACATAAAGTGGAAGAGTCTGTCCATAATTATGGATAATATCATCATTAGCACTCACCAAAACTATAGAAGAAGGTTGGATAAGACCTAAAGCTTTGCGGTGCTGTTTGAAGAAAGGAAAGAAGATACATGAACGGGAAGCCCCCGTGTCAATTAAAAGTCAGACTTTCACTCCATTTAGAATGATCTTCCTATAGATGGGAAGATTTTCTGGATCTGTCCCCTCATGAGCCCCCGCCATTCTGACCAATATTTGTGTGCGGGGGGCGGATTAAAACTCCAGATCATCTGTAGCTTCCCCTACCGTTTCTGGCTCTTCAACATTTTCTTCTTTGCCAAAGTCTTCAAATCCTGCGGTTCCATCCTCGGTGATCGTAGCTATGCGTCTGGGTTTGATCCAGGGAATCTGAGCCCACCAACTAGGTGACCTGGACCTTCTCGTGGTTAATTCCGTGAAAGATTTTTTCAAGGATACCAAAGCACATTGTCCACTACATGGTTTCCAGTCGGAGGGGCGAATTCTGGCCCATTCTTCTGCTTTATCACTGGGTCATGGCACCACAGGGCCAGATGAAGGTACTGTAGATGGGCGAGTAGTGACCCTACTGATGACAGCGATCTTGTCCTGCTCTCTGGTCTTTCTCAGAGCCATGATACGCCTTACCACTGGCCAATCATTCTCGTAATTCGTGGGCTCTGTTATCGAGAAATGATCTGCTACTGCCAGGGGTAGAATTCTCAGTAGAGCTTTGAACACAATTTTCTTCCTCTGAGCTGTGGTCTCGTCAAGGAAAGCGGTTATGGCCAGTTGACTCAACTGATTTATTGTGGCGTCCAAATCACCTGTATATTTGACTTCGTGAAAATGACGGTCCGCTATTGTTTGACCTAGTACTGGGTCGATAGCTACTTTTGTATAGCTCTCAAACTGTTCCCAGGTTAACCCTGGCATATTGTCACACACATACCCTGATACCTTTGCTGCGTATTTCCCTAACTTCATCACTACAGTATGTATCTTGGACGTGTCATCGTTCCCGAACGTCATGTCCAGGACCGGTTTGACAATTTCCAAATAAGTATTAATGTCATTCTCTTCTGGCTTGAATGCCGAAATATCGAGCGTTTTAGTTGCCATGATGAATGTTGTGTTTGATGCTGATTGAGTAACAACAAAATGTATAAACAAAACACAAGTAAATCTGATATGCCGTTTCGAGACACCGCTACCGCCAGTGTTAGCCGGGTTGTAATCCAACTTGCTTCGTTATATCTTCTATGTCAATCCGGATTTAGGATATTTAGAATTAGAATATGCTCAACAGGAACACATCTAGCTTCATGAATATGATAGTTGTTTACTCAATTGGGCAATCAACAACACAATATACACACAGTATAGATTACACTCATATTTATTATAAAGACAAGTACAGATATGGGGTATTAAAATCACTACTATATTGAGTAGGACTCTATTAGGTAAGGTGACTTATAGAGAGTTGAATATGTTTTACTCCCTAGTGAATATAGTTTGTCACTCACAAAATAAATGAAGAGAGGAAATACGCAATTATAGGAAATATATACACAAACAATAAGCATTGACAACAATACATATGCGGGCCAAGTGTGTAACGCGAGGTATAGTAACAAGGACAAGGTAAGGCAATTGGGGCCTATCACTCAGTTGCACGATTGTCTGCACGGTGGTCAAAAACAATTAGGGTCACGTTCAGGTGAGCCCACAAAGGTACCGCTCTCGGGAGTATAGGTCAGTTGGACTGCGGTCACGGGAAATACTATTTTATTTTAATGCGATGTTAAATCGGGGAATGAAGATATGAACTTCACTTTATTCTAAGGGAAAAGATAGTTTATATCTGAATTTAACTATCTAAGAGTTATTGCGAATAATCTCTCACACGATACACAAAAAATAATATTCTATCGTAGATGAGGTCAAATTACACGGAGTAAGGAAATCAGATTCACAGTAAATATAGTGACTGAGTTGGAATATAATAGATATAATTTAGAATAGATTGGAATAAATTAACCAACTACTGAATAAACGCATAACGGAGTAGTGCTGTATTATAGCCAAAAAGTAGGCCTAATAGATAAAGGAACGTAAAATCTGAATCCCTAGATCTGTGGTGAAAGAATTACATGACCCGAGTAATGTATATAATTATATTATTCACAAGAACTAATAGAAACTAGATATCTCGAATATAGATTACCTCTAACTCAACGGATGGGTTCTTTACTTTCAAGGGGGGCGAAATAGTACTATAAGTATTTTCTGGTAATAATTATGCGGACAATATGATCCTGAGTTTGGGCGTAGGTTTTAGATATTGAATTTAAAAAGGAAAATAGCTCACGTTATACACTTCACTTCGACTTGGACATATAAAGAATAATAATGCATAAGGATAAAATCTGAGAGTATTCACTAAGAAACACGTGTAGAAATGACTATGTAACGTATATACAAGTAATGATCTGAAGGTTTAAACACAAATTATTCTCGGCAATATCTCGTACTTATAGAATCACTGTACGGATCAAAGTTATATAACTCTTGCACGTGTATGAAATTGACAAGGTAGATCTTAGGCACAGATCTATAAATAAGTTAAATAGAACACTCGCATATTATATATTACCTTCACAATAATACCAACAACTTATAACACACAGAGACAGTTAGGGTACGGGGTAGAGGAGAGGTGATAGCCATGAACGAGAATCTGGACGACGTAGGACTCGTAGTTCTTTTGCAGGCTGAACGTCAGGGGGAACTGCCTCTCTCACGGACACTGGTGAAGTTTGTTCATGGCTCCTCTACACACTCTCGTTCGCCTCCCACCTTAGACTTTACTATAGGGAATATCTCGTCCTATAGCTGAGTCTTCAACACAATTTCCACCCACAACCAGCTTGACCAGTGGAAGGTAGCAATCGTATTTGCATACCTTCCCTCAATTTCAGTCAGACTATATTCGGGTTATATTTAGAACTCAATTTGGTCTGTTTCAATATAGTAGGGACATATGGATATTATTCTTTTCATTATTATGAAGGCAATTCTTATTCTAAAAATATACTTAACCTATTAATACAAACACAAGGAGATTCTCTATCTCTCAATACTACCCTCTTTATTTGAAAGGGTTGCATGGCTGCATGATAAATGTTTTTCTGTTAATCACTATTTCTGACTTTTTCTAGTTTGCAGGCCATGCTTTTGTTTCTGATCACTCTGTTTCTACTATCTCCAGTTTTTCATGTGAGGTACTGTAGAGGTGGTTCTGGGGTTCCCATTTGTGAAGGTAGTGCACTAGGTCTTGGTGAGGTATTTGCATAAAGTATTCCTCACTGTATTGCAAATCTGGCTGGGGCTGGGTATTCTCCTTAGCTGTTTGTCTCCGCCTCTGCCATTGGCTGGGCAGGTATCCTTGTGATTGGCCCGGACTCGAACTCCTTTGGCGGGCAGACTGTCCCATATTCGCAGGGATTAGAGCATGGGTAGGCCTGATTAATTTGGTAGACTGTTCTATTGTGGCAGATGTTAAAGCATGGGAAACTGGTAATCTTGTGTTCTCTCTCTCCCTTTCTTGATATTGCTTTCTCCTTGTCTTCTTGGTCTCTTTCACTGCAGCTATTTTGGCTCTGGTAGGCTGCTCTTCTTCCCGCATTGTCAGGGTGTCTATAGGGATTGCTTTGCCCCTGGTTTGCAACCCCGTCATATCAAGAATTAAATAAATATTTGTTTCATTTTTTGTTTAATGCTGCAGCTAAACCATTCCACCAGTATGTATGTATTTGGTACCAAAATATAATCATAATCCGCTTTAAACTACGCAAAACTCGCTCAAAGACAACTGCAGAGGATGAAGTAATTAAACTAACAGTTACAAAACACCATTGATGGTCACAAAGGTTTAAAGTATCCCTTAAGGACGCGATCGCGTCCACTCATGCGTGAAAGGGTTAAATTAAATTGAGTTTTTCTCTAAGATGGCCGCCAAAAATGATGTGTAGGGCAAAATCTTTCTCTATAACCTTTGTGGGGCATAGGCATAGGAGATCATGCACCAAACCACAATCATTTCCTATAAGTGGGAGACACAGTCTTTACGTCTAAAGAATTGCATAAATGCGGCGGACACGAGCGTATCTGGCCCCTATTTTGGATTTTTAGCATATCAAAATTTGCATAATATATGAACACACTTTGTGTCAAATTTTGGTCGCGTTCCAAGAAGCGATTCCAGAGTTGTTGGGCAAAAATTAGTGACCAAGAATTATTTGCAATATTTAAAAACAATATTAATATAATAATAATATCTTGAATGAGTTCAATTGGGGTTCCCCACCATAGGCTTGAACACCTAATATTAATAATACAGTGATAGGCATTGTGAAGGAGGTACACTCGGATGCCAGTCTCTAACCCACTCTTAAGAATTCATGGACCATCTATGTATTGTTTTATGCAATTATAACTATCCGGATTTATTATTGGATGGAACTTGCATTTTAATAAATAGTATATATAGTTTTGTAGTTGATGTATAGGAAATTATATTCATGAATTCATTTCCAGAGATATACTTCCATTATTAGAAATTGGTGAAGTCCACGAATAATTATGAGCGAGCTAGAGACTGTGGCATCCGAGTGTAGATCAAAGTAAGCTAGTGAATTAATTTAAGTGATGATGTGTGGCTGCTTAATAAGGTAATTACTGTACATGTTTGGTGAATGGTGATGGCAAGTGGTGATGAATAATTGTGGTGGTGGTGATGAGGATGGTGATGACGATGAAAAAGCATTATGCAATGTCTAGACAAAACACCATTTTTTCTCTCTCTCTCTCTCTCTCCTACACACAGAAAGGGGCGCTAGGAATCCATTAAGCTGATAAAGCGCCCAGAAAACCAGGAGAAAATGACTCCTAGAAATTCAGAGTTGGAGTCACGCACAATAAAAGTCTTTGCGAAAATACTGACCCTGAGAGAAATTGGTTGGGTGCACGAATTTCTCTCTCGCTCTTTATTTTTTTTTCTCTCTCTCCCTCTCTCTCTCTCTCTCTCTCTCTCTCTCTCACTAGACACAACTAGACACACATAACAATTTCTTCACCCACAGTATAATTGGTGAGTGGAATAAGCCTCCTAATGAAGTTATAGACAATTACGCAATATACACAATAACAAACAGATTTGACTCATACCACAGAGAAGTTGATCTGGAGTAGATAATTATATTCGACAAGAGAACCTGGCAGAAATGATCACTGTATTCAGTTAAAGAGAGTATAAAAAACGGTGAAGGTATGCATAACATTTCCTTTCCTTTTCTAACTATTCCATACATTGTTCAGGCGATCTCCAAAGCCCTGCCAAGTTATTCATGTCTGTTTTCATGTACAGCAAAATGCCGGAGGGTGGAGAGAGAGCCTACATCTTTTCCATCCTTGCCTTCCGCTTTCTCTTAATCTTAGGGTTGCTGTCTCTACTAGGATTAAGTCCTGGCCACCTCATAGGGATTGTAAGATCTGCGTAGCCAGTCTATTTATGTAAATCTCTCTCTCATACTGTATATACAGGGTGTCCAATAAGAGGTGTACCAGTCTGCAAGATTAGTACATCTATTTTTTATTAATTTCACCACAACACCAAACACCTCCAAATTAAATTAATGAAAGCATATATGTGATCCACCAGGTTATCACACACAGATTTATCTAAGCATAAAATGTTGTATAGGAAAATGTCCAAATCTTAACCATTATCATCAAGGATCATAAAGATACCCAAAGTCCCCGGCCGATGACCGATTCCTCCTAAAATGCAGGCTCGCCATCGCACACCAGGAAATAATCAACAGCTAAATGGTACATACGTTCTTAAAATTGGCAAAGAAATGGGCTGAAAGGTCTTAAAATCCCCAAACTAATAGGTTGAACATCTGAAAGTCTCCACGCTAAAGGGGATAAGCATGAGGGAAATCGGGGTCTAGAAAAAACATCCCCTTAAGACAACTTGAGCATGAGTATTCTTTCTCTCTCTCCATTGCTATCCTCTTCTTCCACTGTTATACTCTACTTTGGGGTTCTACTATCTCTTATTCGAATAAAGTCCTGACCACCTTGTTTGAATCGTAAGGTCCCTGCAGCCAGTGTATTTATGTACAATATATGTACAGTTGCCCACATGAGTTGTGTCCCTCTCCATGGTATATACATGGAAACATAATGCGCATGCTTGAATGTCAAGTGTTGTTTCTTATACAGGGGTTACTTAATTTGATTAGTCAACCGGTAATTAAAAGAAACCACACTCGCAATTCATTGATACGAAAGCCTGGTTCACACATAGCCGAGTCGGTGCGCGAGTCCAACACGAGTGATGAAATTTGCTATTCGGCAATGACTCGTCAATACTCTTCAACACTCGTGTAGACTCGTGTTACACTCGTGTATACTCTTTGTCTACTCGACACACTCATGGGAATTAATAGAGAATTTGAATGTTGGTGATGAATTCAGTAACAGCGACCATCGTACGATAACTTTCACTTTAAAGTTTACTAGTAACGAACCAAATAGTAGCATCGAAAAAGTCCCTAATTTCAAGAAAGCAAACTTCCATAAACTTAGAGCTATGTTTAAAGAAACTGACTGGAGCTTTTTAATTAACAATAACGACATAAATACATCTTGGAAGTTATTCGAAACCACTTACCTAAAAGCAGTGCAAGACTACATACCATCGAAAATACGGTGTCCAGGCCATAATAATAAGCCAAAATGGTGGAATAAAGATATTTCAAACTGCCTGCTTGCTAAAAAATTTGCTAATGATAGATTAAAATCCTCACAAAATGACGAAGAACGGGTGAAATTTGTAGAGCTACGACGCAAAGCCAAAAAGTTAATTAAGCAAAGCAAAAAGACCTTAGAGTTACATATTGCGAATCAAAGTAAAACAAACCCGAAAGAATTCTATAGTTATATCAGAAAGAAAAAAGTAGTTACTTCAACTGTTGGACCGTTAGTCGATGAAAATGGAGAATACACCAAAGACGAAGTACAAATGAGTAATGCCTTCAATACCTTCTTTGCATCAGTTTTTACAACAGAAGACCTCAGTGATATCCCTACACCAACGCCGATTCAGATTGATAATTCAGATGTTCTAAGCAATATCACCGTTACAGAGAGAGAAGTATTGAATTGTTTAGATAAACTCAAGGTAAATAAAACGCCTGAACCTGATACAATCTCGCCTAGAGTTCTAAAGGAAGCTAAGGATGAGCTCTCCAAACCACTGACATTACTATTCAATAAATCCTTGCAGTCTGGAACTATGCCTGATCAGTGGAAGCTAGCCAACGTAACACCGATATTCAAAAAAGGCAGCAAATCCCTACCCCGTAACTATCGTCCAATTAGCTTAACCTCAGTTGTATGTAAAATGCTAGAAACGGTCATACGAGACAGACTCGTAAATCACTTAGAGGAAAATAACATACTTAAAGATACTCAACACGGCTTTCGTAAAAAACGTTCCTGTTTAACAAACCTCTTAGACTTCTTCCACGATATCCTCAACCTCTATGATGAGAGTAAAGCTGTAGATAATATATACCTTGATTTTCAAAAGGCCTTTGACAAAGTTCCCCACAAACGTTTACTGCTAAAACTAAAAGCGCATGGAATACACGACGGTGTGTTAAAATGGATAGAAAATTGGCTCAGAGACAGAAAGCAAAGAGTAGTCATAAACAGTAAGGCATCTAAATGGACCAATGTAAGTAGCGGGGTACCCCAGGGATCGGTACTAGGTCCAATTCTCTTTCTAATTTACATCAACGACATAGATGAGGGTCTCACCTGTACAATCTCAAAATTTGCTGACGATACAAAAATTGCAAATAGCGTACTCTCAAAAGAACAAGTTGACGATATGCAACACAATCTAGATAAATTGTCATGTTGGGCCCAAATTTGTCAAATGAGTTTCAATGCGGATAAATGTAAAGTACTACATATCGGATTCCTAAATGAGAAAGCAAACTATTCGATGAATGGCACTCAGGTTAAGAATGTAAACAGAGAAACCGATCTGGGAGTAACAATATCGAGTAATCTAAAACCGAGTCAACAATGTTCAGAAGTTGTTAAGAAGGCAAACAAAATAATTGGCTTTATAGGCAGGCCATTTGAGCATAAATCCAATGAAGTTATCCTAACCCTTTACAATTCCTTAGTCCGCCCTCTTCTGGAATACTGCGTTCAATCCTGGTGCCCTTATTACCAAAAAGATATAAACAAGCTAGAACGAGTTCAACGTAGAGTTACCAAAATTATACCTAACCTAAAGAACAAACCATACGAAGACCGTCTTAGAGAATTAAATCTATTTCCTTTAACCCAGTGCAGATTAAGAGGTGACTTAATTCAAGTGTTCAAAATCATCAAAGGCATCGACAATATGGACTGTAGTAAGTAGTTCACTATCGACCAATCTAATTACACATGGGGAAACGGTTGCAAAATTATTGGTAAATCTTTTAACTCACACGAATCTAAGAATTTCTTTTTCAATCGAGTTGTCAACTTGTGGAATGGGCTTCCCCGAAACGTTATAGACTGCATCACCGTTGATTCATTTAAACTCCGTCTAGACAAATATCTCGCATCAAACCCGCGACTGACTGCGTTTGTAAATGAATAACTTTATTTTATCCCCCCCTCAGTTACTAACCCATCTGTCCCCTACTAACTTCCTAATCCTGCCACGGACATTAGTTCCAGGGCAGTAATTCCCTTTCCAATGTTCCCTTACCCACTCTAAACCACTGTTTGGACACTTGATCCTCAGTGTTTTGGAGGACAAGCAACCTAGAAGGGTCACTAGATCTGTTGTTGCTTGATTTCCTTTGTACTCCTTTGTACTCGTGATGACCTGTGTTACACTCGTGTTGACCGGTGTTACACTCGTGTTGACCCGTGTTACACTCGTCGTGACTCGTACTTACTCTTTGTTTTCGTACCCTGGAATTTGACCGTTATTTTTCAAATTGTGTACACTCGTCTTGGGTTCGCATTACACTCATGTTGACTCTCAGTTACTCGTACAGACTCTTGCATGAACACGTGTTAACTCGTGTTACACTCTTGTTGACTCGGGATCAATTGCTACTCGCGGCCTACTCGGCCTCCTGGAATGGCGATAATCGACGAGTGTGACTCGTGTTAGACTCGGGCACCGACTCGGCTATGTGTGAACCAGGCTTAATTCTCATTTCAAGCGTAAATCACGGAGAGGAATAGAACTTATGTGGCCAACTGTATAAGATCACAAAGAGGAATAGAACTTATGTGGTCAACTGTATATGATCGATCACAGAGAGGAACATAACTTATGTGGATAACTGTATAAGATCACAGAGAGGAACAGAACTTATGTGGCCAACTGTATAAGATCACAGAGAGGAACAGAACTTATGTGGACAACTGTATAAGATCACAGAGAGGAACATAACTTATGTGGTCAACTGTATAAGATCACAGAGAGGAACATAACTTATGTGGACAACTGTATAAGATCACAGAGAGGAACATAACTTATGTGGTCAACTGTACATGATCACAGAGAGGAACAGAACTTATGTGACCGACTGTACATGATCACAGAGAGGAACAGAACTTATGTGACCGACTGTACATGATCACAGAGAGGAACAGAACTTATGTGGCCAACTGTATATGATCACAGAGAGGAACAGAACTTATGTGGCCAACTGTATAAGATCACAGAGAGGAACAGAACTTATGTGGTCAACTGTATAAGATCACAGAGAGGAACAGAACTTATGTGGTGAACTGTATATAATCACAGAGAGGAACATAACTTATGTGGCCAACTGTATAAGATCACAGAGAGGAACATAACTTATGTGGTCAACTGTATAAGATCACAGAGAGGAACAGAACTTATGTGGCCAACTATATAAGATCACAGAGAGGAACAGAACTTATGTGGCCAACTGTATAAGATCACAGAGATGAACAGAACTTATGTGGCCAACTGTATAAGATCACAGAGAGGAACATAACTTATGTGGTCATCTGTATAAGATCACAGAGAGGAACAGAACTTATGTGGTCAACTGTATAAGATCACAGAGAGGAACATAACTTATGTGGTCATCTGTATAAGATCACAGAGAGGAACAGAACTTATGTGGTCAACTGTATAAGATCACAGAGAGGAACAGAACTTATGTGGTCAACTGTATAAGATCACAGAGAGGAACAGAACTTATGTGGCCAACTGTATAAGATCACAGAGAGGAACATAAATTATGTGGTCAACTGTATAAGATCACAGAGAGGAACAGAACTTATGTGGTCAACTGTATAAGATCACAGAGAGGAACAGCACTTATGTGGTCAACTGTATAAGACCACAGAGAGGAACAGAACTTATGTGGCCAACTATATGAGACTAGCAGGGGTACCCGGCGTTGCCCGGGTAATCACCATAATCACCATCACTACTACCACCACTACTACCATAATCACCATCATCAATCACTACTACCACAATCATCACAATACTACTACTACCATAATCACCGGCCTCTACCTCCCTGTGCCTCATTAAACGGCGACCTCGATTTCGGCCGCTAAATTACCTCCGATTTTGGATCTGACATCATCCGTACTCCCATTTTGGGGGGCTGTGAACAAATTTCGTTCCGTACACCTTTTCGATTGGAGGCCTCCTTCTGCCCCAAACGGCCATTTAAAAAAAAAAAAAAAAAATGTTTTCAATTTCGGCCTCGAAACGACCTCCGATCGTGGCTTCGCCCCCTCTATGACCTGATCCAGGTCAATTGACACCCACATGCAAAGTTTCAGCTCCCCAGGTCCAAAACTGCGGCCGCCTATTAAGAACACACACACACACAGACAGACAATCGAAAATATTATATAGATCACAGAGAGGAACAGAGCTTATGTCGACAACTGTATAAGATCACAGAGACGAACAGAACTTATGTGTGTCTCTCTGCATGACGCTGAACGGGATATTTGCAGCGTGGAACTATATATTAATGTTATGTGAAAGTGACCAGGGTATGTAGGTTGTAATACATGCACACACACACTCACTCACTCACACACTCGCCCACACACAAAAAAATACTTTCACACTCTATCTAAATATTCTATATTAAGATATATTCTAAATGTTTAGCGTATTGTCCCTCTCTCGCGCTGGCTATCTCTCTCTCTCTCTCTCTGATACATTACCGTCATTCAATACTGGGTAAGCTATGCAAGTTATAATTACCAAGTTGAGAGTGGTTTATTGGGGCAGGGGGATGTGCTCCCATTACCTCCTCCCCCCCCCCCCCCTTCTCTCTTTCTCTCTCTTTTATTTATTTTGTATACCAAGTTGGAAAAAAAGGGTTTCGTCATCAACATTGTTACAAAGTTGTAAGTTATCTGCAGTTATCTGCTCAACAGGTGGCGTTGTGTGTGTGTAAGTGTGAGAGTCCGAGTGTAGTGGGTGAGACAGTGAAGCACGGGAACGAGATGGCTTCAGGGATGGGGTCGTTTCGGGCCATGAGTGAGCACCGTGCCTCATGTGAAGGCAAGATGGCAGGTGCTCGTTGTGCTCTACGTGCTTCACATGTCTCACTCCGTAGACTGGAACAAGACCTCACGGGCTTCACTGTTCATTGTAAAGCGGTGAATGTTAAGGCTCTCAGCCTATGCCCGAGAGGAAGTAAGTTGGAATATAGAAAAAAAAAAAAAAAAAAAAAAAAAAATGTTACATACAGATTTTACAGGCTAAAGGAATGTATGTTGCCATAATTCCTATGTAAAAGCATAACCAGTATTACACATTACCGTGTCTTACGTTAATTCACTGCAACATTTTTGTTAAGCCATTTGTTAGCCTTACATATGAAATTAATCACTGGCATTGGTAATATTGTTGTCTACATTTATAATAGTATTCCCCATCATACAATATGTTGGGATATACTGTCACTGGTGTGCTGTGGTGTGGCAGCGGGGTTCCTCTGGGGTTCTCTCCACTGTTCTTGTGGTACGCTCCTGTCGTCGCTGTAGTTGCCTCAGTGACTGAAGGTGAGGGACATGGTGGTTTTGAATCTTGAATAATGTTTTAATTCCAGCCACATACCTTCTATGTTGTAAGTCATCCATTCTTGTCTTTTGTATTGATGTAAAGCCATTTTCCATAATCCTGAGGGCTCTTCTTTGAACCTTATCCAGTAAACTAAGGTGTGTGTTGGCTGCACCTCCCCAAGCTAAATGTGAATATTCCATAGCTGATCTTATTTGGGCTTTGTACAATACTTATCTTCCTTTGTTTGTCAACAAGATAAGATATTTTTCTCAAGGACAATCATTTTGAAGATGCTTCCTTGCGATGGTTTCGATATGAGTCATAAATTAGAATTTGTTCTCATAAATAACACCCAATATTTCCATTTCATCCTTTTATTTGATTTTGTTATCATACAAATTCAGTTGGAGTTGAGACTCAGTTCTTGTAATGACTAGTAACTGAGTTTTGTGAGGAGCGAACCTAACCTGCCATCTCTCTCCCCATTGCATGATGTCCTCCAGCCTCCTGGTGACTAATGATACATCATTCAAAATAATTTAAATTATTTGCCTATTTGGAATTTAGGGTCGGTGAAATTGTAACCTGTGGTGCAGGGTAACGTTCCTTAACCCTCGCTGTTCTGAGTAAGATTGTTTAAGTTTCCATGGACAGGCGACACATTCTGGAGCTGCTAACGGTTTTTCATTGTTCCTGTTCACCCAGCTCACCAAGATATGAATTTTTGCCAGATACCTCTGCATATGAACTAGCAGATCAGATATATCAAGTACTAAATGGACGCCATCGCGTCTTTTGTGTGGTTTTACCGAATTTCAAGCAGGGCTTATGGACGCCATGGCATCCATGCGTACGTGACAGGGCTAGTTGATATTAGTGAGACTTTTTATACCTCAAGGAGTTTTAACGAGACAGACCGTTAAATATTACGCGTCCGCAGACACACACAAGACGGTAATAATAATTATAATAATAATAATAATAATTGTTGTACTTATTTCTAAATACACTGTTCTACTAGGGTTGGAATAATTCGACAGTTTAGAAGTTTGTAGTTCTATTTAACAAACTCTCATGGTAGCCATGATCCCCATAGCAATTGATTCTCTGCTCCAGTCAAAATGAGTTCAAGCTATTATTTGAATACCTACGACGGCCCACAATAGAATAGAATAGAATAGAAATATTTTTATTTAGCCAAAACAAATATTTATACATTGTAAATAAAGTACATAATTCATAGTGTTAAAAGGCTGAGCCTTATGAGAGTAAACTATCTTTAAAAAGGCACATACATGTTTTTGCTTCGAGTTGAATATCACACAAAAAATTTGACTCATATTATGGCTAATACGGTACATAAACATATTGCACATATATATATACCCATACACACACCCACATATACATGCACTGCATATACATTTAGAGATACACAAGCATGTACACATAAATACAACATTTTGCACACTCATCCACATACTGTGACGTACAAATACACGAAGGCTGTACATAGATTCAAACACAATGATACACTTACATACATATGCACTTATACACATATAGCAGTTAGTGATATTACTTTTCATTCATATTAACATATAATTAGCCCACAAATTCACACACATAACATATATTTACACGTCTATACATACCGTATAATTATTTACTACCATGCTTACACACAATTCAGAGACATAAGCATTTGCTTATCTGTTCACACAAGCATGTTTACATAATCACATACCGGTACATTTACATGCACGTTTTCGCATGTACTGTAGATTATCTAGAGATTCATACACATACCAAAGTATCTATGCATCCATAAATATATAAATTCAATACCTAAATAATACACTGTCACCATTTCATGAACAATTACATAAACAACCATATACAATCGTTAGTTTGTCGTTGTTAACAAGTTGCTACTACATATTTTACATTGATTGTGCTTTGTTTTCTCAGTTATAATTTGTATTGATCCAAGAGATGTTTGTTTAGTGATCTCTTAAATCCTATTATGTTATTTGTCTCTTATTTCGGGAGGCAACCTATTCCAGATCTTCACACCATGATATTTGATTGAATTTTGGGATTGGATTGATGCCATGAATGGGATTTCTAGTGGTGAACTATTTCTTAGGTTATACCGGTTGTTTACTCTATTTTGAAATAGATTATTATGTATTATGTTTTATACAGATTTATAAACGAAATATTGCACAACAATGAATGTTTATATCATCAAGCTTCAAGATGTTCATGTTAATAAATAAGTCATTTGTATGATCGAATTTTGCTTTGTAGGCCATTGTTCCAATGATTCTCTTCTGGGCTGTAACAAGTGGTCGAATTTTTTTTTTAGATACAGTGCCCCATACGGTATGACAATAGAACAAGTTGGAGTATACTAAAGAGTAGTAAAAGAGCTGTAATGCTTTGTTATTGAAAGAATCTCGTATAAGGTAAAGAATGCCACATTGTTTATTTATTATACTTACCAAAGTTTGTATGTGTGTGGTCCAAGATAGCTTCATGTCAACAATGAGTCCAAGGAATTTAGTTTGATCTACTTTTCATAATTCTGTGGAACCAATTCTAACCGGTTGTATATTTGGAAGTAATAATTTGTTTCTGTGAAGACACATATATATATATTGTTTTGCCAACGTTTAGGGTAAGTCTGTTGCTTTTAATCCATTGTTTATTTTAATTAGCTCGTTATTTATTATGTCTATCAGGGTCTGAAGATCGTGGTGACTGGAGTACAAGGTGCTGTCATCAGCGAAAAAAATACAGGCTACTTGAGCTGCTCACTGATCTTGACAATGTAATTCATATATAGTATAAATAGTAATGGTCCCAGTATGGATCCTTGAGGAACTCCACATGTAATATATTGCATCAACGAATTATGGTTTTTGAATTGAACATATTGTTTTCGATAACTAAGGTATGTCTTAAACCACAATAGTGCAGTCCCCCTTATACCGTAGTACTCCAGTTTGTCTAATAAAATATGATTTACTGTATCAAACGCTTTGGCTAGATCTAAGAATATGGCGATTGTATATTTTTGTTTATCAAATGCATCTAGAACATCACTGGTAAAAGTGAGCAGAGCAGACTCCGTAGATTTCCCCTTCCTGAATCCATACTGGGAATCTGTTAAAATGTTCATTTCTAAACCAAATTTTAAAATTCTATTGTGCATAAGCTTTTCCAGAATTTTGCTTATTGCAGGTAGGACTGATATTGGTCGGTAATTGCCGATTGTTCTCCTATCTCCCGATTTAAATATAGGGGTTACTTTAGCAATTTTTAGTTGGTCGAAATATACCACTTGCAAATGATGAATTGCATAGGTGTAAAAGGACTGGGGATAAAATGTATTTAATATATTTTATTATACTGATGGGGATTTCGTCGTTGTCTGGTGAGAATCACGTAATTGATCGAACAACTCCATTAATTCAACCTCTGTAACACGTGACATAGTGAATGCTGGTAGTTGTCGGTTTGTAAGGAAGGATTTATAACTGACATTACAATCAGTAGTAGTTTCAGAAAGATTTCTGCCAATATTTATGAAAAATTCATTAAAGTGGTTAGCTATGTGGTAAGGGTAATTAATTTCTGTGTCATTAATAGTGAAAGTGTTGCTTGGTACATCTTTCTTATTTCGATTTAGAACTTTATTTATCACATCCCATGTCTTTTTACAGTTTCCAGAGATATCCTCCAATCTTCCTTTACAGTAATCCGCTCTCGCTTTTCTAATTTTTTGAGTTACTTGATTACGAATTTTTCGAAACTGGTTACCATAAGTTGTAGGTTTTGTAGCAAATTTTCGTTGAAGTTTATTTTTTCCTTTGATCAAATTTTGAATTTCCGGTGTGATATATGTTTTTTCAAGGCATTTTGTTTTTACTCTTCTATTAATAATGGGGAAATATTTGTTAAAGGAAGCAATAAGAATGTGTTAGAAATTACAATATATGACATTAGGGTTATCAGATGACAAAACCAGGTCCCATACAACATCTTCCATACAATGTTTAACCCTTCCCGCACAGGCTCGCTATCCTAAGGACATTATTGAGATCCGGGCGATCTGGCCGAAAAACGTCTTTAATAGGCTACCCGTATCTTTGTTATTTTAACTGCTAGGGAATTCCCACGCATCTCGAAACGTAATGCTGTTTCTGATCTGTAAACTGGCGTTGAGTAGACCTCTGTAGGTCAACTGGTTCAGTTGTGATGACGATTTCCATGGAGAGAGATTCGATACGATGTTCGCAATATCGGACCTTTGCAGACACTAATTTCGTCATAGCATACAATAACAACATTGATCCGACGTCTCCTTCTTGGTTTTGGAGGTGCTGTGTCGCAAAGACAGGCTTTGTCTACATGCGTCGGATGCACGGCTTTCAAACCAAGCTTAACCCTCTCACGTCCTGACGCAATTTTTGAGCCTATTAGGGATAATTTAAAGCCTTTGTTACCGTCCGGGGTATTTATAAACCTTTAGTTTATTTACTTCAACCTCTGCAGTTGTCTTTGAGTTAGCTGTGGGCAGAAAACTAATTTTGGAGAGGTAATTATAAGAGTGAGAGTAATCTATTTCTTATTGCTAATCTCGCAACCTCTGCGTCATAAGGATGCGAGAGGGTTAATAGGCTTTTAAGCTTACAGATTTTAAAATGACACCCGGGCTCCTGGCCATCTGCCGCGGTGTCATTTTAAAATGCTGCCCGGGCGGGAAGGGTTTAAAGGATTCTCGATTTGCTTCGCTAGAGTTTCTGTATCTCAAAACTGTTGTATTCTCTTTTTTAGATTGGACATTATAATCAAACACTAAGTACAGGAAAATGATCAGAAATTTTGCAGTGGATAATACCATTATATGTATTATTAGGTAAGTTATTAGATCAGATATGATCTATAACAGTAGCTGTGGTTGCAGTTACTCTTGTAGGCTTGGTTATATAATTAAAACCCAGTCTTGAATTACAAAGGTAAATTAAATCAGCAACTGGAGTTTTTAATTCACACTATTTGCCGATGATACAAATTTCATTGTAACATATACTGATTTAAAATCATTGCATACTAAACTAGGGTTAATGACTGGGTTAAATTTAACAAATTACGACTCAATACAAGCAAAACTCATTTTATGGTTTTCCAAAATCGGTCGGTTGTATATGATATGCCTCAAGTAATATTAGGTGAAGACAAACTAGATCGTGTATAGTGTACTAAGTTCTTAGGGGTGACTATAGACGAACACTTAAACTGGAAGCATCATATAGATAACCTATGCAGTAGTTTATCAAAGATATGTGGTATATTTTACAGAGTTCGACATCAACTTACAGCTGAGGCAATGACAAATATATACTATACATTATGATAGTCTCGGATGATATATTGTTTGTCAATTTGGGGGTCTACCTGGCCGTCTTATCTGGTCAATGTATTTAGACCTCTCAAGACAATTTTAAGAACTATATCATTTAAAAAGAAATGTGACTCAACCGATATAATATTCTTATCTCTTAAACTGTTAAAATTCAACTTCATATATAAATACTTTCTAATTATGTCCATATATAGAAATATAACGTGTGATACCATTAAACATAAATTATTTATCTTTCTGCAGCATGCTCATGATACAAGAGGAAATACCATTAACTTGGTTTGTCCTCCAGTTACAACCACCCTCTTTCGTAATTCTATTTTGTGTGCTGGACCTCAAATATTGAATCAATTACCAAACGATATAAAATATATTAGCACCTCATGTACATATAACATATTTAAGCACAAAATTAAGGAGTATATGATTAGACTGCAAGGACTGTAAATCGTGTACATTTTTGGTATTATTATTATTATTATTATTATCATTATTATTTTTGTATTTATTTTTATTTTATTTTATTTTATTTGTTTGTAGTGTCAGAGTGTAAACTGTATAATGTTTTTAGTGTGAACTGTATTGCCTGGTTCGAATCAAGATACAATAAAAAACATTTCCATGTCTGCTAAAGAGCTCCGGCTCAGCAGACTATGCTGTGTTATCTTTATATATGTTTAATCTTAAGATCAATGTACTATATTATGGCAATAACATTTTGAATTGAATTGAATTGAATTCCGATTTCAACAAATCCAAGTTAAAGTCTCCTGCGATATGACATAATTATTTTCTTCTCGTTACTTACAATAGACACAATATTATCAAGCTCTCTTAAAATAAGCTTTAATATATGTGTGTGGCCTTCTGTATATTATACCAATAATTAAATTATCGCTCTGTTGATTACAAATTTCAATGAAAATGTATTCAATATAGTCACGCTGTAATGTTAAGTCATCTCTTTTAACACTCACATAATTAGTCTAAGTATAAAGCAACGCCACCACTACTAGGAGTACAACTATTATAGTATGATATATAATTTGGAATGTTAAACAAGTGTTCAATATTAGACGTTAATTTAGTCTCACACAGGTCAATCACGTCAAAGGAGTGGCCAAATGGTGATAAACATTGGTCAACCAATTCCTCAAAGTGCAATGGAGCACTGCAGACATTATGGAAAAAGATGGAGAAGGAATTTTCGGTTATTATATTAATATGATTGTCTTCCAAATCGTGGAACATGTACTTACAAGAAGGATTACTATAACCCATTATATTTAACAAAAACATGTTAGGGTCATTATCTCTAGTATGTATATCTTGTTCAATGTTCAAAGAAGTTACACATAATCGGTCTAATATAGCTAAAGATATAATATTGTCAGAATCATTGGAGGCATTATCATTTATTTGTAAAAGAAATTCATGATCACTTAAGGTAGAAAATGGAAATTCAATGTTGGTCATGACAATAAATGTGTATGCATATATTGCATCACAGAGAATACTTCACTCTAGCTGGGCTTGTAGAAAGCTGTGGGCTTCCTGCCCCTCTGCTCCTTCTTCTTGGTTGGTACATTAGGGGGTCGTTGGGGTGGGGGCTGCATGACAGAAGATCCGGATGCAGTCCCAAGCTCCACATTTTCCCTCTGTTGTGTTGCTAATTCCTGGTCCACTCTTCCAACTGAATCCCTGATGTTACCAAGTCCAGAGGTGGTTGCAGTGGTTCCCTCTGCCGGATGTGATGTTGCAGATTGTTCATGGTCCAGCGGTGATGGCATGTTGGGTGGAGAAGGCAGGGTGCGAGGTGGTGGTGTGGTAGGAGGAGGTGGTGTGCGGGGTGACATACTGGGTGGTTGGATCTGGGGGGGGGAGACTACTGGTGATAATGTTAGACACAACCACTTTCCTCACAAACAACATGCAAAACCATAACAAAATCTACAGCTTCTTCAAAGCGCGCAAACAAGACTCGACTGGCATAACAACATCATTACATAACGATTCTCTGGTCACACTTCCACAGGACAAAGCACATGCACTTGATTCGCAGTTCCAGTCAGTTTTTACACAAGAACAAGCAAACTTGCCGGAACTGTCACCATCACCACACCCACCTATACTTCCACTGACTATACATACCCAGGGAATCGAGAAACTTTTATCTGAGGTAGACATCAACAAAGCGACTGGACCAGACAATATACCCTGCAGGATACTCAAGGCGAATGCTGCCATTCTTGCCCATATCCTGCAGGTTATATTCTCACAGACCATTGACACCGGAGAACTTCCCCATGACTGGCTATTGGCAAACGTGACTCCTATTTTCAAATCCGGAGACAGAACCCTCCCTGTCAACTACTGTATTGACCTGTTTCGATTACCTCAGTTCCTTGCAAAATTTTAGAACATATCATCCACCGACATTTAATGGACCATCTAGATAGGCAAAATATACTGACTGACGCACAGCACGGCTTCCGGCCCAAACGGTCGTGCGAGACACAACTACTTGTGACCACACATGACATTTCCCAAACCCTTAACGACCTCAAAATTCGACAAGTTGACGCCATAGTACTAGACTTTGCCAAAGCCTTCGACAAAGTCCCTCACCAAAGACTGTTAGCTAAGTTAGATTATTATGGCATCCGAGGACCACTTCTTCACTGGATTAAGACTTTCTTGACCAATCGGGATCAACGCATTGTTCTCGAGGGTTCTCATTCTTCCACTGTCTCTGTAACTTCTGGGGTCCCACAAGGCACTGTCCTGGGTCCCCTACTTTTCCTTTCATACATAAATGACCTCCCACTATCGCTTACTTCTACTACTAGACTTTTCGCAGATGATAGCTTAGTTTATAGACCAATTACTAATAGGGACGATTGCCTTCGACTACAGGACGACTTAACTGCGCTTGAAGAGTGGGAAGCCAAGTGGCAGATGACATTTAGACCGGACAAATGTCATCATATCCGTTTCACCCGTTCAAATAAAATCATCCCATTCTCCTACAAACTCCATAGCACATTTTTGGATACTGTTCCCTCCCACAAATATTTGGGGGTCCACATCTCCGCGGACATGAGGTGGACCACTCACGTTAGCAGCGTCAGAGCAAAGACTAATAGTACCCTGGGCTTCCTGCGCAGGAATCTCACCAAGTGTAACGCAAACATCAAAATTCTAGCATTTAAAACACTTGTTCGGCCACACTTAGAATACTGCGACACCGTCTGGGATCCACACACTCACAACAATATATATAAATTAGAGGCCATACAAAACAAAGCTGCAAGATGGATCAGACGTGATTACAGACCCACTACATCTGTCACTTTGCTCAAACAAGACATTAAACTCGACCAACTTGCAACAAGAAGACAAATGCACAGACAACAGATGTTATATAAAATCACCAACAACTTAGTAGACATAGACAAAGATATATATTTACACCCTACAAGTATACGATTTACGAGACGCAGCCACAACCTAAAATACCACACATATCAGGCAAGCACGGACATATTTAGACAATAATTTGTTCCCCGCAGCATCCAAGAGTGGAATCACCTCCCATCTCATATAGTTAATAGCCCCACCCTTGATTCATTTAGAACTAGGATCACCAATCATTACATCCCTAATCCTGATCCTGTCCCCAACCATTAGTCCTAAAAAGCACAACCCCCGCATATCATGCCGCCTGAGAGCGGCCCTCTGCGGGTCCCTCAACGTAAACGTAAACGTACGGGTTGGGGTAGTGGCTGTAGAACGGGGTGGGGTATGGGGTGGTTGGGTGTGGGAAGGTGTGAGTGGAGGGTGTGTAGTACGAGCAGTTATAGTCGTTCTTCCCCCACGTCCACCCCTGGCCCTACCTCCAACCCCACTCGCCTCTCTCACCACTAGAGTTCTGTAGTTGAAGTAGGCATATTTACCGTCTTTCCTTGCCTTGTTGAATGCTTCCATTTGATTGTGCCTTACTTTCATTGTTCCCTGACACAAATCTTCATTTATAAAGATATGGGTATCCTTCAGCATCCTTCGGTTTCGAAGAACTTCTTCACGATCCGTGAAACTCGTGAATCTTGCTACGATGTCTCGTGGTTTATGGTCCCATGTTTTGCCCACTCGGCGAACACTGTCGAACTTGGGAGCCGGAAGCTTCAGTTAATCTGTTATCAAAGTAGTGATTTTCCTTTGGCATTGCTCCCAGTTTTCCCCTAGTTTTTCTGGGATGCCAGCGAAACGTAGATTGTTACGACGACTCTGGTCGTCCAGGTAATCTGCACAGTTTTCTAATGAAGTCATTTGTTGGTAGAGTTCAGCATTTTCTCTTGTTAGCATTTTAATTTTAATATGGTAGTCCTGCCTTTCCTTGGATGCCTGTTTTTAACTTCTTTGCTTCTTCCAATTTTGCCTGGGTGAACTCCAGACTTACGATAATTTAATTTGAGCGTTTTTCAAGTGATTCATGTTTTTTGGTGTTGGTTTGCTCAACCCGATCCAAAGCATCGTTGAAGTACTTCCTTTGATTGTCCAGGAGCGTCAGTACTTCCTTGCGATTCATAATGATAGTCTTATCTGGTTCGAATTATTGTTTTTTATTTCTGTCAAATTTGAGTTGTTGAGGTAGGTTAGGGAGCTCCACCTGGTGACTGGCTGGAGCGGTGGTGTGGCGATAACTGGCCAAAGGGGGCTGCTACTGACCACTGTGGTAATAAAAATGACTGGAGCTCCACCTGGTGACTGTCTGGAGCGGTGGTGTGGCGGTAACTGGACGAAGGGGGCTGCTACTGATCACTGTGGTAATACAAATTACTGGAGCTCCACCTGGTGACTGTCTGGAGCGGTGGTGTGGCGGTAACTGGACGAAGGGGGCTGCTACTGATCACTGTGGTAATAACAATGATGGAGCTCCACCTGGTGACTGGCTGGACCGGTGGTGTGGCGGTAACTGGACGAAGGGGGCTGCTACTGATCACTGTGGTAATACAAATTACTGGAGCTCCACCTGGTGACTGGCTGGAGCGGTGGTGTGGCGGTAACTGGACGAAGGGGGCTGCTACTGATCACTGTGGTAATAAAAATGATGGAGCTCCACCTGGTGACTGGCTGGAGCGGTGGTGTGGCGGTAACTGGACGAAGGGGGCTGCTACTGATCACTGTGGTAATAAAAATGATGGAGCTCCACCTGGTGACTGGCTGGAGCGGTGGTGTGGCGGTAACTGGACGAAGGGGGCTGCTACTGATCACTGTGGTAATAAAAATGATGGAGCTCCACCTGGTGACTGGCTGGAGCGGTGGTGTGGCGGTAACTGGACGAAGGGGGCTGCTACTGATCACTGTGGTAATAAAAATGATGGAGCTCCACCTGGTGACTGGCTGGAGCGGTGGTGTGGCGGTAACTGGACGAAGGGGGCTGCTACTGATCACTGTGGTAATAAAAATGATGGAGCTCCACCTGGTGACTGGCTGGAGCGGTGGTGTGGCGGTAACTGGACGAAGGGGGCTGCTACTGATCACTGTGGTAATAAAAATGATGGAGCTCCACCTGGTGACTGGCTGGAGCGGTGGTGTGGCGGTAACTGGATGAAGGGGGCTGCTACTGATCACTGTGGTAATAAAAATTACTGGAGCTCCACCTGGTGACTGGCTGGAGCGGTGGTGTGGCGGTAACTGTATTAATGTTGGTAATATGTAATCCCTTCAAGTCTCAAGATGTTTGAACTTGAACTTCTTGAAGACAATGAAATACTATAGTTTGTACTTCGAAATTGTTACATTCCCATTACCACCTATTTGGACAATCGCTATTCTGAGTCTTGACTCACTTCCACTTCGAGCCAAAGGCACATCACTATATTCACAATGCTTGACAAAACTATATTATTATCATCCCTCAAGATGTCCTTTAATCACCTGAACAATATTAGGACCGAGGATTTTATCTATAAGATATCACCTCACCGTGACAATATTAGAAGCCTTATTTCCTTCGTAAGCTCAAATCATCTTAATCATATTAGACGCGAATAATAAATCCTTAGAAATTTATATCACCATGACCGTACTATTAAACAATTAGTAGGTCCGCGTTCTTTAATCCCCTCTGCAATATTACTCACAATTACTAAATCAATAGGTATTCTCGTCACTTTTACATAATCAAAATACAATTACTAAAGCAATAGGTATTCTCGTCACCTTTACAATATCAGAACACAATTACTAAATCAATAGGTATTCTCGTCACCTTTACAATATCAGAACACAATTACTAAATCAATAGGTATTCTCGTCACCTTTACAATATCAGAACACAATTACTAAATCAATAGGTATTCTCGTCACCTTTACATTATCAAAATACAATTACTAAAGCAATAGGTATTCTCGTCACTTTTACAATATCAAAATACAATTACTAAAGCAATAGGTATTCTCGTCACTTTTACAATATCAGAACACAATTACTAAATCAATAGGTATTCTCGTCACTTTTACAATATCAAAATACAATTACTAAATAAATAGGTATTTTGTCACATTTACAAGATTAGAATGTTATGTCCTTCAGGTCAATTTACAAGATTACACATTATTATTCAATCATTGACCTCCTTAACCCTCGGAATCCGGGAGGCCTCATATGAGGCAAACAAAAATATTGGCAGGAATCCGGGAGGCCTCATATGAGGCAAAATGTGCGGCTAAAAATCACCGCTAAAATCATCATATCTCGGCAACCACGCAACGTAGCGATGTCATCTCAACGGCAGTGTACAGACAATAAAACGTTCTACAATTTGCAAAAAGGTTTACTGCTCTAGGTGGTCTCAATCAGTAGCTACTGAATTATGAAGCTTGACTGTACGAAAATGGCCCCGGACACAGCGATCGGGATCATATGAGGCCCCCCGGATCCGATGGGTTAAAACTAGTTGGCTAGATATTTATGCGCAATCGAAAGCATGCTGTCGACGAGGTGAATATCTAATTAATACAGATGGTTTCCTTATAACAAAAAAGAGTATTTCATGGGTATAGGCTGAAGCCCTTCTCTAACTATTATTTTAGCTAGTTCTAACCTACTCTTCAATTACTAAACCCCGCAAAACTACTCAGTTACTCTCTTAAAGTTTCTTATGGAAATCTCGTTAACCCTGGTTACCTGCATGTAATCAGATATTTCCCCGTTTATACTATCATCCCGAATAACTCACACTTAAGGTTTGATCCTCTATCTTACTTAAGTTCCTATAAAATCCTATACTATTACTAGCTATTCGGCTGGGCGCCCTTACTAACAAAGACAACTATATCTCACAACACTTCATCTCTTTATTGCATCATTTGTCTAGTCAATCTCTCTTTGGTTGTTCTATCAGACTAGAAGAAAACACATTATATGTTATAGCTGGAACACACCTGTGAGTCTTAGCATTTGCTTTTTGAATAAGTCTGTTCGGTCCCATAAGAGTCCTTAATCAAATGTTTTGTTGTTTCTCCTGGGTTGCTTCACCACTTCAGAGCAGGCCAGTATATCATCTCCATCCTCTCTGTTCCATCTACCACTCGGTGACCTTCTTGAACCGCTTGGCTTAAGGTATGAAGACCAGTGATGTGTCTGCAGGCATCAGGATACTGAAGGTGTATCTGAGCCGTGGGTGGTAGATGTACTATCATCTGGGTGGTCTGGTGTTTAGCAGTGCAAGGTTGCTGGAGCAACGGAACTGGCTTAGTTGATTCCCTAAGAGTGACAAGGTGAGGCTCGGGGTCGCCTTTGCTAAGAGCATCTAGGTGTGATCCCCTCAAGCACCTGGGGGTCAGTGACTCCTGGGGAATGAATGAATGAATGAATATAGAAAAGGTGGGTGAAAAGTGAAAGAAGGGAAGTTTTTATTGGTGTAGTAATAGAGAAAGTGTTAAAGTAGAAGGATAAAGATTGTCGGGGCTTGACCCAAAGTGCGTGAGTTTTATCATTTGGGTTGGTGGAGGGTTGTGACTCTGTAGATATTATTGAAAGTACATTTTTGGAAAGCTTCAGTATGGCACGCAAGAAGGAGGCAAGGAGTATTAATTTAGGGTGGTAAAACTTGCAAACAGAAGGTGGCGATTTTGAATGGAAATGGTCTAAAAAGTAGCCTGATAATTTTGGATGGTAAGGGTCTAAAGTTGGTGTAGCAAGGCATAGCTGTCAACTGCCGAGTTTGGAGGCCCCGCCCACTTCCCTATATACCCCTCCCTCATGGCTCGGAGCCCTGTAATTGGCTGAGGCGCGTGCCCGGTAGGAGCTTGGCTAGCCCGCTCGCTTTGAATCTGCCATTCCTTCTCCTCTTGCTTCACTCTATCTTCGAAATATTCTCCTAGAAGCTTGTTGGAGATGTCCTTTAGTGGCTGACGGGAGTGAGAAGGTTGCACCATGGTAATAGGACATCTGCGACCAGGATAGAATATACAGTATGTGAGTGAACTGGGAGCGAATTCAATTCAATTCAAATGAATATAGAAAAGGTGGGTGAGGGTGAAAGAAGGGAAGTTTTTATTGGTTAAGTAGGAGAGACAGTGGTAAAAGTGAGAGCAAATAGAGTGTCGGGGCTTGACCCAACGTGCGTGAGTTGAGTATTGGGCTGGATCAGTATGGCTTGCCAAGAAGGGGGCTTGGGGGCTGCAAGATGAAGGCAGGAGATGGTGGTGTTGATGGTGGTGGTGAAGAAGTCGATGGTGTTAATGTTGGTGTTTAACGAATTCTTCCATGTTGAAGGTCTTTCTCGTTCTTTTTGGGTTTGGGAGCGAAGTTAACAGCGAACATTTTAAAGAAGTTACAGCTGGCTCCAATTGTTGCGACAAGGGAAGCTGCTGATTGGTGGAGAGCGATGGTTAGGCAGTATTTCTCCCTGACAAGTTTCAAAAGGGTAAACCTTGTCTTTTCACTTGATCTAATCCCGTCTCCTGATTGGCGGACGGAATTACTCCTTTATTAATAATAATAAAAATAGTCTATATACTCAGGCACATACCCAATTTTTGTTTGTTTTTTATGGAAAATGAAAGGCCTAAAGAGAAAATATGTTGTTTCTTTTTCTTTCCTTGATGTTGGCTAGTCTGGCTCTTGTTTGTTGTGTCTCTCGTGGTTTGTGAGGACATCTGATGGGGTTGCTAACTTGGCTGTTTGCAACCCCGTCATCTCATATATATATATATATATATATATATATATATATATATATATATATATATACTTCTTATCAATGTATCAGCAGGTAATCCAGAGCACCGTAATTTCCATAGCAGTAGGATAATTAGGTATATGACGCATGGTATTTCCTCGAATTTTCGGCCTACCTTAAGCCATCTTCAGGATATCACAGCGATCCCTAAAATATAGGTTAACTTTATAGCTAGTGATCCTTTCAGTTTCTACCTCTACTGTAGTTGTTCATAATTTCTATGTGATTTTCATTTTGGTTCAATTATTTAGTTGATTTCTAATGATGCCGTGGTTTTTGTAGCTTTAAAGTTTACTCTACTTTTAGGGATCGCTGTGATATCCTGAAGATGGCTTAAGGTAGGCCGAAAATTCGAGGAAATTATAAAGATGGTACCAAGCGTCATATCCCTAATTATCCTAATATATATATACACAGTATATACTATCTCTGTCTGTGTGAGTGAGTCGGCGTATATATGCGTGCTTAAGACCATTGATGTATGCCTAATTTCTAGGGTTGTGTGATAAAAAAAAAAAAAATCAAAATCATTCTCTTCTGTTTGCGTAATGAAATAATATATAATTTGTACTAATCATTCTTATTTCTTTCTTCCACAGGTTTTGTCTCATTCCCATCTACATTGAATCGAACAAAATGAATAAAGAGGCAGCAACATAGGTGTGCAAGAAGCTCGATACTGAGAAGAGAAAAACCTGAACACTCGAGATCTTAAGGAGTTTATGCTAGAAATATAATAATAAAACAATAGAAAACGGAAATAGAAACAACACAGGCTTAAAAGAATATTAAAACTAAGATGTCGAATCACTGAAAACACGTGATCTGAAGAAATACATGCCAAATTAGTGAACGTATTGTAATAATATACGAGATAAATTACATTCGAACACAACTATTGCATAGCAGATCTGAAGACGTAAATTATAGTCCAAAATTAGTGTAATCTAGCGTGATTATATACGAGGTCAATTACATACGAAAGCTATAGCATTACATAGACAGTGATTATCGAGGTAATTGTGTAATATAGTGTAATTATATACAGTACAATATAAGTTACATAGGAGAGGTATCAGTATACAGTCTACTCTGAAAAATATAACACTGGGATATTTCAAGGTAATTGAGTAATGTACTTAAATTATATACGAATTAAATTACATACAAAAGTTAATAGTTCATATACCTGGGACATATCGAGGTAATTGTGGAATGCACTTTATATACATACAATAGGTACGAAAAATTAACATTATCATATATATATCACTTATTGAAACATTATCATATATATATCACTTATTGAAACATTATCATATATATATCACTTATTGAAACATTATCATATATATATCACTTATTGAAACATTATCATATATATATCACTTATTGAAACATTATCATATATATATCACTTATTGAAACATTATCATATATATATCACTTATTGAAACATTATCATATATATCACTTATTGAAACATTATCATATATATATCACTTATTGAAACATTATCATATATATATCACTTATTGAAACATTATCATATATATATCACTTATTGAAACATTATCATATATATATCACTTATTGAAACATTATCATATATATATCACTTATTGAAACATTATCATATATATATCACTTATTGAAACATTATCATATATATATCACTTATTGAAACATTATCATATATATATCACTTATTGAAACATTATCATATATATATCACTTATTGAAACATTATCATATATATATCACTTATTGAAACATTATCATATATATATCACTTATTGAAACATTATCATATATATATCACTTATTGAAACATTATCATATATATATCACTTATTGAAACATTATCATATATATCACTTATTGAAACATTATCATATATATATCACTTATTGAAACATTATCATATATATATCACTTATTGAAACATTATCATATATATATCACTTATTGAAACATTATCATATATATATCACTTATTGAAACATTATCATATATATATCACTTATTGAAACATTATCATATATATATCACTTATTGAAACATTATCATATATATCACTTATTGAAACATTATCATATATATCACTTATTGAAACATTATCATATATATATCACTTATTGAAACATTATCATATATATATCACTTATTGAAACATTATCATATATATATCACTTATTGAAACATTATCATATATATATCACTTATTGAAACATTATCATATATATATCACTTATTGAAACATTATCATATATATATCACTTATTGAAACCACTGGAAACATTGAAACTATAAATATCAAATTAATTATATCCCTTTGTAGATTATGACGCATTTTGACACTTTATTCAGGCCATAATTAGACGATTTTATACAGTTTATGAAGGATCTGTGGGAAATAGAAGGGGCAAAGGCTATCTCAATTCGCCCTCTTACATCCATATACCATTCCTAATCTGAATTAAATCGTCTATAAATAGCTAAAAAACACACACACATAATATTAATGTGTAATCGGATCTTGAAAAGGTTATGAGAGTATATATTTAAATTAACAAAGATACATGATATATTGCAGGTCATCAGAAAACGTACAACAGTAATGAATAATAATATGAAAATTAGTATACAGTATATGGTTTAAAAAAACAAATTTGATCAAAACTGAAAATGACGGATGATAAAATAGATAAAATATAGGAAACTATAAGACAGTGAAGCATGTACAACGATGAAATAAACAAAAAGTATTAAGTAAAGTAAACATAGTAAATAAATATACAAAAATAACAATACACAATAAAATAGTGAAACTGATAATAAAGATGGTATATAATTAAGTAAATTAATCAAAGGTCGTAAATATAATACATTACATCAAGTAAGAATGGAATAAACAATAAAACAGTGAAACAGATAATAAAGATTTTATGAAAATACAGTAAAACAGTATTGATTAAACCTATTATTAAAATGTTGTGATAATAAAGCCAAAATATGGTCAATACTCAACAGTGCAATGAAAATAATGTCAATAGATGGTGATGTAGAATTAATGAACCCTATAATTAATATAACCTTCTGATAATTAAGCAAATAAATAAATTAATATATGATGAATACATAAATAAATAAATACTAAATAAATATATAAGTTATATTGAAAAGCAAGTATTCAACAGTGATTCGCCTTTAGAAAATCCGAAGTCCACCATGCCAGTTTTAGGAATACTTATTGAATATTGCGAAAACCTATCTAGAACGAAGGGTTTTGTTAATTCAAAGCAAAAATCTGTTAAAAATGTTGAACGCATTCTAAACTGTAGGTATTTGCTAATTTAACACTGAAGTGAGTGACAGCTGCAAGATTCAAAATGCTTCCATGCAGTTTATCCAACATTGAGTCTTCTGTAGATCAGTGTGTGCTGACAATGTTCTTGCCCAATTGACAAAGAACAAATCCACTTAAGCTGAAAATACGAAAAAGTATTAGGACATCAATCTACCGAAAGGGATGGTGATGATATTGATGGATAACTCCTTGCGATCACTCTCGGAAAAGCTTCGACAGAGCCATTCGACCGAACCCTGAGCCTCAACAATGGGGTCATGAACAACGCAATGGATTCTGCGTTGACAGGAACGAATCTTATAAACTCATACCCTAGTAGCATTAATTCCGAACACTCTGAAATGAATCTCTTGAATGTGTACCCGAATGGCATGGATTGCGAACCCTCTGGAACGAATCTCCTGAATGCATACCCGAGTGGTGTGGATTCCGAGCGCTCTGGAGCGAATCCCCTGAACTCGTACCTGATTGGCGTAGATTCCGAACCCTCTGGAACGAACCTGCTAAATGCATACCCAATTGATATGGATTCTGTGCCCTCAGGAACGAGCATCCTGAATTCATACCCGCTGGAGAGAACCATGGACTTCCTAACCAATGAGAGCACTGTGTCCACAGCCCAGACACCCAATGACTCATTTACAACCGGCTCGTCCTTCGTTCGCGGGCTCAATGACTCGTCGAGCATCCTCTACGACAGCGAGTCCCTTCCCATCGACATGCGCTTCAACGACGGCCATATCCTCCTCATCTCCTGCTACTCAGGCATCCTGGCAATCAGCCTGGTTGGGAACCTGTGTGTCCTGAAAGCTATTTTGGGCGGGGGACGTAAGCAGCGCAAGTCTCGTGTCAACCTCATGTTACTCCACCTCGCCATCGCTGACTTGATCGTGAGTACCCAAACCTTTCTTTACTGTGGTAAAGGTTGATTCACAAATGTGCTTCTTTCCTTCAACATTAAATTTTGATTGGCCAGTTATGAGGTTCTGTATCTGTATAAAAGATGGTAAACAGGTAAAAGGTAAGTTAATAGGCTAGGTCATCTATTTATTTATATATATGTAGTAAAACTCGCTAGGAAAATTGAAACAATGGAACACCAAGCTTTCGTCTATTCTCTCAAGACATCTTCAGGGTAATACAAGAAAACAGGGGGAGAGTGAGGCTTAAATACCCGTCCTAAATCATCTGTGAGTTGCTAACTAGCATATAAATACAAAAAGTGTTGCCAGCCTACTGCCTACTGCAACAGGCAGTAGGCTGGCAACACTTTTGTATTTATATGCTAGTTAGCATATAGATGGAGTCCATATATATATATATATATATATATACAGTATATAGTGTATATATATATATATATATATATATAATATTATATATACTGTATATATATATATATATATATATATATATATATATATATATATATATATATACATATATAAAATACCTGTCATTCTAATTGTGGTCGACAGAGTAGCCTTAACCGACCTACGAGCAGTAACCGGTTGACATAATTCCATTGACTCCATAGGAAATGTATATTTTAAAACACCGTCAGCATCCCCAGCCTATCAGCTGGATGAGTTTCCCTGAGTTGTCCATGAGGAGACTGTATTGAGACACAGCAGGTACACAAACACACACTCACTCTGGGACAGGCCTGTTTATCTGAATCATAACCCTTCAGTTACAATGTTCTGGCAAAGATCGAACAAGGTCATCAAGATGTGGTATACACCAACAAATAATCCCATCTCGTCAGCAATAAACATACGGCCCTTGTTTTGGGGGTATATATACTGGAGGCTACTTCTCCTTAAAAGTAACGTTTTCTATTAAGTTAAATATCGCTCTTGACGAGACCGGTAAAGCCAAATGCTACTCAGTACACGATTATGAGGTTTGTAGATTCGATCTCATTGATAATACTACATATTCTTAAACAATTGACATTGTTGTGCTAGTCCACAATTGCACACTATGACGTGGGACTATACTCTGATTGCCATGGTGACCAATTACCAGTTATCACCGCGTAGGATAAGTTACATAAGCTGTACTTTTATGTTGTTAGACACATTGAAATCAAATCGTTACTATCATATCCCTAAATCCAAGTAGATCATAATGGACAGTGTAGTTTGAATAATTTATATCCTTGGAGTTCATCTTTAAGGGGAGGTTTATAATTATATATTTATTAAATGTTTGACCTTATTAATATGTTTGTAAATGTCCTCCCAAAAGCTACATCAAGCTTAAAATAACACCCCCAAGGACCCCCTTCGAGATAAATGTGTAGGATACATTATTTGGTACACAAATGTCTCAGCCTAAGGCCCATTCCTTCTAAAGGTGAAGGCCCGCTATCGTTCACCATGAAATAATCGACACATAAATGGCATAAAAGTTATTAACATTGACAAAGAAATGGGACGAAAGGTCTAAAATCGCCAAAAAAATGAGACGAACATCTTAAAATCTCCAATTAATGGGGCTAAACATGAGGGAGAAGGTGGTTCAGAAAAGCCATAAGCCTCTTCTTAATAAAGAGGTAGATGCCACACAACTTGCCCAGACAAATAAACACAATTGGTGGTGTGTGAGGAACACTTTAATGACAATAGTTCACATTAATAATTACACCGTCTTGTAACACAATCCCACCCCTACTCTGTGCAACTCTCCAACCCAAGAGTGAAACGTTATTCTCAGTCTTTCTTCTATTCAACAGCTGAGCTCTGGAACTCTCTTCCAGAATCAGTCTTTCCCTCTTCCTCTGACTGATATTGCTTCAAACTCCGTGTGTCCAGGCATTTTGGCTCGAACGTCCCTGTCACTCTTTCAACTCTGGAGGAGGCACTCGATACAGGCAGTTCTGCATTTTGTCTCCCTCACTCACATAGAACAAAATAAATAAACACACAAACATATGAGGAGGAGCACTTTAACCCTTTCTATACCGGAGACGTATTTTGTATTTGATTTCAGCTACATTTAGACAGTTTTATGACGCTTAGGAAGGATATGTGGTAGCTAAAATGATTAATTGAGATAGTTCCTAGCCTTTTAATTGGTAGACGTCCTTCCTAAGCTGAATACACTTGTTTTAATGTAGCTGACATAAATATAATATACGTCGCCGGTATAGAAGGGGTTAAGGGGAGGTTTTTAGTTTCCTCCCTAGACCTCCATCAAGCATAACAAACAGACCCTTAAGAACCCCCTTTCCAGATAAATGTGCACATTTTTCGGTAGAAAAATGTCCCGGCCGAAGGCCGATTCTTCCAACATTACAGGCTTACTATCGTTCGCCAGGGAAAAAATGTTTACACCTAAATAGCACGAAAGGTTTAAATATTGACGAAGACATTGGGCGAAAGGTCTTAAAATCGACTAACTAATGGGGCAAACATCTTAACATCTGAAAACTAATGGGGTAAACACGACGTAGAAAGTGGTCCAGATAACCGGCCCATCCCCCCTTAATCCCTTCTTTACCCGCGATGTATTTTTGTGTTTATCTCACCTGCATTTTGACGATATTATGAAGCTTAAGAAGGATATGTAGTAGCTATAAGTATTAATTGAGATAGTCTGAAGCCTTTGCATTGGTAGTCGTCCTTCTTAAACTGAATAAAATCGCATATTAGTTGCCAAAATTTAATTAAAAGGACATCACCGGTACTGAACGGGTTAAGGAGGAGCACTTTCACCTTTTCAGTAACAGTGACGTTTTTTTTAGACGACATTTTAGCTTTATTTATACATTATTATGCAGCTTAGGAAGGATGTACGGTATGGTATAAAGAAGGATCAATTAGGATACCTGTAGCCTTTTAATTGGCACCCATAATTCCTAAGCCGAATACAATAGTGTACTGGTTACCAGAATATAATGAAAAGGGTTAAACACTTCATCTCCACATCCTCCCCCACCTTCCTATTCCTTCTCCACCTCCTCCTCCTCCTCCTCCATCTCATCCTCCACACTATCGCCTGATCAAACTTCACTAGAAACAATGGTTGCAATTATGATTATAGGAAAGGGAATTAATTCTATTGCAGCAAAACATTTATTTTTCAATCGTGTTGTGAACATTTGGAACAGACTACCTTCAAACATTGTGAACTGTGATACAGTTGAGACTTTCAAGAACCGTCTAGATAAATACTTGGCCACTAACCCTCAATTAACACTATTTATTTCAGAATAACTCCAAGTTGTAATGCAGAATTACCACAGATTGCAGTATAAATATAAATTCTGCATACCTTTTCACCCATGGTCGAAACTATTATGTGTTTTCCTCCAGATCTTAGATATAGAATGAACATAGACTACTAATTTATCTCCTTTCGTTCTATCCTATCCGAAATACTTTAAATTCCATGTCAGTTTTTTCATACTGCTTGGTTTATTTTTCCAGCTGTGTTCATGCTAGCGTAAGTAAGAGGGAGTGGTGGGTGGGGAGGAGCCTTTTGCCTTACTATCCGTGTCTTGACCTGGTAGTTAGTAGCTTAGTAGTGTAGATATTCAAACTCCCCCGTAAGGACCAATAAGGCTGTTGCAGTTTGTAAGTCTTTTGTATATTCCTCCTCTACGACCTCTTCCTCCTCCCTCTCCTCCTCCTCCTCCACCTTCTCTTCCTCCTCCACCTGCCCTTCCTCCTTCTCCTCCTCATCCTCCTTTCTGAGATTAAAACGCCCTGAGCTTCGTCAACAGATACCAGCTAACTGGTGGCTAGTGTACCTATGTAAAACTATGTAAATATCTCTCTCTCCCTCTCTCTCTCAGCCAATAAGATGATCGAGTCATGAGAGTGAAGATGAAATCGTGCATATGTGTGCGTAAAGTGTGTGTTTAAGAGAGAGAGAGAGAGAGAGAGAGAGAGAGAGAGATATTTTGTTTTACATAGGTACACTAGCCACACAGATATTACAATCCCTGCGAGGTGACCAGGACTTAATTAATCCTAGTAGAGATAGCAACCCTAAGAGTAAGGTAAAGTGGAAGGAAAATATAGCAAAGATGTAGGCTCTCTCCCCACCCTCCGGCACTTTGTCGTACATGAAAACAAGTTAGAAGTGAATGACCTTGCAGTGCTAGGAAATTGCCTGAAGGAATTTATAGAATATTTAGAAATGGAAAAGAATGTAATGCATGCCTTTGCCATATTTTTGAGCTCCCTTCAGCTGAAAACAGTGTTCATTTGTGCCATGTTTTCTTGTCAGTAATAATGTTCTACTCCAGGCCAACTTCTCTGTGGAATGAGTCTAATATTTTTTTGAAATGCGTATATTGAGCCACTGTCTATAACTTCATTAGGGACCTTGTTCCACTCACCAATAATACAATGGGAGAATACATTTTAGTTGTGTCTAGGTTCGCTTTCCTGGCTATTAGTTTTAATTCGTTTCCTCTTGTGCAACTGTCTTTGGCTATCTTAAATAGATTACTTAAATGTACATTACTAAATCCTTTTATAATCGTTAAGCACTCCATCAGCTGCCCGCTTATTCTCAGTTTCCTTAGCGAAAACAGATCGAGTTTTCTTAATATTTCATTGTATGGTTTATTTCTAATGGAAGGTATCAAATATTTGCTCAATGCTTAACGGATTTAAGTTTTTCTATGCCTTTTATTATGTAGGGAGACCAAAACTGCACAGCATACTCCAGATGGGGCCTCACAATACTTTTGAATAATGGTATAACTATTGCCACTAGTTACTTTGTATGAAGGGAAGAGGCTATAAATAGCATTAAGTTGGTTGAAATTTATTTTTGTTTTTGATTCTCCATTCTCTTTCATAAAACACATGCACACACATACACACATTTGTAGATCGAGTGCTCCACACGAAGTGCGGTTTCGGTCTCATTCCTAATGCTGACGTTCGAGGCAGCCCTGTTCAGAGCTGCCTGTGTGGTAGCCTGTGCTTGATTAAATCTGACTGATGTAATAATGTACGATGATGGCATTTTCATTTTAAATTTTTGTTTACATATCAGTCAATTACAAGACAAAGGCTTCATTAAGTTTATTTTTATTTGTTATCAAAATGTCATATGACTGGTCCTATCCAGAGTGAGCTGAGCTGTTCTGCCTGTCTCGTTTACTGTCCTACTTTTCCTTCTAGGGGCAGGGGGATAGAAATCCTAATTCCCTTGTAAAACTCACCTACTAGACGAGACAGAGTATGGGGCGATGGAACGCAAAATTGGTCACAGACCTTAAGAATTGGAATTATAAATGTTGTTTCTGTTCAGGTTATCTCTCGAATTGGCCACCCCCCAGCTATTGGGTATGTGCCCAAGTACATACATACATACAGACATAATTATGTATTTGCTATGACAATGAACATTTCTTCTAATGAACCCTATAGTGCTCCGTTTGCTTTGTTAGCTGCTGCGGTGCATTGGCTTGTAGATTTTAGATTTTCGTTTATAAGCTCTCCTATGTCTCATATCTGGGATAGATACGCTCTTTACCCTTTCTTCTTTCATGTGGTATTCATAATTTATTGTTTACTAGCAGGGGTACCCGGCGTTGCCCGGGTAATCACCATAATCACTATCACTACTACCACCACTACTACTACCATAATTACCATCATCAATCACTACTACCACAATCATCACAATACTACTACTACCATAATCACCGGCCTCGACCTCCCTGTGCCTCATTAAACGGTGACCTCGATTTTGGCCGCTAAATGACCTCCGAATTTGGATCTGACCTTATCAGTACCCCTATTTTGGGGGGCTGCGAACAACTTTCGTTCCATACACCTTTTCGATCGGAGGCCTCTTTCTGCCCCAAACGGCCATTTTTCCGATTTCGCGCCCATTTTCTCCGTCCCTTTCACCCTGGGGAATTCTATTTTTTCACTAAAACCTGCCTAGGGACCCCCTTACTATGCATACCAAGTATCAACGCTCTAACTTAAAAAATGTGGCCATGCATAAAGAACACACACACACACAGACAATCGAAAATATTATATAGATGGAGCCTATTTGTAGTATATGACATTTGCTTAAATTAAAGGGCAAAGGGAGTTTGTACACAGCTGTGTTTAATTTTGCAGCTAATCACATGGTGCCAGTATGGGGGGGTTTTCAAGTCAAAACGGCCACACTCCAAAATGGCCACAACCGAAATTGCCACAACCTAAGCGGCCACAAACTGAAATGGCCACAATCCTAAATGGCCACAGACCGTGATGGCCACAATCCTAAATGGCCACAGACCATGATGGCCACACGGGAGAGGCTGTCACCCGCACGCGGGTAGTGACTGGTTGAGGCCAGCCACCAGCGCTCGTGCTGGTTCAATCCAAGATATTATACAGTAGCCTATATTTTTTCCAATCCACAAATCAGATTAACAATTGTTTGTGATCTATTGAACTGTATTATATTAACACGGTTTATATAACGATAAATTAAGTGAAAAAAACGCTCAAATAAATATATAATTATAATATGAAATACTGCATTCATAAAATTAATATATACCAGTTGATGGTTTAATCACCAAACATATACATTGCATAAATAATTTAGCAAAAAGGTATAGTGTCACTACTTTTCATTACAGAGAAAGAGAGAGAGAGAGATTTACACATGTTACCTGAGATCAAGGGCTAAAGATCTCGTACCCATAATTAGGGTTGTAGGCGGAGTTAATACTAACTTTTCAAATTATTTTGTTCGAAATTCCTTACCCCTAGGTTTTTCTCTCTCTCTCTCTCTCTCTCTCTCTCTCTCTCTCTCTCTCTCTCTCTCTCTCTCTCTCTCTCTCTCTCTCTCCTCTCTCTCTCTCTCTCTCTCTCTCTCTCTCTCTCTCTCTCTCTCTCTCTCTCTCTCTCTCTCTCAAAACATTTACTTCATTATGAACAATATACTCAACCATGGTTGGAAGTTATAATTGAAGAGGTTCAGCACTAATATTTGTGAACACTTTTTCACATTAGACCTGTTCTACCTGGAACAAACTTCCCTCAGAAATTGTAAGCAGTTCTTCAGTAGAGCAGTTCAAGAAGAGAGTAGATAGTACTTTGCACACTGTAATGAGTGTAGTGAACTAAACAATCTCTCTCCTTCCACTTCTAGTATCTCCCTTGAAAGGACCGCAAGGTCTCTGAAATTTTAACTGTTCCTTGTAACCCCCCCCCCCCCCTCTCTCTCTCTCCTTGTTCCTGGCAAATCCAATGACTTTGCTTATACAATTATTGACATTTACAAGGAACTCCGCACCTTTAGAGATAACGCAAGAAGAATTGATTTGTGTTCTACTATAATTATCATTCTAACAATACATTTGAACTTTCTGTATTTGGTAAAAATTTAGAAAGTACTTTCAGTCTTTCATGTAGTGCATTTGGTAAATATTTGATGACCCCCTCCCACCCCCCCCCCCCCACCACCACCACCATTCCACCATCCCAACCCCCTTCAGATGGGTTGGGTTTGAAAGGGATCTGACTTGTGTAGGCCAATCGGCTCTCTGGAGACTCTTGTTTTCTTATGGTCTTTTATATATATATATATATATATATATATATATATATATATATATATATATATCACTTGGTAGCCTATTCCACCTATCTACAACTGTTCCCAAACCAATATTTGCCTATATCTTTTCTGAAACGAAATGTATCTAATTTGAAACCATTTGTTCGAGTTCTTTCGCTATAACTGAGCTTTAGTACATCTTTCATGTCCCTTTTATTACTCCCACTAATCCACTTGAACACCTCTAACATATCCCCTCTAACTCTGCGTCTCTCTAATGAATGTAAGCCTAATTTCTTCAACGTTTCTTCATATGGAAGATTTCTAATATTATGGATAATTTTTGTCATTCTACGTTTTACTCTCTTTAAGGAATCTACAGTATGTCCATTCTGTAATATGGACACCAAAATTGAACAGCATAATCCATATAGGGTCTCATTAATGACAAGAACAGTTTTAGTTATAACATCAGCAGTTTCCTTACTTACACTCCTTGAGATGAACCCGATAATCCTGCTTACCTTGTTACGAACGCTTATACACTGTTTTCTAGGCTTCAAGTACATAAGAACATAAGAATATGGGAGTCTGCAGAAATCCGATTGGCCCATACAAGGCAGATCCATCTCACACTCAACTCCAAGTACAAGGCCTAACTCACTAATACCATGAGGACCAACCTCACCAAAACGGTCAGAGGTCAAGATGGGAAAACGGGGGTCTGCAGAGCGCCGATTGGCCTACAACCGGCAGATCTCGCTCACACCCAACCCATCTCGTCCATATGTCTATCTAATCTTAAAGCTCCCTATCGTTCTCGATCCTACCATATCACTCGGCAGCCTATTCCACATGTCTACAACTATGTTACCAAACCTATATTTGACTATAGGTTTGACTGTCTTTTCTGAAACGAAATTGATCTAATTTGAAGCCATTTGTTCGAGTTCTATCTAAATGCGAAAGTGTCCATCTTTAAGGGGAATACCACAAGACACAGAATGATCCCTTACTGCTGAGTGAGGGGGCCCTGAAGTCTACGACCCGTCCTGCTCGACTGGCCCTTGTGATATTCCCTTTAAAGATGAACACTTTAGTATTGTATCTAGGTCATCAAATAATAGCTTAAGAACATTAGCGTCCCTTTACATTAAGCAACTCCAACCCTCCCTCAATGACACCATGTTTGCTGTACCCTTAAATGTTGCCTAACTATTCAATTTCATGTTAAAATAAAGTTCATTACCTTCGGTATTTTAATATATTGCGTGTATTATGTTTAATTTTTAGAGCACTGATGATGACACAGACTAATGAAGAAGTAAGAAGGAGGTGTGGTGTGGAGGTAGATGTGCTGGAAAGTGTGAAAAGGAACAACTTGAGATGGTTCGGCCATAATTATGGAACTATGGAAAGCGAGAGAATGACTAAGAGGGTGTACGAGAGCGAGGTGGAGGGACAGAGGGAGAGGTAGACCGAAGGAGAGGTGGAAGGATGGAGTGAGGACGTATATGATCGAAGGCGGTGCTGGTTGGGGGGGAGGGGCGTCGACTGACTGGGGACAGAGGTGCATGGAGGTGGTTCGTTCGTGGTCACCCCTTCGGGGATCACGGCGTCGGGCAATAGATAGATAGATAGATGATGACACATTGATGTCGAAGCGTTAGAGCCTCTGTAAATGTTTTCCTTCTACTATGTTTTTTTAAGACAAAACTTAGAGGAACATGTTGACAAGAAACACGTAATTCGATAAGCTATACATGTTGACAAGGAAGTAATTTGGTAAGTTAGACATTGGACGAAAAAATATATGAAGGAGGTTCGGTATCCCGGGAAAGAAGACAGAAGTTTGGATCAGTGAAAGAATGAGCAATTGTGTTATAGCCAACATGTTGACAAGAAGGACGTAATTCGATTAGCTATATATACCACAAGATGACAAGGCAGAGGTAATTTGATAAGGTAGATACTGGAAGAAAAATTATATTGAGGAAGGGAAAGGCTAACTGTAAAGATTCGGTATCCTGGGTAACATAACAGAAGTTTGGTTCAGTGCAAGGAAGAACAGTTTTTTGATAGCCAACTACGCCGGGAACCTTATAAGAACATAAGAAAATGGGAGTCTGCAGAAAGTCGATAGCGATTTGTTACAAATTTGTTACAAATTAGTCGTGTAAGTCAATCATAATATTCTTCCTTCCATATATAGAAACAATGAGTGGGTATTTTTTTGTGGCCAACTGTACATACCCACAACCCTCTAGTAAAGGCCTGCCGGCTGGTCCGTGACGTAGTAGCCAAAGGGGCTAGGGGTGGCAAGGTTCTGGCTGGCGACCACTGGCAACCCCTCAATCTTTTACTTTTCCCTAATGATATTTTAATTAATTCGATACTTCCGCCAGCCACTGACCATATTATACTACTTGTACAGCGTGGTCTAAGTCCTTACAACTTTATATTGTTGTTATTATTTGTTTGTGATAATAGTAATATTATTTTGTATAGTGTTTTGACTTCTAAATTGTACATGTATCTATCATCAATATTAATTTATATTAGTATTTATTTGTTGTGCTTACTAATAATATATGGTAAGCTACTAGGATATTTTTTATATTAATACTGATACTGTTGTTATACTGAAATCTCCAGGTCCAGATGAGGTGTATGCTAGGGTATTTAAAGAATGCAAGGACGAATTAAGTTACCTATTAACTCACCTATTTACTAATTCTTGTTATACTTTTTACTGTTATGATAGTAGGCTATTATTTGTGTTGTTATTATTATTATTATTATCTTATTATTATTATTATTATTATTATTATTATTATTATCAAGCTCAAGCTTTCCATTAATCACTTACATATAGCACAGTATAGGTTATAGAACGTTTTACAAATGTGTCAACATTTATTTACAATAACAAGTAGTTTAGATATACCGGTAATTTCATTTTACAGTAGTCATGAATGAATGAATGAATGATGGCCATAGATAAGTAGGAGATTAGAGAGTTTTGGATAGAGGAAGAATAAGTTGAGGAATGGTTACGCAAATTATGATTATATTGAAAATGACTGATTGACTACATCTGTTGATAGAATACTATACATATATTGATAGAATTATACAAGTGTTTAGAGCTTCCTCTTTTTACTTGCATACTTGGTTTGTGTTATCAAGTTTTGTTTTCACAATAATTATTTAAAAGAGTATTTGAAGAAGCCCAAATCAACATGTTTTCAACTTTTCTGTTTCATGACTACTATCACAGAATTCATTAGGAAACAGAGCATCATCATTGGCAAGAGCTTGCATTGTTAACTCCATTGCCAATTTCCGCTGATTAAGCTAAGTAGCAAATGCAGAGTGTTGAGTGAATGTTGTAATGATGATATGGTTGTTGTTATGTCATTTGGATATATTAAGGATCCTCTACTTATTCCGTGGATATAATCATGATGGTCAGATATTTCAGTATCGGTCTCTGTACATAAACTAACTAACATTTTGCAAGAACTATATTTCGTTTTTTTTGGATACTGAATAGCAACAGTAACCTGATAAGTATGTAATAACTGGAAGTATGTCAGTGCATTGTTCAACATCATTATTAGAGACAGCAGTGAATGTTTCCCTTGTCAGCTTCCCACTTGCATCTTTAAAACACTATCACATAATTCAAGCCAATTATAGAAAATATTCAAACATTTGTAGCAAGTATTATTTTGATCATTAGTTAAAGGATAAGCATATTAATTGTTGTCAAGTCCACATCCTTTAAATGGTGACTTTACATTCATCACAGTCTACCAGATATGAAAGGCCTCAATGTAATTTGCGACCTCAGCATACAATGGCATATCACGTTTGCCTACCAATTGAACGAAGTGCCTGAACTATGTATTCATTGAAAATTTGCCATTCCTTTACCCCTACTGTACCGGCGACATCCTTTGTATTTTAGTATTGCTGCTACTAGTCGATTTTATTCAGCTTAGGAAGGATCTCTAGCAATAATATAGCTTCAACTATCTCAATCGACCCTCTTAGCTACTATAGATCCTTCCTAAGCTGCATTAAATCATCTAAATATAGCTAGAATATAATGAAAAAGACGTAGCCGGTACAAAAGGGGTTAAACATCGTAAAAGCTTTCCCTACGACTTTTCCCGACCGAGAATGACCATTATACAGATAAACGATAAGGGTCAATAGGGGTTGGTAAAGGTCGTCGGGAAAGGCCCTAAAGCGTGAAGGGTCAAGAGTAGGTGAGGGTCAGATGGGTAGCGGATGAACCCTCTTGTGTCTACGTCACACCAGTTTATAGGTCCGAACTGGCAGGCCTTTACTAGAGGGTTGTGACATACCTGACCAAGGTCGCCTAATTAAATATGACCTTGACCTGACCCTGCCGGGAAATACCATTTATTCACAGAGAGGCTCACTAACAACTGCATAGAGTATTACCTCAATGGTCTTATATAGCTTGTGGGACTTTGACATCGGCCTCCAGTATTACCTCAATGGTCTTATATAGCTTGTGGGACTTTGACATCGGCCTCCAGTATTACCTCAATGGTCTTATATAGCTTGTGGGACTTTGACATCGGCCTCCAGTATTACCTCAATGGTCTTATGTAGCTTGTGGGACTTTGACATCGGCCTCCAGTATTACCTCAATGGTCTTATATAGCTTGTGGGACTTTGACATCGGCCTCCAGTATTACCTCAATGGTCTTATGTAGCTTGTGGGACTTTTACATCGGCCTCCAGTATTACCTCAATGGTCTTATATAGCTTGTGGGACTTTGACATCGGCCTCCAGTATTACCTCAATGGTCTTATGTAGCTTGTGGGACTTTGACATCGGCCTCCAGTATTACCTCAATGGTCTTATATAGCTTGTGGGACTTTGACATCGGCCTCCAGTATTACCTCAATGGTCTTATATAGCTTGTGGGACTTTGACATCGGCCTCCAGTATTACCTCAATGGTCTTATATAGCTTGTGGGACTTTGACATCGGCCTCCAGTATTACCTCAATGGTCTTATATAGCTTGTGGGACTTTGACATCGGCCTCCAGTATTACCTCAATGGTCTTATGTAGCTTGTGGGACTTTGACATCGGCCTCCAGTATTACCTCAATGGTCTTATGTAGCTTGTGGGACTTTGACATCGGCCTCCAGTATTTTTTTCTTTCAGTAAATGCATGTGAGTGTTTATGTATGTGTGTGTGTGAATATATACAGGAGTATATATAGTATACTGTATACTCTCAGCCAGGTTCGAACCACAGTCAGTTAGGACGATTGTCCATGTTTTAACCAACTATACCACGGTGTGTTAAAGTATATTTAGCATTTTCCTATGTATATATAATGAGAAGGGAAATCCTACTTGGAGAATGTATTTCAATTCATACACGAATCGTAGGATCCCTACTCCAGGATACCATACAGGGATTTTTACAATTACCCCTAAACAACTCGGGTTGAAATTTATATAAGCATAGACAATCGTCCTGAGATGGTTCGGCCATATGGAACGTATGGAAAGCGAGAGAATGACTAAGAGGGTGTACGAGAGCGAGGTGGAGGGACAGAGAGGGAGAGGTAGACCGAATGAGAGGTGGAAGGATGGAGTGAGGAAGTACATGAACGAAGGCGGTGCTGGTTGGGGGGAGGGGCGTCGACTGACTGGGGACAGAGATGCATGGGGGCGGTTCGTTCGTGGCCACCCCTTCGGGGATCACGGCGTCAGGCAATAGATAGATAGATAGAATCGTCCTGACTGTAGGGGGTCGAATCAAGACCAGAGTATAAAAACATTTACTAACTCACGTGTACTTTTGCGATAATATATATATATATATATATATATTTATGAACACGGAAATCTGGCCCCACCCGAGGCATATTTCTTTCACACCCATCGAATGTCATTCATATGACTATCCCTATTACGTCCACGGTTTCTGATCTGATTAAAGTACTAGGTAATCTATTCCACATATCACCTACCTAAGTTCACCTACCTCCACACATTTTTTTCCAAATCAATGCTTATCCATGGCTTTATTAAAGAGGAATTTGTCTCGTTTGAATCAAGTTTTACAGGTTATTTCGCAATCATTCAGCTTTAGTACTTTACGAATGTCCCCTTTGTGTATTCCTTTCATCCATTTAAACACCTCTATCATAACTCCTCTACAGCTTCATCTTTCTAATGAATGTAAACCTACGGTTTTTAGACTATCTTCATATGATAAATGTCTAAAATATTTGGATAATGTTTGTCATTCTACGGTAGATTGCCTTTAGAGAATCTTAAGCCGTATAGTACCGGTGACGTCCTTTTCATCATCTTCTGGCAACTATTAGACGATTTTAATCAGCTTAAGAAGGACATCTAGCCATAATAATACTTAAAACTGTCTCAACCAAACCCATTTTAACTACCACAGATCCTTCCCAAGCTGCATAATATCTTCTAAATATAGCTAGAATATAATATAACACACGTCGCTGGTACTCAAAAGGTTAATGCACTATATAATAAGGGGGCAGGTGGCTAGGAATCCTCCTCCCTTTGAACAATTATCCTACTCAACGAGACAGAGAAAGGGGCGAGGGAACACGAAAGTGGTCCAGGAAACCTAGGAATAGGAACTTTAGAGGTTTCTGTTCGGGTTCTGTCTCGAGTCGGTCACCCCCAGCAATGTGGTATGTGCCTATAAGTATATACATACATTCAAACATAATAAGGGCACCAAAACTGAACAGCATAATCCATAACTATGAGGTTTCGCTAATGACTATATATACTGTATATATATATACGTATATAATTATACATATATATATATATATATATATATATATATATATATATATATATATATATATATATATATATAAAGTTACAAGATAGCATTAGCAGTTATGTTACACTCCTAGAGATGAACCTGATAATCTTGTTTGCCTTTTTACGAATGCTTGTACAATGTGTCCTACCCTTCAGTTCATTGCAAATAAACACTCCCAGATCTTTCTCACAGTCTGAGATTTGTAATTCTGTATTAGATAGTATAGATTTTGCCATTTGTATTCACCGTCCTTATCTTTAATACTTTGCATTTATCAATGTTAAATGTCACATGCCAATTTACTAACCATTCATGTAAAGTATCTAGATTACTTTGGAGGTACTCTATAACACTATCTCCCTAATCATGGTATCGTATACGAATTACGAACACGATATATATATATATATATATATATATATATATATATATATATATATATATATATATATATATATATATATATATATATATATTGTTACGTATCTTGATACTCAAGTGGTTAACTTGATGAAACTAGATAGCACAGAAATATATATTAAGGTAGTCGGTTGAAGGCAAAACGAAAGTAAAATCTAATAACATTATTTCCTGTTGTTGCTTCCTTTCCTTTTGGATCTTAGGACTTGGTATCCTTTATTAACTGATACTCTTTAATTATGAAAAAATACTGAAACTAATTAAAGTCATGTTGTATTTATAAAGAATTATTATTTAACCGAAGCGTAGGCTATGGTTATGAACCGAATAAGTTATATCTAAAGAAGGACTATTAATTATATATCAAGTCTTGAAAGATAAATATTAAGGTAAGAATATTTCTGTCTCTTACCCTTTTTTAAATGAATATATAGTTTTCTTATATGTCCTTTTATTTATATTTAATGTAGTTATTATTCTTGGTTCTTGTCTTACGTTAATGATTTTATATTATTATTATCAGGATTAATATCAAAGTCACATAAAAAGCCAGATAAATTTAATAATTAGATAAATGTATTTCTTAACCACGTAACATTGAGGTTTGATTATGAGTAAATTAAGTTACAGGATCGCTTCATAGATTCGATTCAGGTCTCACTCAAATAATATGAAAAGCAAAAATAATATTTTGAAGCTAAAAGAATTTTCTTCAGCTTAGGAAATCACTAGAAGTAACATTAAAACAGCCATGTTAGTCTAAGGCGATATTACTAATATGAGACAATAGTATCACCGTTCTTGTTCTTACCAGCAATGTAAGCTTAATTAAAAGAAAATGAAAGAACTCGCAAGTATTAATATAAAAAAATAGTATTACTTATATCATAACCCAATTACTTGAAGAGTTGCTTTAGTCCACAAGTCAGTCAACTAAAATAGTTAAGTACATAATAGTAGCGTTAACGTTAATTCCCAATCACATATCTCACTAACCAACATATATACTGTAAGTGTTTACACCGAACACACTTAACACACACTTATATAATCTGACTGTCAGTCACAATCCCATTATAATACTTCACCCCGTCTTCCTCCAGCTGCAAGTTCACCTTCCCAACTCCAAATGTGACTGATTTGAATGCCCACTACTCGGGTCTTATATACTATGCAATGATGGTATAGGAACGAATCAGGAGGCGGGGGATGGTGCGCGCCCCAATCACAGCTCCTCTAGTTGCGTAGCAGGTGCGTGGTCCAATGGCGTTGATTATCGTCATAGCGTCGGGTCATCGAAGTAGTTTGCAGGGTCCCATATGACGCACGCAGGTGTGAAGGCTTGTTTGCTGGTATGCAGGCGAGCTGGTTTCCACTCGCTGGTTCGCTCGCTGGTCTGCTTCGCCGCCTGGGTAATTCGGCACTCCTTCAACTCTTAATTCTAACTCTTAAATAAACACATACAGGGCTCCGTATGTCAGAATATATATATATATACATAGATAACAGGATAACTGGATTTGACACGGGCCAGCGAAGCCGACCAGCAGCTGCAGTAACGGACCCAAACCTGATTAGTTGAAGTGGTGCTCTCTGCTTTGATTTTGTGAAGTATTATCATTTTGTTATTATGAAAAATGCAAAATGGTTTGACAGTGTCCATTTTGTAGGCGTTTTTAGTGCTAGCTGAGACTAATATCCATACCAAGCTGTTGTGGTGAGCTATGTAGGGCAGGTTTCTCGATTCCATAAACCACCAAAGCTATAATATAGGTGTTGAAGTACATACAGTAAGGTAAACAATGTCTAAAATATTAGAGTATTATTAGACAATAAGGATAAGTTACTAGAATAACGAAAAACGTAAATAAATACGAAATAATTGAGCCACCACAAACATCTTGCTTCCCGCACCCTGCACACCTCATTGTTTAAATGTTTACACTCCCAGAGTGTCGCCGCCTCTGCTGAACTGCGTATTATTTCCAGTGATTTATCGTGTTTAAGTGCTTTAATGTTCCTCTGATTTAACACAACAATGGCAGAATGTACAAGTGATGAGAATGTGACTAACTGGTAGCCTGTAGCTACCCCATCTGGCCTTCAATCAGCGGAAAATGGAAGCGTTTCGTTTTTTTATCAGGGCTAAAATAAATGTAATTCCTCGTTGGATTCCAAGTGTTTCTAGTAACTCCAATGATGGCAGTGATGCTGACGATCCCATATACTATCCTAAAAGTGGTGAAAGGCATAATGATGACAGTGATGAGGGCACCAATGATGTTAAAGGCGATAAATGGAAGATTAGTGATGTGGAAGCAGTTAGCCGAAACAGTAGTGACACCAAAGACAGTTTAATTTGACACAAAAAATAACGCTGGATCTTGTAAAATGACTTAGCCTACCTACAAATATTTGTTTTATCTTTATAATAAGCTTCCATGAAAATCTATGGTACCAGTATTTTATTTTTAAATATCTAGGCCTAGGCTATATTAAAATTTAACCAGAAGATAATTCCTTGATAGGCTAGGCTACCCATAACGGTAATGGCAACAGTAACACTCCACACCTATTAAACGAAGCACTTGCAAAATACAGAAAAAGTAACCCATCCTACTAAAAGTATGGTTTATTTGTAGGTGCATTTCAAGGTTTTAATCGTTTTTAACAATATTTACTAGGCTATTTTTAAGCAATATTTGACAAATATATCCTAAAGGTCTGACGACGCTATCCCGCGAGCTTTGTTTAAGTACGCGGTTTCGTTCATTTCCTTTGAGAATCCTTTTTGGCAATAGCCTATTAACCAATTTCCTGCGGGAGACGTTCCCGAATGCCATGGCAATTTACAGCAATTTACAGACTTTTAAAACCTTTTAACCCGCTGAGCCCCGGCTAGTTATAATATTTTGTTCACCCCAGTCCCAAGCCATTTTCACTTCTTTTTTTTGTTTGCTAAAATGGAAGACAAGGATGAGAAATGAAAAAAAAAAGGAAAAATAAATCACCTCGGACATTTTTTTTTTGGGGGGGGGCCGGTGGGAGGTTGGGGGTGGGGGGGAGCCTCAACAAAATTTGTTGAGCCAAAATGGAAGAGAATGGTGAGAAATGAAGACAAACATAAAAAAAAACTAATTTCGGTCACTTGGGGGGCGGGGGTTCAATAGTTCATCTCCCCCGCATGACCACCCGCCCGGGAGCACTAGGGTAAAAACTGAGTATGGCATTGTACGGCATACATCCTAAGGAGTGTCTCACATAAATCTCAAGCCTCTAGCTCCCATACGACCGGAGTAATGAAGGTTCAAAGTGGCGGTGAACTAAGGGTGTAAACTATCCCCACTAAGCCCACCACCACCAGCCGCGCGGCTGTCTCGGCCCGCTCACACCTACTGGCCCGGCTCGCACACACACTACGGTACCTCCCCCTCCTATTCTCCCGCCATTTCCTACCTTACGAGCCACGTAAGTGTTTTTTATATGTCGGACGCACGTGATGCGTCGCTGGGAGTTGGTGATCAAATACTGCCGACGCAACACGTGCGACGCTGGGTCTCACCGGGTTAAAGCCTGTAGAATCGAGTGCGAGGGAGCGGGACTGCGACAGATCACACGTCCTTCCTCCAGCCAACCGGCCGCGGCACTGAGGAATTTGTCATGCTCTCGCGAGATATAGGCCTACAGCGCAGCCAAAGGCCAATGTAGCGCTAGCGATAATTGCTTAATTTAGCGAATGTCTATGGTAGTACTGCAGGTGAAGCCCGCGTGCTACGAAGCTCGTTTTTTTTGTGTCATTTTGAAACTATTTTCTTCTAGTTTTTGGCTGAATAAATTTTATTTCATTCAGACACTTGTCTATTCAATCAGGAGTGCCTGAATGAGACCTAATATGGCGGAAATAGGCAGAAATATGCCTGCAGCCAAAGTGTTAAGGAAACGCACCACAGCTATTTCAATTTTTTTTTTTTTTTTTTTTTTTTTTTTTTTTAAGTTTCTAATCTTTCTATTTCCTAATAATGATTATTACTGGAAATTAGTTTTGTTTTAGTCTTACCTTATTTAACACTCAAGCCGCGGGGCCTGACATATGTCGAGTGAGAGAATCATGGCCACCCCTGCGGGGCCCGACATATGTCGCAAGGGATGTTGAGGACATTATCGGCTCTGAGAGAGAGTCCACGCGTTGGGAGGACGATAGGCGGGCTCTGACCACTCGGCACGGACCCAATGTCGCGACTGTCACTACCTCCGCACCATTCCACACCCAAGGCCTCGCAAGATCAGGAAAAAACTCGGGAAATTACCATATTTTAGGGTTTTTCCCCTCGTGATGCACGATCGATACAGGATAACCCATGGTCGTACAAGGATGATTCAGGTGTCATTGGAAAGCTCTATTATTGCCCTTTCACGGATACATAATTGTATTACGCTCTGGCTCTTGTTTATGCATGAAAAGAGCATGGAATGAAGCTCGTTTAGGGTAAATATGCCCGCCTGTCAGGTAGTAGAAGTTACAAACATCCCCGTTGGACAGGGGTTAAGAAGCCCTACTACTGATGTGCGGACAGCAGCAGGGGTATGGTGGCGGCAACTTTCAGGTTAGTTTAGGTTGTCAGGTTAGGTTAATGCTTCCATTGATAATGTGACTCTGCTAGGCTGCACTCGCGGCGGAATACAAACAAACCCACCACCAATTTTGGGAGGCTTTAACTTGAAATAACTAAATATTAGAGGTGTGGGTCTATACAAGAAGGCTTCTTTAGTCCCCCACTAATTACAATTAAGTAAGCACCCGCCTCCTCCGACGATGACAATAGTGTTACTAACCTAACCTGACAACCATAACTAACTTGGGAGCTGCCCCCGCCCAGACCCCCATTGCTCCGAAAGATGATATAGAAGACGTCAAATAACTAAATATTACTGCGGGAGAGTGAAAAACAAACCCAAAATCGCACATCGTAAGAAAATGGGTCAACAGAAAACGGTGAAGTACGTGGGTAAACTACTCATCGGCGATAGCGTCGATGGACGTCTTCAAATATTGTTTAAAAATAGTAGATATTGCTAAAAACTAAAACTTTGAATTGCACCCATAAATACTGTAGCCTATATCATACTTTAAGTAGGATCACTTTATCTTTCTGCATTATGTAAGCATTTTTTTTAGTATGCGGGGAGTGTTACTGCTAATATTACTACGGCCAGAACCGGGTGCTCCCACAAAACCCCCAAAGAAATGTTCCCGGGAACGTTCGGCAACCAGGGGCAACAAGTGTGGTGCCTGTGCTGACCTGCTGGTCGACAGAGAGGCTGCACCGTTGGAAGCCAGGTTTGAAGAGAACAATGGCGAGCAGGTGGAGGCCATCTACAGGTCCTTCACGGAGCTGTTGGACCGCGGCAAACTCCTGGCTCCATCTTCCACTGCCATTGATGTCACGCTTGACATCTGTCACATTTGGAGGTTCCTGGTGATGGAGGAGACTAACCGGCACAAGCTGCTACAGTGTGACCTGCCCAGGAAGGTGTTCATTGAGGTGGTGAGCACCCTGAGAAGCAAAAACGCCCAGCTGACCAGGGCCTCCTGTTCTGAGGGACACAGCTTGGTCGACAAGCTCATGCGACAAATGGCTGCGCCTTTTTCAATCTGTTTGCCGGCAACATGGTGTGCGACATCAACAGTTATGTCCACGCCAAGCGCAAGCATGGTGCCGCCACAGGGGCTGACACAAGGTCACAAAATGACAAGAGGTGCAAGCTCACAGGTGTGAAAAAGAGCTGAGTAAGTGGCCTGTCAAAGCTATGTACAGCGATCTATTTGAAGAGTGATATAAAATTAGTATTTTTTTTGTACGGTACATTTGCTTGTGTTTGTTAATCTGTCGACTAGAAATATAGCTGTTTATGCTTGAAGTTATACTTATATAGCCAGCCGTTATTATATAAATTCTCATGTTTGACTTGTATATTCCAGCGGTGAAAAGAAACAAGTGTGGGCAGATATAGATACTTCTTTCAGATATTGAAATAGACAATGAATTAGCTTACTTCACCGTGAGTTTCATCAATTTATGTGGGTTATGAGCCGAGATTTTGAGGATTGAACTTAAAGGTCCATTTTCCAGCTTTGGGTCCCTTACAGCAAAGTGGCCATTTTGTTGTCAAATCCAGTTCTCATGTTATCTATGATATGTATATAAAGAGAGAGAGAGAGAGAGAGAGAGAGAGAGAGAGAGAGAGAGAGAGAGAGAGAGAGAGAGAGAGAGAGAGAGACAGAGAGAGAGAGAGAGAGATAATACAGATATAGATACTTACTGTATAATATACAGTATATCTATATATTATATAGATAGATAGATATATAGGTAGATATAGATTTTTGTTTTTATGTGATGGTCATAGGGCTAGTGGTCCTATAATGTGTATACTGTATAGTCATAATTAGTATTTTCCTCTGGTTGGGTTCGTGTGTGACCCTTGGAGGTATTAAGACATGTGGGAATAAATTGATCCAGATGGTTAGAAATGTTTCTCAGTATTTATTAAGCAATTTTCCTATTATTGATGTCAGACTAGTGGGACGGTAATTTGATGAGACTGACTTACCATAATTTAAATAATCGGAACTATATTTGCAAGCTTCCACTATGTTACAGTATATCTAAATTATAAGTATATGTCAGTTAGGGATGGTTATTTTAATGCAACTAATACTAAGTTTTTGTAGTATTTTATATTACAGTAAAATCAATTTGATATCTGTAAGTGACAAGAATATTTTCTATTTATAGTTATGATGGTTATTTTTGAGATATTAAAATATTATTGAAGATTTTCCTTGCTTTTGCCATTTTCGAGCAATGCATTTTAGTTTGTCTCATTAGCTAACAAAAATCGCCTTCTCAGACTTCCTTCAAACTATAAAGTGCCTGCCCAGACCCCCCCTATAAAGTGCCTGCCCAGACCCCCCCTATAAAGTGCCTGCCCAGACCCCCCCTATAAAGTGCCTGCCCAGACACCCCCTATAAAGTGCCTGCCCAGACCCCCCCTATAAAGTGCCTGCCCAGACCCCCCCTATAAAGTGCCTGCCCAGACCCCCCCTATAAAGTGCCTGCCCAGACCCCCCCTATAAAGTGCCTGCCCAGACCCCCCCTATAAAGTGCCTGCCCAGACCCCCCCTATAAAGTGCCTGCCCAGACCCCCCCTATAAAGTGCCTGCCCAGACCCCCCCTATAAAGTGCCTGCCCAGACCCCCCCTATAAAGTGCCTGCCCAGACCCCCCCTATAAAGTGCCTGCCCAGACCCCCCCTATAAAGTGCCTGCCCAGACACCCCCTATAAAGTGCCTGCCCAGACCCCCCCTTTTTGTTATAGATTTGTACATTTATCGGGAAAGAAAATGTCCTGCCCGAAGGCAGATTTCTTGTAAGTTACAGGTTTGCTATCGCTCACCTAAATTAATAAGCGTCATTTCATCGACAAACTAATGGGGTGGAGCGTCTTGAAATCTCCCAACAAATGGATCGATATAAGGAAATGCAAAATGAACTCCCTCGTACCAAATAGAGTGAATAGCTCTTTATCTCCTAACAAACGACACTATCTTCTAAACTCTCTCTATCTCTCTCTCTCAAGTAAAGTAGTGAACAATAAGCTCATTAATTAATGTATTAATGGAATTTACTCGTGATGGGTATCATCCGTCAATTGGTATCTTATATTTATGCATATTTCATATTACATCTATATATATTTGAACGATGTTTGTACTGCATTTCCTTTGCCAAAAACTGTAATAATATAGTTCAATTGATCAAAAGAAAATTGTTAATCTGAGTTGTGGATTGAACCTTGATATACTGTAGCCTATATCTTGGATTGAACCAGTGCGAGCATTGGTGACTGGCCACCCGCGCGCGGGTGACAGCCTCTCCCGTGTGGCCATTTCGGTATGTGGCCATTTAGGATTGTGGCCATTTAGGATTGTGGCCATTTCAGTGTGTGGCCATTTCTGTTTGTGGACGTTTTGGTTGTGGCCATTTCGCTTGTGGCCATTTCGGAGTGTGGCCATTTTGACCTGCTTCCGTATGGGAGAGATGGATTCTATTTCCCTTGAAATATTCCTTTTACCCTTTCACTTCGTTAAATGGGTTAATTAATGTGACATGGTGTTGGACGCAGAGTTGAATAATGACTCGTTGATATCATTGGCTCTAAGGTTTCCGTATCTAGTTTCTTTCATGCGCGAGGGATTCCTAGAATGATGCAATTTCAAGTTTGTTTTATCTCTTCTTGAATCAGTGTTTTGTATTTGTCTATTATTTCCTTGGTACATGTTTTCACCCATCGTTAGCATAATTACTGCCTCCACTAAGAACTAGGCAAGTATCTTGTTGTATATGGGACTGCTTGATGTCGCTGGTGATGTTACAATTTCACCACCTGGTATGACTTTGACTGATCTTTTACCATGTGGGTTGTTTGTCTTTGGGGCAGTCCGTTTTGCTATTTTACCTTTATCTAACTGAAAAGCAGCTCTAGAGTCTAACTGTGGGTGCGAAATAATATGTTTTGTTGGTTAAGATTGGGGCTGTTAAATAGCTCTTTGAAGATACATATTTCATGCTTAAATTTTCAAACTTTTTCTGTGTAAGCCTCTACTGTAAGTTTAAAGAACTGGAATATCTCACCATTTAGGCACTTAAAGCTATTTTCGTCTGGGAAACCATGCCAGAATATCAATTCGGCATAAAATTGTCGTCCCACAAAATAGAGGTGTTAGTATCTCTTTGGTGGCATTATATAAAAATAAATATACAAATAGTATAACATGCAAATAAACAGGGAAGGGGCTGCGTAACTTAGTTGAATATGGAGTCCTTAGTTCGCCGGGGGTGATGCCTGGTCAGGTTAGGGAGAGAGAGAGAGAGAGATAAGTGTTTACACATATTTACATAGAAACACTGACCACACAGACCTTACGATCCCAGCGAGGTGGTCAGGACTTAATTCTAGTAGAGATAGCTAACCGAGAGTAAGGGACAGTGGAAGGAAAAGATAGCAAAGAAGAAGGCTCTCTCCCCACCCTCCGGCAATTGCTGTACAATCATGAAGACAGTTGGAAGTGAATAACCTTGCAGATCTTGGAAACCGCCTGAAGGAATTTATAGAAAGTTAGAAACGGAAAGGATATTGCATGCAACCTTCACCTGTTATAATATACAGTATATACATATACAGTATATATATATATATATATATATATATATATATATATATATATATATATATATATTTTATATATATATATATATATATATATATATATATATATATATGTGGTGGAGTGGTCATGCCACTGGATTGGTAATCCAATGGACCCGGGTTCAAATCCCGATATGTCAATGGGAAGATATTATTGGGATTGAATTTGTGCTGTACCTAGTATCAGTGCATTACCACAAAGCCCACCGAAATGCCCAAAAATACCCTCATTGTTCCCTGATTAAATAACACTGTATGAATATTCCCATATTCAAAATATGTTACAGGGGGACAATGCCTAGTGAGTTCACTGCTCAATAGGTGGCGTTCTGAGAGTGAGGGTCTGAGTCTGGAGGGTGAGACGGTGAAGCACTTGAGCGAAGCAACCAACCGCTTCAGAGATGGAGCTGCTTTGAGCCATGATGGATGCTTCACATGTCTTACTCCCCAGGCTGGAACAAGACCTCACGGGCTTCACCGTGTTGAGCGGTGGAATGTACAGGCTCTCAGCCTATGCCCGAGAGGGAGTAGATGGAATATAGAAAAAAAACAAATAATAATACTAAAATATATATATATAGAGAGAGAGAGAGAGAGAGAGAGATTTTTTCCACAGTTAGCTCTCTTGAACTGGAAGCAGTGTTCGTTACTACCACATCGTTCTATCATTGGTTATTTTACCTACTCCATCCCTTTTTCTCTGTGGTATGAGTCTAGACTTTTTATAAATGCATATATATTGGGACACTATCTATTACTTTATTTGGGAGCTTATTCCACTCACTAATTATACTGTGAGTGAAGATGTTTAATTTTTTGTATCCAGGTTTGCTTTCTTACCTATTAATTTTAACTTGTTTCCTCTTGTAGAACTCTCTTTGGCTATCTGAAATAGTTCATCAGGGTTAATGTTACTGAATCCTTTTAAAATCTTGAAACACTCAATCAGTTGTCCTCTTATCTTCCGTGTTTTAAGTGAAAATATATCGAGTTCTATTAGTCTCTCATTATATGGTTTATTTCTTAGAGAAGGGATCAATTTAGTTGCTTTTCGCTACACAGATTCCAGCTTTACAATGTCCTTTATTAGGTAGGGAGACCAGAACTGCACAGCGTGTTCTAGATGCGGTCTCGCTGTATATAATGGCATAACTATGTCACTGCTATGATAATGAAAATTTCTTCTGATTAAGCCTAATGCTCTGTTTGCTTTGTTAGCTGCTGCCGTGCATTGGTTTGAAGATTTTAGGTTTTCATTTATAAGCACTCCTAGGTCTTTATAAGCACTCCTAGGTCTTTATAAGCACTCCTAGGTCTTTATAAGCACTCCTAGGTCTTTTACCTGTGTTACGCTATTAACTTTCTCCCCGTTCATGTAATATTCATGTTTATTGTTTTGAGCCCATTTGCAATATCTGGCATTTGTTTACATTAAAGGGCATTTGCCAATTCTCCGACCATTCTGTGATTGTATTTAGATCTGTTTGTAGACTGATTCTACCGCTTTCCGAAATTATTGCATTTGCTATCTTGGTGTCATCCGCGAGTTTAGAAACTATATTATTGATACCATTGTCAATGATGAGAGACAGAGAGAGAGATAGAGTGAGAGTGAGGGGTATGTTCTGTTATTGTTACTTTATTGAAGAAAAACAAATAATCCTAATCCTAATAACAATAATAGTACTAATAATAATAATAATAATAATAATAATAATAATAAAAACAAATATTAATAATGATAAAAATAATTATATTCATAATTACAATACAAATATTCATAATAGCCTTAATCCGTTTAATTTGGCTGCCACAAGGGCACCTATATACCTCCAAAATGGGTAGGCTGAAGGTAGGAAACCAGGTGGAACCCAGGTGGCGCATCCACACCTAACCTCCACAGCCAGGAAAGTTTTTTGACAGAAACCTCACCCGCAGGTAGCTGGATTCCAACCTTGGAGCGCGCACTTCGTGAGCCAAGCAATTAGAGTACAGTGTTTTCGTGCACTCGGCCACACATACCTGTGAGAGAGAGAGAGAGAGAGAGAGAGAGAGAGAGAGAGAGAGAGATAGGGCCAGCCAGCAAGGAAGGAAAGCAAGTCTCCTTATCAATGACACACATACCCGACCCTGGAGGATATTACAATTGATAACTACTTTTCCCGTGTAAGAGGGTGGAGGAGGAAAAGGGAAGAGAGGGGAAGAAAAGGAAGAAGAGGAAGAGGTGGACAGAAGGAGGAGGAAGAGCAGGAGAAAAGGAAGAAGAGGAAGAGGAGGACAGAAGGAGGAGGAAGAGCAGGAGAAAAGGAAGAAGAGGAAGAGGTGGACAGAAGGAGGAGGAAGAGCAGGAGAAAAGGAAGAAGAGGAAGAGGAGGAGGAAAATGTGAAGGGAGTACAAAGGTACAAAGGAGTACAAAGGAAATCAAGCAACAACAGGTCTGGTGACCCTTCTAGGCTGCTTGTCCTCCAAAACACTGAGGATCAATTGTCCAAACAGTGGTTTAGAGTGGTTAAGGGAACATTGTAAAGGGAACTACTGCCCTGGAACTAATGTCCGTGGCAGGATTAGGAAGTTAGTAGGGGACAGATGGGTTAGTAACTGAGGGGGGGATAAAATAAAGTTATTCATTTACAAACGCAGTCAGTCGCGGGTTTGATGCATGATATTTGTCTAGGCGAAGTTTAAATGAATCAACGGTGATGCATTGGGGAACGGGGAGGATAGGTTGAGGAGGAGGAAAGCAATAATCCAGTAAAAATACCTCATATAACATACGTGTAAGTAAGGTACTAATGCGATATATATATATATATATATATTTTATATATATATATATATATATATATACTATATATTTATATATGTAGATACATATATGAATGTATATATATGTATATATATATATACCGGTATATATATATATATATATATTTAAATATATATATATATATATATATATATATATATATATATATATATATATATATACAGTATATTGTTATGCTCTTCTTATAATGCAGGCTCTTCCCACAGTCATATACTGGCTGTGACTGTACCCCCCTCCTATCAAAGGAAGCCGTCTTGACTCCAGAATGAACCCCCTCAATGAACCGTATGACCCACAATGGCATACGGGACTTGGACTTCAATAGTTCGGCTCCTCACCACTACGTACCCACTTGCGCTTCTTGGTACATCACACATAAAGAGAGGTGACTTAGGGTTTGAGCTGGAGAGCTTAGGGAGTTCACATCTGGTGGTGTTCTCGACGGGTGGTGTTTATTGGATTCTACAAGCCTGGATTGTCCGCCTCACCTTTCTCGATGTACTGCCTGTGGGGGCCTAGCAGTGTGGAGATGATAGGGGTGGTTGTGAGTTGCTCCAGGACTTAAAACCATTTTATCTAAATATTAACATTTAATTTTATATTTTATTTGTTTTAGTTTTCTTTAATATTTCTTTATAATTAAATATTTACTTTATTTATAAACATTAAATTCACTTAGTTTATTTATTAACGAAATTCACTTTTGATTTAATTGTTTAACGTATTCATTTTAAAACTTGAATAACACCTTGTAAGTAAAACTTTATTTTATTAAAAAAATAATATAAATATATTGGTTATAATTATTCCCGTTTTTTATATGTATTAGTGTGAGTGTTTTTTTGTTGTTTTACTCTGGTGACTATTTATTCTTTTGCTCAAGCCAAACTAATATTTTGTTTTACCTATATACCTGGGATTGTTATAATAGTGCCTGCTAGGGGGTGTCTGGTGGGGAGAGGATATACTCTAATAATCACTTAGATTATAGAGACATATATTATCATAGTGCCATAAGAACTTGGGTTTCTGGTACTTATACTAGTTAGCGTCTATATCCTCTCACGTCTGTCTTTGTGTTGTCCCTCTGGGGTGTCTACACCTCTGGATAATCAGGTCGAATTACTTGTAAACTATTACCTAGCTTCTAGTCCCAGAGGGGCGTAACAATATATATATACAGTATATATAAATATATATTCTCTTTTAAACAGACGAGGTTAAAAGCAATAGCGGTTTCAGCATTCAGGATTTTATTGTTACAGCTTTCAATAGTTCTAACAATTTTCCTCTGGGGTTCAGAGATGAGGTACAGAAGGTTAGCAAAATTCATGGTGGATCCAACGTTTCACAAGTAAACATCTTGCATCTTCAGTGAATGGAGAGGTAATGGTTAGATTTTTTTTTTTTTTTTTTGTTAAGGTGGGGGGGGGGGGGGGGGGGGGGGGGGAAGGGGGAGAGGCACCACAGAGTGGGTGGGTGGAAGAGAAAGTAGGAAAGATGAAATACAGTGGAAGAGTATAGTTGGTGGGCCGGCCACCTTGCTGTTTTTGTTTGTTTATTGTTCACATAATTTTACAATATAATTTTTCTGTGGCAAAATACAATGGTGCTGAGGGCTGTTTGCTAAATCTAATCTGTGATATATAATTTTCTATGGCAAATTACAATGGTGTTGAGGGCTGTTTGCTAAACCTATTCTGTGCCCATGTTGCAAGATGGGCTTAAGCTGTGGTAATTGCAGGTTTGAGGACTTATGGTCCTAGCTGGTGACAGTGCTGTAAGTTCCTGCATTTATTTAGTTGCATTTGTAGCTAAGCTAAGGTGGGTCCTGCTG
>CM064573.1:27451764-27616764 GCA_032716605.1 Paralithodes platypus | reverse complement strand
CCCCTTTCCTTTGTATATATTTACTATTACACTTTTGAGCCAATCCTCTGGGATTTCTTATCTTTAATAATGGTGTTTATCAACTCAGTGACTAAGTTTACACCAGTCTCCCTGAGGCTTTTATCATCTCAGCGACAATGTCAGAGCAACCTGGAGCTTTAACATCCTTAATTTTATTGATTGCGTCGCTCACTACAGCTGGTGCTATCAAAGGAGGGGGCCCAGATATTGTTTTTTCGATACTAAGCTGTTCCTTATCCCATTCAAACTCTACATTTAGCAATTGTTCATAGTGTGCCTTCCATGCTTCTCTGATTTCATTTTCTGCATACACAATCTTCCCATTATCGTTTCTAACACACTGTTCACCTATAATATCCCTACTGTCATTTTTCACTCGCCTAGCTAGGTTCAAGATCCCATTGGGATTGTCAGTGTTACACACTTGTTCGAGGACCAGGTCCTTAATGCCTTTTTTAGCATTGTAAATAACTCTTTTGGCAGTTCGTTTAGCTGCCTGATATTCCTCCTTGCTGCCTCCCTTCTTCCATGCTTTGAAGCATCTCCTTTTTTCTTTCACAGCATGTTCTACCTCATCGTTCCACCACCAGGAGATCTTATTCATGGGGTGACCCTTTGTTTTCCCACAGACTTTGTCAGTGGCAGCGATAAGGCTATGCTTAAGAAAGTTCCATTGACTATTTACATCGTTAGGCCTAGCTTCCTTATTTCTATTAATTTCCTCCAGTTCACTATGAAACCTATCCCTAACTTCCTTGTTCTTCAGCAGCCACACTTTCCTTTTGGGTATGTATACCTTCTTGCGCTTAGGATCTCTGTATAAGCTCATGTCGCACACAAGTAGCTTATGCAGGGGGATACATTCTTCGCCCGGGATGACCTTTACATCTCGAACCAGTTTCCAGTCTTTCCTGTTTACTAAGAAGTAATCTATCTGGCTACTGGAGACCCCAGAGTTATATGTGATCAGATGGCTCTGTCTTTTCTTGAACTTCGTGTTACACACAACCATGTTGAGTGCAACGCAGGACTCCAATATATATTCGCCTTCCAGATTCCTCCTTCTGCAACCATTTCCTCCATGTACCCCCTTGTATCCATCTGCAGATGCTCCCACGTGACCATCCAGGTCCCCCCCCCTACGATAGTTATTTCATTCTCCGAGAGGCCTGAAATGACACAGAGGTGTCATTCCAGAAGTCCTCTTTTATCTCTTTCTGTAGACCAGCCTGTGGGGCATATGCAGATATCACATTCAGAATTCTTTCACCAAATTTCAACTTCAGAACAATCAGCCTTTCACTAACTCTCATAATCTGAAGCACACTTTCCGTCAGCTCTTCAGCCACCAGATTACCCACTCCTCCTTTCGCTTTATCAGTCTCCACCCCCATCCAGTAGATCCTATATTTTTTCTTTTTTCCGACAATCAACTGTACCCCATGCCTTTTCCAGAGTGTTTCCTGGGTACAGCAGACGTCCACTCGCCTCCTCTCACACATCTCAGCCACTTCATTTGCCCGCAGATTTAAACTACCAACATTCACACTACCAAGTCTGAGATTGTGGGTGGCATTTGTCCTTGTCCTGTGCGGTTTTGATTCATAGGACTTACGTTTCTTTTTAGGTTGTTTAGTCATTAATTGGGTATTTTGGCTGGCAAATGGGCATCACCCCCCCCCCCCCCCCCCCAGACCTCCGGTTCAAGTCTACCCCGGGACCATTCCCAGTACCTTTCCCCAAGATTACAAGGGGATACGATCCCGTGGCCTCGGTACGCCCCACCAAAACCAACCACCCGCAGGGACGCACCCCGTGCGCGTACACGGCACTACGACTGGCCTGTTATTTTTCGCCCAATGACAGGGCAGCCTCCTGGAGCGCTACCACCAGGTTCGGGCCCCTATACTATTGGGCGGAAAGTGCCAGTCCAAGGAAACACTACGTACTGTACCCTCTGGATCCATTTCGACCAGGTTGTGCCCAGGGTGCCTGATCCGGGTCCAGAGGGAGCAACACCCACCGCCAGTTTGCCGCCATTATAATGGCAACTTGGAGCAAAGAACAATGAAGCCCTGTCACAGCACTGTCATATGGAGACAATGCCAGTGCCAATACCAAGGCTTCATTGTATAGTGATGGCTACTTGGTCCGCAAGTCTAACACCATCCCCCCTATTAGTCGCCTTGTACGACATGCAGTAGGATGCGTGAGGCATATTCTTTTTTTCCTACACCATAGGTGAAGGCCCCCTTACCCCTGGGGGTATATATATATATATTGTCACAATGACCAGGGTCAATAGGGTCTTTTAGGAGTAGCTAGACTTTAGTGGCGCCTAGCTGTTCTCTGTATGCAGCTGTGCCAAGTCTATTAGAAAGACCTGGTATTGTGAGTTTCACTCCGATACCCTTCTAATTGCACATGTCTATTTTTGCCGTACCTCTAAGCATTTTTGTCTCAATAAATTTTTGTGCAAAATGAGCCAATAGAGTGTCATCACTTTCGGGTTGAAATTGACCGTGGCAGCGTTGGCTTGCAAGTGAGGGGAGGAAGGAATGTTGCTCCAGTCTCGCGGGGGGGTGGGGGTGGGGGGTGGGGGGCGATTTTGCTGGCACCACAAGTTTTATTTAATTACGTGACCAGTGCAAGCATAGTTGTGTTACAATATCAAGATATACTTTATTATATCTGTCACGCTGTTTTAGCCAATATGTAAACACAGGAATACGTTATTATGAGTTATTCTTGTGAAGTGTCTTAGTGTTATCATATCGTGTGGTGATATATTGCAACCCTTTAGTTTGAGGCTGGCTCCCGCTAGCCATGCGAGGCCTCGCCATTCTCTGCTAGGCGGTCAGACGGAATAGGTGGTTGCTCCCTCTCTCTGGTGGCACACCAGGGGCACTGTTGTTTGTCCTTGCTTGCACAGATATTAATGTATCGTAATTAACAGAAAATCCTAGACATTCATTTATTCTTTTAATTATTTTTTTCCTCTGATCAGTATTTTATTATAGTTCCATTTGTATCATATATTCTGTACCTCTGGTGGCTTACATCGGGATCCGTGATAGGGAGAGCTGGGAGGCTTGCCGGGGTCCGTAATAATAAGCACTGTTAATCCCATAGACAGTCCACACACACACACACACATCCATACCCTTACATATTTTTCCCAGTGTTTATGCTTAGGACCTGGTAATAGCCTTGACGGTTCTGCCTCAGCGAGTGTGTTTGTTCCCTATCTAGGGTTTCGAACTGAGGCAACGGAGTGTTTAACATCAATTAGAAATCCAGCTTCAGTCTGCAACCCCCCCCCCCATAGTTAAGTGAGTGTGGGAGGTGGACTCTCTAAGAGTTCATTGTTTTTTGGGCGGTATCTCACTGGGGGGCCCAGGTTGAAGTAGGATATATTGGTGTGATATTAGAGGTGGTCAGGGCAACCTGCTTCCACTAATATCACCCTGAGATTAGTAGTCATATTAGGACACTGCCTTGTATTGTTAGTTCATTATTATATGTATACAATATTATTATGTGCAACTCTCTTGGGTTGAGAGTGGATTACCGTTGGCTGGTTTGCGCACGGTTTTAGTATTGTCGAGGGTGCGCATAGCCTGTTATGCTCGAAGTACATCTGCACTTTTTACTTTTCTTTCTTTAATGTCTGCTGGTAGCCTATGTATTTAACTGTTTTGATTATCCAACCCAGCATTGGTAATCCCGGTGTTGGTTTAGAGTTCTCGTAACTAGTAAGTTAAAGGATTATTTCTGTTCTACATATTATCCAGAATAAGAGCAGGGCAGTGTGCACCTTAAGGAGATCTTCCGGGCATACTCTCATGAAAGTGCTCAGAACGGCAATATTTCGCAACCCGATATATGGCATCATCACCCATCCCTCTGTCATCAGTGAAAGTCCTGAGGCGATATTCAGTCTGGAAGCATTTTATTTCTGGGCTAGTTTCAAACTTTCGCGGGCGCAGACGTGTAGAAAATGCTTTATTGGTTTCGGAATTGCAAAAAAAACAAAAAATGAAAAAAATGAATTTTTATTGAAAATATGACCTTCTTAGATATTTTTCCTAGCAGTATCTGGTACTCAACCCTGGTAACAACGAAGGGTTGTGGTGGTGGTGGAGGAGAAAGAGCAGTGTGGTCCAAGCCGCGAGAGAGGTAGGGTGTGGCTGGCCGGCTGGCTTGCAACAGCTCTCGTGCCTTAGTACCTTACGTAAGAAAGTTCACTTGTCGGCGTTACTCTGACGCAACCAAACATGCTACAACAATGATTCTGGTGTCATTGGAAAGGGCATAAAATTCCCTACGATAAACTTGCTCCATTTTTGTTTAATTTCTTAACCATTTCGACACAGCAACCCGAGACATTTGTCACCTAATTTGTACCTAATTGCAAACTCCCTCATTGCAAAATTAGATCAAAAATGGAAAAAGTAAGGCAGATATATTGTAACTACACCTATTGTTAGTACCCCCAATGCATTGAAACAATCAAGCAACAACATTTAAATGAGCGTTGGATTTTACAAAAAGTCATTAAATTTACACACTAATTCTCAAAAGATAATTGTCGTAGATAATTAAAATTTTGGAAATTTCTTAGTTTTTAGGTCCCCTATAAGTCTGCCAAATATAAATGAAATTGAACGAATTCCACTGACACGTTCATAAGAGTATGCCTGGAAGAACCCCATAAGCCCTGAGAAGAGCCTGGAAGAGTTTATAGTGCTCTTACGTGTTGCGTCGTGGTGTTGCTTGGTAGAGAAACAAGGTGCATTTGTTTTAGTAATTATTTTCGTATACCGTCTCTAAGCAACTGAGGTCCAGATTCGTAACAGTGGCGACCTTGCCCAGGATAATCAGAATAGTACCAGCAGTATTAACTCCTTCAGACATATTATGTTCCAGTAAGTCTACTAAGATTTATTTTATCAGAGGATTTTTTTTTAGAATAGGTGTCTAGCATTTTATATTTTACTATGTCTGAACAACAAGCAAGAGAGGAGGAGGGGGAGAGTGCCGTGCCTTTGCACATCACCAGTGAGGAGGATGCGAGAGTGTTCCTTCGGAGTTCTTCAGAATGGGAACTGATGCAGTTGAGACGGGTGGAGGAATTGAGGATGATAGCATCAGTGTTGGGAGTAGAGGGGTCTCTTCTTACCACGAAGGAAGCATGTCAGCATTAGCCTATATATGGCAGTATTATTATGATGTTCCAGAGGAGGCTGAGCCAACAACTGTGCCAGCAGGAGGCTATATCTCACCTGCACGCTCTCCGCCATGCACATCCAGTCCTTTTAATGATAGCATAACGTCTTCCCAGTTGACATGTCCTACTGTTGTTTCCCTGTTGTTGCCTGACGTGCCCCCTGGTGTGCCCCAACTTACTCAACCCCATTTTTATCCTTTACACTCTACTCCTGCCGCTGGCTGGGCGGCACAGAACCAGGTTAGACCTCCCCCCCCCCCATTTATCCCAGCCGGATTTTCTACGATTCAGCCACGTTACCGTCCCGCTTATGTTCCTACACCACCCCCTACTTTTGCCCCGGTAGGGCTATCGAGTGATGCTCTAGTACAACTAGAGTTGAAGAAATTGGAAATGCAAGACAGAGAGAGAGAAAGACAGGAGAAAAGAGAAGAGGAAGAGAGAGAAATGCAGGAGAAAAGAGAAGAGAGAGAGAGATGAAGGAGAGGTTAGAAACACAGAGAATGACAATGGAGTTACAAAGAACCCAAGTTGAGGTAGACGGGGGTAGGTACACAAGGGGACAAGTTGGCACGGTACACAGGGAGGAATCTAGCGAGTTAAAGTTGTCTCGTAGCCTGAAGCTCGTTCCAGCTTTTGACGAGGAAAAAGTCACTGAATGGTTCTAGCGATTTGAAAATAAAGCACGGAAGTTCGAGTGGCCACGGGAACGCTGGGCGGTATTGGTGGCAAATGTTCTCAAGGGAAAAGCGCCCGAGGCATATAATAGGATGTCAGTGGAGGACTTAGCAGGGTATGATAAATTAAAGCAGGCTATCCTTAAGGCTTATGAACTCAGACCAGAAGCCCATCGCCTTAAATTTCGTAATGCAAGGAAGAAGCCTAATCATACTCATGTTCAGTTTGCTAAGTACCTACGTGATTGTTTGTCTCGTTGGCTTTTGAGTGAAAATGTAACCAATTTAAATGAGGCAGTTGAGCTTTTCCTGCTAGAACACTTTAACAACAATGTCGACAAGGAGATTCGCCAAAAGATCTGTGAGAAGCTCCCCGGCAAGCGGTCTGATGCTGCCGTGTGGGCTGACGATCGAGTGTTGGCTAGCAAAGGTTTTACTGATCGTGCCAAATATGCCCCCCCCCCCCCCCCCACGACTGCACATGACGAGAAGTACCGAGCAGGTGGAATTGGAGGGTACAGTAATAGTGGCCCTGGTCCCACACGTAATAATAACGGTGGAGACAAACAGAAATCACAAAATTCAGCCCGACCTGATTCCAGTGTTGTTAGGTGTTATGGGTGTAGACAGACCGGACATATTAAACCAAACTGTCCCCAGGCAAAGTCTTCTGCAGCGCTTGCTAAGCCTGTGTCGTTTGTTGTTGGTATCCAGAGAGGAGGGGAGGAATCCTTGTTACTGAGGTTGGAGGCAGACCGAAGGGTGAAGCATAGGGTGCCAACGGCCATGGCATAGCCTGCCCCCGACAAAGTGTCTCAACTAGGTACCAATGCAGGTCCAGAAGCCTCGCTCGCTTGGTGCCGGGCATGGTTCTTAGGGATTCGGGCGCGAAGCAGTCCATGTGTTTGAACTTGACGGGGAAGCCGATAAAATCTGACGAGTTTGTGCTATGTCGAGGTGTAAACACTGAGGCCTGTTATAGCCTCGTTCCTGTTCATCTTAGGTGTCCTGTAGTCACGGCGATGGCAAAGGTAGCGGTCGTGGACACATTACCTGTGGAGGGGATTGATTTTCTGCTTGAAGCAGATATGGCAGGGAGTAGAGTCTTTCCTCCTCCTGTAGTGGTGTCGGAGCAGGTACAGCCGGAAGAGAGGAACAAGGAGGCTAAGAAGCTGCCTCCCGATTTGTTTCCTGTGTGTGCGAGATATATGGCCCAGGTTGCACAGCCGGAGGAATTGTTTGGGGAGGAGATAGATCTGATCGAGGGGATGTACAGTAATGAATCTGCATCACCCATAGATTCGACTGATCTGCAGGGTGCCGAGGGTGTGCAGGACGAGGAGGAAGGCTCAGCGGAAAGCTCCTCACTCGTTTTGCCCGGTGCCAGAGGTGATACTGAAGGGAGCGATCGGGTCCCTACGGCAGGACCGGTTGATCCTGTATCATCAAATCAGACCGACTTGGAGGCTATACCTAATCTTACCACTGTGGCACCGGGGGAGATTGGTGAGGTGCAGCAGAGTGATGCTTCATTGACACACTTGTTTTCTAAGGTCGGGGAGAAAATTGTTGTCGCTGGCGGGAGGGCTAGTTTTTATATGTCTCATCAGATGTTGTACAGGCGGTGGGTGCCATATTCTAGTATGGAGTCTGTAGGGGTTGTAGAGCAGCTTGTAGTGCCCCAGAGATATAGGGAGGCACTGACTAGGCTGGCTCATGAAGCTCCCCTGGCTGGGCACCTGGGGTTTCGCAAGACTACGGAGAGGGTGCAATATCAGTTTTGGTGGCCGAGTATGACCAAGGATGTTACTGCATTTATTAAGAGCTGTCACACCTGCCAGATAGTGGGAAAGCCTAATCAGAGTATTCCTGTGGCCCCTCTGATACCTATTCCTGGTGTGGATCCGCCTTTCACCAGAGTTATGATAGACATGGTTGGCCCTTTGCCTCCCACCAGTGCGGGAAATAAGTACTTACTGACGATTATGGACGTGACCACTCGCTATCCAGAAGCTATACCAGTATCTAGTCTGCACTCTAAGGTTGTGTTTCGGAAACTTTTGGAATTCTTTACTCGATTCGGGTTGCCCCAAGAACTACAATCCGATCGAGGTGTAAATTTCACTTCAAATTTGTTTGGTACAACATTGCAAGAATTATGCATTCAGCATATTGTTTCTAGTGCTTACCATCCACAGACACAGGGTGCGCTTGAGCGGCACCACCAAACCCTTAACCCTTTGAGTACCAGCGACGACAACGTGTCGTCGGAAATGTATGTTCCCCACAGACCACGACGCACAAGTGTCGTCGGGGTTTAATTACTCCGGTCCTATGGCACCTAGAGGACTCAGATTTGTATGGGAACTGTGTAAGTATCCCACGCAACCATGCCGATGGTTAAAAACTCTCAAAGTCCAACCGCGTGCACGTGAGCGCGCAAAAACATGGATTTTGGGTGTTTTTGCCTTCAATTTTTTACTCTTGTAAAATCGACTTTCGGGGGCTCCGTAGGACCCCTTTTTGACCTTTTTGATCATTTTTTGGTGGGCGTGTCACACGGACTTTCATATGTTGAAGGTATGGATTGAGTAAAACAATTCACTTAACATATGTACAATATATTATCCTTAACTAGATTGTATTTACAATATTTACAGTACTTGAGTAAACACATATTCTCATTAGAACTGCTATATAGCACAGCAGTCTCGTAAACCGAAAACAATCGGTAGCAGTAAACCAAGTCACTTCTGAGCCTTCGGATGTCAAAAGCTCAGTGCCCCAAGGAACAGTGCTAGCGCCCCTTCTGTTCCTCATACTAATTTGCGACATAGATACCAACACCAGACACAGTACGGTGTCGTCTTTTGCTGATGACACAAAATTAAGCAAGATAGTAAACACACAAGAGGACACGGGCCGACTGCAGGAAGACATGAATGTAGTGTTCCAGTGGACCAGGGAAAACAACATGCAATTCAATGAGGAAAAATTCCAATTAATACGGTACGGAGATAATAATGGTGTTAAAGAAATTACAAATTACTTAACAGAATCTAACCACATAATAGAACGGAAAGACAGTGTGAAAGACCTTGGGGTATTAATGTCTGAAAATATGGGTTTCAAAGTACATAACCAGGTCAAAGTGGCGGCTGCGAAACGTCTAACGGGTTGGATTCTGCGTACTTTTAAAACACGCGGTGAATTGCCTTGATAACGCTCTTCAAATCTCTAGTGCTACCGCGGCTTGAATACTGTAGCGTATTAACATCCCCATACAAAGCAGGTGAAATAAATGACGTAGAGAGTGTACAAAGAAATTTCACTTCGCATATAAGTTCGATAAAACATCTACACTATTGGGAGCGCTTAAGAGCACTGAATCTGTACTCACTGGAACGTAGAAGAGAACGTTACCTAATAATATACACATGGAAAATCGCAGAGGGTTTAGAACCAAACCTACATACTCCGATAGTCATGAAATTCAGTGATAGGAGAGGCTGGGAATGCGAAATCCCCCGGATGAATAACAGGGGTGCTATGGGCTCTCTGCGAGAGGGCTGGTTATCACACAGAGGCCCACGTCTCTTCAACAAACTCCCACGGCGAGTAAGAGACATGAGGGACATCTCGTTAGACAACTTCAAGAGAGCCCTAGATGTCGAACTGCAAAAAGTGCCAGACGAGCCCATCCTCGCAAGGGAGTGAGCTGTCGCTTCAAACAGTCTACTGCACCAAATCACCACCCATAACGAGGGGCGTCGCGCTCCTTGGTGCCGCTAGAGGAGCGGTGAACACATCCAAAGGTCCAAAGGTAAGGTAAAGTCCTTCTTCAATAGTTCTTAAGACACAATAGTCACCAATCTGCGAACTCATCACCCAGTACACCCTTCACCCTTACCGCACTTCGCGAATCCTCATACATCTTCATTATCACACGCACCAGCCACTCTTCCACACCAAGTTTCCTCATAGCCCACTGCACAACATCTCTAGGCACTCTATCAAAGGCCTTCTCCAGGTCTACGAACACAAAGTAAAGATCCCTGCCTTTTAGTAAGTATCTTTCCTGTATCTGCCTGACTATGAAGATAGCATCGGTTGTACCCCGTCCTGGCATAAAACCAAACTGCATATCATCGATGGAGATGCTTTGCCTGATCAAACCCTCAAAGACTCTCTCACAGACCTTCATGATTTGGTCAAGCATTTTCAGGCCCCTATAATTTCCTCTATCTAGCGCATCCCCTTTCCTTTGTATATATTTACTATTACACTTTTGAGCCAATCCTCTGGGATTTCTTATCTTTAATAATGGTGTTTATCAACTCAGTGACTAAGTTTACACCAGTCTCCCCTGAGGCTTTTATCATCTCAGCGACAATGTCAGAGCAACCTGGAGCTTTAACGTCCTTAATTTTATTGATTGCGTCGCTCACTACAGCTGGTGCTATCAAAGGAGGGGGCCCAGATATTGTTTTTTCGATACTAAGCTGTTCCTTATCCCATTCAAACTCTACATTTAGCAATTGTTCATAGTGTGCCTTCCATGCTTCTCTGATTTCATTTTCTGCATACACAATCTTCCCATTATCGTTTCTAACACACTGTTCACCTATAATATCCCTACTGTCATTTTTCACTCGCCTAGCTAGGTTCAAGATCCCATTGGGATTGTCTGTGTTACACACTTGTTCGAGGACCAGGTCCTTAATGCCTTTTTTAGCATTGTAAATAACTCTTTTGGCAGTTCGTTTAGCTGCCTGATATTCCTCCTTGCTGCCTCCCTTCTTCCATGCTTTGAAGCATCTCCTTTTCTCTTTCACAGCATGTTCTACCTTATCATTCCACCACCAGGAGATCTTATTCATGGGGTGACCCTTTGTTTTCCCACAGACTTTGTCAGTGGCAGCGATAAGGCTATGCTTAAGAAAGTTCCATTGACTATTTACATCGTTAGGCCTAGCTTCCTTATTTCTATTAATTTCCTCCAGTTCACTATGAAACCTATCCCTAACTTCCTTGTTCTTCAGCAGCCACACTTTCCTTTTGGGTATGTATACCTTCTTGCGCTTAGGATCTCTGTATAAGCTCATGTCGCACACAAGTAGCTTATGCTGGGGGATACATTCTTCGCCCGGGATGACCTTTACATCTCGAACCAGTTTCCAGTCTTTCCTGTTTACTAAGAAGTAATCTATCTGGCTACTGGAGACCCCAGAGTTATATGTGATCAGATGGCTCTGTCTTTTCTTGAACTTCGTGTTACACACAACCATGTTGAGTGCAACGCAGGACTCCAATATATATTCGCCTTCCAGATTCCTCCTTCTGCAACCATTTCCTCCATGTACCCCCTCGTATCCATCTGCAGATGCTCCCACGTGACCATTCAGGTCCCCCCGCCCTACGATAGTTATTTCATTCTCCGAGAGGCCTGAAATGACACTGAGGTGTCATTCCAGAAGTCCTCTTTTATCTCTTTCTGTAGACCAGCCTGTGGGGCATATGCAGATATCACATTCAGAATTCTTTCACCAAATTTCAACTTCAGAACAATCAGCCTTTCACTAACTCTCATAATCTGAAGCACACTTTCCGTCAGCTCTTCAGCCACCAGAACACCCACTCCTCCTTTCGCTTTATCAGTCTCCACCCCCATCCAGTAGATCCTATATCTTTTCTTTTTTCCGACAATCAACTGTACCCCATGCCTTTTCCAGAGTGTTTCCTGGGTACAGCAGACGTCCACTCGCCTCCTCTCACACATCTCAGCCACTTCATTTGCCCGCAGATTTAAACTACCAACATTCACACTACCAAGTCTGAGATTGTGGGTGGCATTTGTCCTTGTCCTGTGCTGTGTTGATTCATAGGACTTACGTTTCTTTTTAGGTTGTTTAGTCATTAATTGGGTATTTTGGCTGGCAAATGGGCATCCCCCCCCCCCCCCCCCCAGACCTCCGGTTCCAGTCTACCCCGGGACCATTCGCAGTACCTTCCCCCAAGATTACAAGGGGGTACGATCCCGTGGCCTCGGTACGCCCCACCAAAACCAGCCGCAGGGACGCACCCTGTGCGCGTACACGGCACTACGACTGGCCTGGTATTTTTTGCCCAATGACAGGGCAGCCTCCTGGAGTGCTACCACCAGGTTCGGGCCCCTATACTATTGGGCGGAAAGTGAGGCGTCCGTCTGGACAATGAATGGCTTATCAAAGTCAGGGGCTCTGAGGATGAGACTGGAAGTTAGCATATTATTTAACATAATGAAAACCTTACCATGTTTGTCTTCCCACTTTAGTTTACTAGCAGAATTATTCTTTAGCAGGTCCGTGAGGGGAGCGGTCAAATGTGAGTAATGGGGAACAAACTTTTGATACCATCCTGTCAATCCCAGGAAGGACCTAAGCTGTTTCTTAGTTGTAGGCGTGGAAGCGTTCTGGATCCTTTGTATCTTATCATCTAGGGGTGCTAATTTTTTTTTTTTTTTTTTTTTTTTTTTTTCTATATTCCAACTTACTTCCTCTCGGGCATAGGCTGAGAGCCTTAACATTCACCGCTTTACAATGAACAGTGAAGCCCGTGAGGTCTTGTTCCAGTCTAGGGAGTGAGACATGTGAAGCACGTAGAGTACAACGAGCACCTGCCATCTTGCCTTCACATGAGGCATGGTGCTCACTCATGGCCCGAAACGACCCTATCTCTGAAGCCACCTCGTTCCCGTGCTTCACTGTCTCGACCCCTACACTCGGACTCTCACACTTACACACACAACGCCACCTGTTGAGCAGATAACTCACCATAACTTTACCTTGGCCCACCTTGTGACCTAAAAACTCTAATGTGCTATACCCCAGCAAACATTTAGATGGTTTGACTGTTAACCCAGACTCTCTTATTCTATGGAAAACTCTCCTCAGAAGTGAAAGGTGTTCCTCCCAAGTTACAGTATGACAAAGTACGTCATCTACATAGTTGTCAACATTATCAAGGCCAAGTAATAACTTTCTCATTAGTCTGTTAAAGGTACTAGGAGAGTTCACCAAACCAAATGGCATCCTCACAAATTGGTAACAGCCACTAGAAGTTACGAATGCAGTCATAGGTCTGGATTTCTCCTCCATATCCACCTGCCAAAATCCACGACTAAAGTCAAACTTAGAGAAGATATTTTTACCTTTTAACTTTGATAGGATGTCATCCGGCCTAGCCATGGGTTCACAGTCAAATCGGGTAATCTTATTCAATTTCTTGAAATTTACACAGAAACGAAAAGATCCATCTGGCTTCCTTACAAGTACAATGGGAGCACAATAATCTGAATGGGATCTTTCAATAATTCCCTCCTCCATCATGTCTGTGACTTCCTTCTCTACTACTTCCTTGGTGGAGAACGGGAGAGAATAGAGTCTTTCTCTAATTGGTGTTGTATCAGTTACCTTAATATCATGCTCAACAAGTGTAGTGTGGCCTGGCTTATCTGTAAATATATCATAATATTCCTGGACTAACTCAAGGAGTTGGGCCTTCTGTTCTGGCAACAAGTCTGGATTGATAAGTACATCTGTGTAATTCTCTGTTCCATTTACTTCACATGTGTTAATGGGATAGTCATTTTCATCAAAGTTAGTATCTTCTATTACTGACACTCCTATTCTCTCCTGCTCTCCAAAAGTACTCTCTACCATACAGTTAGCTTGCAACACTCTAGTCTCATACTTTTTAAGTAGATTGATGTGAAACACTTTACACTTTCCTTCACTTATCCTGATCTTATAGTCAAGCTCTCCAATCTTTTCAATTACTTCAAATGGACCCTTCCAGCTCAACAACAACTTATTTGACTGAGTAGGTAACAATAACAGTACTTTGTCTCCTACTTCAAAAGATCTTTTCCGGGCCTTCTTATCATAATGATGTTTGTACCTAGCTGAAGACTTAAACAAATTCTCCTGAACTAGCTTACAGGTATCCTCTAGTCTATTTCGCAGAATAGTGATATATTCGTAAGTATTATGGACTTCTTCAGTTTCATTCTCATTTATCCATAGGTTTTTTAGCAAAGAGAGAGGTCCTTTCACCGTACGACCATAGAGCAACTCGAACGGTGAAAACCCAGTACTGGCCTGAGGTACTTCTCTGTAAGCAAACAGAATGGCAGGGAGATATCTGTCCCAGTCCTGGGGTCTTTCCTGGCACATCCTTCTTAGCATAGCCTTGAACGTTCCATTAAACCTTTCATTAAGTCAATTAGCCTTAAGATTATAGGGTGTGGTGAAAGCTTGTCTAACACTGATTAACCGGCATACCTCATGCATCAACTCGGATGTGAACGACGAACCATTATCACTTAGAATTTCTTTGGGAAATCCAAGCCTACTGAACATTCCTAAAAGAGCTTCTGCTATTTTCTCAGTATCAATTCCTGATAAAGGTACCGCCTCTGGCCAACGAGTAGCATAATCTACCATGGTCAAAATTTATCTATTTCCCTGTGAGGAGATGGGAGTAATAGGGCCTACTATGTCTATAGCCACCTTCTGGAAAGGAGATCCCATTAATGGTGTTTTACCTAGTGGTACCTTCCTAACTCTCCCCTTAGGGATAGTACGTTGACAAATATCACAGCTCTGGCACCACCTCTTTACGTCACCATGAACTCCTGGCCAGTAAAAGTTTCCTAAAATCCTATCTAATGTTTTCTGTACTCCTAAGTGACCTCCCAGTAAGGACTCATGGGCAAGAACTAAGACTTTCTCTCTTCGATCTTTAGGTAAAAGTAACTGTCTAACTACAACTTCCTGTTTTCGTTCAGTTTCTCTATACCACAGTTTCTGTTCACCCCTAACAACCTTAAAGGCCTTACCATCTCCTTGGAACTTCTGGATAAATACTTTCAACGACTCGTCTGACTCCTGCTCTTCTATAGTGAGCGGAAGTTCTTCTACTGCTTCACCACCCTGCACCTTCAAGGGTCGCGTTGGCCTTTCCTTCTGTCGTCATTGTCCTCGGGTCTCCACTGCTCCTACAACCTCCATGTGACCCTCCTCAATAGGGGATACAGGAGGATCAGTGTTGGCCGCTTCCATGGTCCTCACGTCCTTGTCCTCTTGTCCCTCCGTCAGTGTGTCCTGTTGCTTGCAGGCTTCTCTTGCTGGTTCTGGAGCCATAACCCCAGGGATGTTACCAACGATCAGGTCACAAATGGCGTACTGCATGCAGATGGCGTCCACCTCCCCTCTGTAGTATGGAGTGTTGACACATATATGAGCTACTGGACATATTCGAGCAGTACTATCACTGAGAACACATCTCTTGACACCTCCAGTCATCTGTTTTGGCCGGACGTACTTTGACTTCACCACCACTCCGGAACATCCAGTGTCGCGTAGCACAGTCACAGGCTGGTCCTCCACATAACCCTGCTCGGTAAATAGTCCAGAACCAATAGAGCCAAGTCCAACAACCAGAGGTACTGTTTCACCAGATGGCAGGGTTATCATTTGGTCCACTTGCTCAACACAACATGCTGCTCTTTCTTCTGTATCCTTTGTTTGTCGCTGTGAGTTTCCTGGGCCTCGCTGGATCGAAGATGGACGGGTAAACTGTTTGCAGTCACGAGCAACGTGCCCAATCCTGTCACAAAGAAAACATCGCCCCTCTCTGTAGGCGCGTTGTTTGTTGGCATTACTTAAGGTAGAAGTTGACGATGATGATGATGACTCTTTCGCATTCTGTTGAATCGGTTGTGACTGAGGAAAAGTCTTCTTAGGTGTTTTGTAGAGTGGTTTGTAGAATGGACCTCCATGAGCAGATAGATACCTCTCAGTAAGACCTACCATTTCTGACAGTGACTTCGGAGTTCTTTCTTTCAAAAACATTCTTAATTCCTGATGGCACTTTCTTAGAAACTATTCACAGACAATCAGATCTCTCAATTCATTGTACGATTTGTTAATTCCTGCCAGGTCTATCCAACGGTCGAAGTATCGGCTAATCTTCGCTGAATATTGAGCGATGGTTTCACCCTTTTCTGGAACGGTCTCACGAAATTTCAGACGATATACTTTTTCTGAAAGCATAAACCGGAGCAAAATGGCCTTCTTCACTTCATCATAGGTAGTGTGGTCAGAAGGCAAATTAATATAAGCTTCAAGAGCCTTACCAGTCAATAAAGGACTTAAGTTGTTCACCCATTCTTCCCGAGGCCACTTGTTGATCGTCGCATAACGCTCGAACCTTTCCAAGTAACTGTCGATGTCGTCGTCCTCTTCAATAAACTTAGGGAGTTTGGGCTTTGGTGCGTAGTTTGTGCAAGGGCTGGAAGAACCTCGACCACTGGGCTGCGACAATCTGAGCACCTCCAAGTCATGTATCCTTTGTTTTTCCTTTTCTTCTGCTTCATGTTTCCTTTGTTGTTCCTCGTATTTCCTTTGTTGTTCTTTTTCTTCTCTTTCTTTTTCCCTTTCTTTTGCTCGCTCTTCTCGCTGAATAGTCTGTTGTATGGACACAAATCTCTAAGTTCATCACTGGAATATCCAAGTTCCCTTCCAATCTTAAGAAGTTCTTGCAACAATGCATAGTCAGCCATAATGTTTTCATATATAACTGTATAATGGCTAAGTCACGCAATACACGTACCACAACAATGTCCCGGGTCTGGGCACCATAAATGTCACACGGACGTTCATATGTTGAAGGTACGGATTGAGTAAAACAATTCACTTAACATATGTACAATATATTATCCTTAACTAGGATGTATTTACAATATTTACAGTACTTGAGTAAACACATATTCTCATTAGAACTGCTATATAGCACAGCAGTCCTTCTTCAATAGTTCTAAAGACACAATAGTCACCAATCTTGGAATTCACAAAGTTTCTTCACAGGGCTTCTTCGATGTAAGAGTATCCAGGAGGTCTTAATAGCTCTGTGTCTATCAGTAATCTGCCTGACCACGGCGATCTGGCTCTATTTATACCCTGTTCCATTATTAATGTTCGCCTTGCATATTGAAAAAAACTAACATACATTATGAATAAGTAACTAATGAACAGAATATAATGAACTGATTTGAACCCTAAATAGAGGAAATTTCCTAATATCCAAATGAATCTTTTGAACCCTTATTCTTTATACAGGATTCAAAAGTACCGTGTGAACCAAATAATACCCATGAAATGAAACAAAATCTATGGGATTCAATAGGATCATATGGACCAAATAATATACAGGAAAATAAACAAAACCTACTAAACCATAATTAAACACTTCAATAATCCGACTCAATGTGACAGAATCTTTACTACTATATTTACTTATATGAAATATATATAGAATTCGTGAAGCACACATATTTTACATTCTTCATAAAAAGGAATGTATTCAAAACAAACCCCAGTGAAACTAGAATAAAGCACTTATACCATTACCATGAAAGGGTTAACGTAAACTAGTGAAGATAATACAAATAATATCAGATACTAAAGCTATACAAAGTTGAGAATGTGACAGGGCGGTCCTTCATTCCTAACCTATTTGCTATTGTTTCTGGAAAAAAACAAAAAATAAAAACCTGTTGGTCCCTGGTGGTACATTTATTTATAACTAGCTGGGGCTCAGTGGGTTAAGTCTATGCTTCGCAAATTTTGTTTGGAGAATGCCAAGGAATGGGATGTGGCAATTCCATTTGTCATGTTTGCAGTACGAAAAGTACCAACGGAGTCTCTTGGGTTCTCGCCAAACGAACTAGTATTCGGACATAGGGTGCGGGGCCCTCTGGCGGTTGTCAGAGAAGCATGGTACAGCGGAGAAACCCAGTCTCGTGAGAGTTTGCTTGACTATGTAACACGCACCAGAGAACGATTACATGCCGCCCTGAAAGTTGCCAAGGAACATCTTAAGGTAGGTCAAGGGAAAATGAAATTGCAGTATGATTCCAAAGCACAACCCAGGGAGTTTGCAGTAGGTGATGAAGTATTAGTGTTACTTCCTGTTCAAGGACAACCTCTGGCTGCCAGGTTCAGCGGTCCGTACCTAGTTAGCAAGAGAGTGGGGCCTCTTGACTATCTCATAAGTACTCCAGACAGACGTAAGACCCATCAGCTCTGCCATATTAACATGTTGAAGAGGTACTATCGTGCGTCGGGCACCCAGGCTATGTCACCTCATGAGGCTGGCAGAGAGAGTGGCCTGGGCGCCGATAAGTCAGCTGCTGGTGGTAACGGGGAGTTGTCTGAGGCAGTTTGTGCTACTGTATCCGCTCAGCACGGATCAGTAGAGAAAGTTGAGTCAGATACGGTCAATTTCTTGCCTATGTTATTGACTGGAGAGTTGGAGTCGGAGGTGCAGGGTGAGCCCGGGCCTAGTGGATGGTGGTTGGATAACCCGGGTCCCGGGGCTAGCAGTTCATGCACTGTGGAAAACGCCAGGCAAGGCTCCTGCAGTGCCTCTCAACCCCCCTCTGCACTCTCCCCAATTCTCCGGTCCCAGGGAACAGGATGCCATGTCTTGTTGCCCTGTCCTGGTTGTAGAAGGCATGAAGGAGGAGCAGGAGGAGGAGAGGGAGCTTTTCCCAGGTGAGGCTGTGCCGGCTGGGACATGGGCCGAGAACGGGTACCTGGCCCTGCGGGAGAATTTGACCCATTTACCTCCGGAAAGGGTTGAGGAGATGTTTACTACCTTGTGGGCTTATCCACACGTATTCGGGGATGCACCAGGTTTGACATCTTGGGCGGTGCATGACATCGATGTGGGAGAGAATAAGCCTATAAAATTACCACCTTATAGAGTTAATCCACAAAAGCAGCTCGCTCTTGATGCTGAGCTGAGGTATATGGTTGACAAGGGCCTCATCAAGAAAGGCTGGAGTGAGTGGTCAAGCCCAGTATCTTTGCAGCCTAAGCCTGATGGTAAGATCCGCTTCTGTGTCGATTTTCGCAAAGTAAATTTACTCTCCAAGACAGACACCTACCCTTTACCGAGAGTCGATGACTCGGTAGACAAAATTGGGGCAGCCACGTTCATCACAAAAGTGGACTTAGTTAAAGGCTATTGGCAAGTCCCACTAACCGAACGTGCCAAGAAAATCGCTAGTTTTGTGGTGGGTGGAGGAGTGTATCAGTGCCAGGTAATGCGTTACGGCTTGAAGAATGCTCCCTCCACATTTCAGCGGTTAATGGACAGGGTTGTGCATGATGTCCCCAATTGTTTAGTCTACATAGATGATGTTGTTGTTTATGACACAAATTGGACCGACCATTTGGCCAATGTGGGTGAGCTTTTCCGGAAGTTGTCTGAGGCTGGTTTAGTGGTCAACCTGGCAAAGTGCGAGTTCGTGCAGGCTCGGGTGCAATATCTAGGTTATGTTGTTGGCCACGGCCAGGTCTGTCCCCCTCGGGCGAAGGTGGTGGCTATCCAGAGTGTCCGAGCACCTCATAATAAGAAAGCCGTGCAACGTTTCCTTGGCATGATAGGCTATTATCGCCGGTTCATCAAAGGATATTCCACCGTGCTTGCCCCATTGACAAATTTGCTACAAAAGAACAAACCATATAAATGGTCAACAGAGTGTGAGCAGGCTTTCAGAGATGTCAAAAGCCTCCTCTGTTGCCATCCTATATTACGTGCCCCAGATTTCAGCAGGCCTTTCGTCTTGGCAGTAGACGCGAGCGATGTGGGTGCCGGCTCTGTGTTGATGCAAGAGTTCGGGGATGATGTTGAGCACCCCTTTTCCTACTTTTCGAAAAAGTTTAACCGAGCGCAAAAGAATTATTCTGTGATCGAAAGGGAGTTGCTAGCTATTATTTTGAGTTTACACCATTTCGCTGTTTATTTGCCTCCATATAGGCCCGTCCTCAGAATTTACTCTGACCATCATCCTTTGCAGTTTCTTAATAAGCTCAAGGACAAATACCAGAGACTTACTCGCTGGAGTTTGATGTTGCAAGAATATCATCTCGATGTTAGGTACATCTGTGGTGTTGATAATGTCCTGGCAGACTGTTTGTCCCGTGAGTCCTCTGAGGGGTGATAGGAGAGTACGAGGCTATTTAGTAAGAAAGTCATATTTACTCATGTTAAAAAATCTATAAAATGCAAAAATACAAAAGACTGTCAATGTACATATTTTGCAGTTGTAAACTAATGATGAAAGTTTTGTTTCAAAGCTCCAAAACTCCCCCCCCCCCCCCCCCCCCCCCCCTGTGTGAGGGTGTCACAATGACCAGGGTCTATAGGGTCTTTTAGGAGTAGCTAGACTTTAGTGGCGCCTAGCTGTTCTCTGTATGCAGCTGTGCCAAGTCTATTAGAAAAAAATGGTATTGTGAATTTCACTCCGATACCCTTCTAATTGCACATGTCTAGTTTTGCCGTACCTCTAAGTATTTTTGTCTCAATAAACTTTTGTGTAGAATGAGCCAATAGAGTGCCATCAGTTTCGGGTTGAAATTGACCGTGGCAGCGTTGGCTTGCAAGTGAGGGGAGGAAGGAATGTTGCTCCAGTCTCGCAAGGGGGGGGGGGGGGGGAGGCGATTTTGCTGGTACAACGAGGTTTATTTAATTACGTGACCATTGCAAGTTTAGTTGTGTTACAATATCAAGATATACTTTATTTTATCTGCCACGCTGTTTTAGCCAATATGTTTACACAGGAATAAGTTTTTATGAGTTATATTCTTGTGAAGTGTCTTAGTGTTATCATATCGTGTGGTGATATATTGCAACCCTTTAGTTTGAGGCTGGGTCCCGCTAGCCATGCGAGGCCTCGCCATTCTCTGCTAGGCTGTCAGTCGAAATAGGTGGTTGCTCCCTCTCTCTTGTGGCACACCAGTCTGCCCCTGTTGTTTGTCCTTGCTTGCACAGATATTAACGTAACGTAATTAGCAGAGAATCCTAGACATTAATTTATTCTTTTAATTATTCTTTTCCTATGATCAACATTTTATTATAGTTCCATTTTTATCATATATTCTGTACCTCCGGTGGCTTACTTCGGGATCCGTGGTAGGGAGAGCTGGGAGGCTTGCTGGGGTCCGTAATAATAAGCACTGTTAATCCAATAGACAGTCCACACACACACACATCCATACCCTTACATATTTTTCCCAGTGTTTGTGCTTAGTACCCGGTAATAACCTTGACGGTTCTGCCTCAGCGAGTGTGTTTGTTCCCTATCTAGTGTTTCGAACTGAGGCAACGGAGTGTTTAACATCAATTAGAAATCCAGCTTCAGTCTGCAACCCCCCCCCCCATAGTTAAGTGAGTGTGGGAGGTGGACTCTCTAAGAGTTCATTGTTTTTTGGGCGGTATCTCACTGGGGGGCCCAGGTTGAAGTAGGATATATTGGTGTGATATTAGAGGTGGTCAGGGCAACCTGCTTCCACTAATATCACCCTGAGATTAGTAGTCATATTAGGACACTGCCTTGTATTGTTAGTTCATTATTATATGTATACAATATTATTATGTGCAACTCTCTTGGGTTGAGAGTGGATTACCGTTGGCTGGTTTGCGCACGGTTTTAGTATTGTCGAGGGTGCGCATAGCCTGTTATGCTCGAAGTACATCTGCACTTTTTACTTTTCTTTCTTTAATGTCTGCTGGTAGCCTATGTATTTAACTGTTTTGATTATCCAACCCAGCATTGCTAATCCCGGTGTTGGTTTAGAGTTCTCGTAACTAGTAAGTTACAGGATTATTTCTGTTCTACATATTATCCAGAATAAGAGCAGGGCAGTGTGCACCTTAAGGAGATCTTCCGGGCATACTCTCATGAAAGTGCTCAGAACGGCAATATTTCGCAACCCAATATATGGCATCATCACCCATCCCTCTGTCATCAGTGAAAGTCCTGAGGCGATATTCAGTCTGGAAGCATTTTATTTCTGGGCTAGTTTCAAACTTTCGCGGGCGCAGACGCGTACAGACGCGTAGAAAATGCTTTATTGGTTTCGGAATTGCAAAAAAAAAAAAAGTGAAAAAAATGAATTTTTTTTGAAAATATGACCTTCTTAGATATTTTTCCTAGCAGTATCTGGTACTCAACCCTGGTAACAACGAAGGGTTGTGGTCGTGGTGGAGGAGAAAGAGCAGTGTGGTCCAAGCCGCGAGAGAGGTAGGGTGTGGCTGGCCGGCTGGCTTGCAACAGCTCTCGTGCCTTAGTACCTTACGTAAGAAAGTTCACTTGTCGGCGTTACTCTGACGCAACCAAACATGCTACAACAATGATTCTGGTGTCATTGGAAAGGGCATAAAATTCCCTACAATAAACTTGCTCCATTTTTGTTTAATTTCTTAACCATTTCGACACAGCAACCCGAGACATTTGTCACCTAATTTGTACCTAATTGCAAACTCCCTCATTGCAAAATTAGATCAAAAATGGAAAAAGTAAGGCAGATATATTGTAACTACACCTATTGTTAGTACCCCCAATGCATTGAAACAATCAAGCAACAACATTTAAATGAGCGTTGGATTTTACAAAAAGTCATTAAATTTACACACTAATTACACCTATCTCAAAAGATAATTGTCGTAGATAATTAAAATTTTGGAAATTTCTTAGTTTTTAGGTCCCCTATAAGTCTGCCAAATATAAATGAAATTGAACGAATTCCACTGACACGTTCATAAGAGTATGCCTGGAAGAACCCCATAAGCCCTGAGAAGAGCCTGGAAGAGTTTATAGTGCTCTTACGTGTTGCGTCGTGGTGTTGCTTGGTAGAGAAACAAGGTGCATTTGTTTTAGTAATTATTTTCGTATACCGTCTCTAAGCAACTGAGGTCCAGATTCGTAACAGTGGCGACCTTGCCCAGGATAATCAGAATAGTACCAGCAGTATTAACTCCTTCAGACATATTATGTTCCAGTAAGTCTACTAAGATTTATTTTATCAGAGGATTTTTTTTTAGAATAGGTGTCTAGCATTTTATATTTTACTATGTCTGAACAACAAGCAAGAGAGGAGGAGGGGGAGAGTGCCGTGCCTTTGCACATCACCAGTGAGGAGGATGCGAGAGTGTTCCTTCGGAGTTCTTCAGAATGGGAACTGATGCAGTTGAGACGGGTGGAGGAATTGAGGATGATAGCATCAGTGTTGGGAGTAGAGGGGTCTCTTCTTACCACGAAGGAAGCATGTCAGCATTAGCCTATATATGGCAGTATTATTATGATGTTCCAGAGGAGGCTGAGCCAACAACTGTGCCAGCAGGAGGCTATATCTCACCTGCACGCTCTCCGCCGTGCACATCCAGTCCTTTTAATGATAGCATAACGTCTTCCCAGTTGACATGTCCTACTGTTGTTTCCCTGTTGTTGCCTGACGTGCCCCCTGGTGTGCCCCAACTTACTCAACCCCATTTTTATCCTTTACACTCTACTCCTGCCGCTGGCTGGGCGGCACAGAACCAGGTTAGACCTCCCCCCCCCCCCATTTATCCCAGCCGGATTTTCTACGATTCAGCCACGTTACCGTCCCGCTTATGTTCCTACACCACCCCCTACTTTTGCCCCGGTAGGGCTATCGAGTGATGCTCTAGTACAACTAGAGTTGAAGAAATTGGAAATGCAAGACAGAGAGAGAGAAAGACAGGAGAAAAGAGAAGAGAAAGAGAGAGAAATGCAGGAGAAAAGAGAAGAGAGAGAGAGATGAAGGAGAGGTTAGAAACACAGAGAATGACAATGGAGTTACAAAGAACCCAAGTTGAGGTAGGCGGGGGTAGGTACACAAGGGGACAAGTTGGCACGGTACACAGGGAGGAATCTAGCGAGTTAAAGTTGTCTCGTAGCCTGAAGCTCGTTCCAGCTTTTGACGAGGAAAAAGTCACTGAATGGTTCTAGCGATTTGAAAATAAAGCACGGAAGTTCGAGTGGCCACGGGAACGCTGGGCGGTATTGGTGGCAAATGTTCTCAAGGGAAAAGCGCCCGAGGCATATAATAGGATGTCAGTGGAGGACTTAGCAGGGTATGATAAATTAAAGCAGGCTATCCTTAAGGCTTATGAACTCAGACCAGAAGCCCATCGCCTTAAATTTCGTAATGCAAAAAGAAGCCTAATCATACTCATGTTCAGTTTGCTAAGTACCTCCGTGATTGTTTGTCTCGTTGGCTTTTGAGTGAAAATGTAACCAATTTAACACCTTACGAGCGGCCTATGCGGTTTATTTATATGTACCGCACAGAGGGGTGTTTTTAGCCAAAATAGGGCTGTTTACGTGATCATTTTCATGCCTAAATAAGACCCAGAACGTAAAACAAGTACCTATCCCTGAAAGGGCATAAACAGAGCTTTCGAATGACACCATAACGATCCTTGTATGATGGATAGTTTTCTTGCAATAACCGTGCAACGCTAGTGCAAAAAGCAGGTAATTCGGTACTTTTGGTACATAATTGAGTATGTAGCGAGTGAGAGAGGGAGGAGGGAGCGGAGATTTGTGTCAGTAGGTTCGCCGCGGTGGTCTGGAGCAGTCATACGCTCGCTAGTCTCGTGCCACCACTTGTCTCTCTCTCTCAGCCACATTACGTGCTGAAATTGCCACTCGACCTATGTCGAGCGCCGCCAAATAGTCCAGCTTTATTTAACTCGACTTATGTTGCTCGCCGCTAATTAAGGGTTAAATGAGGCAGTTGAGCTTTTCCTGCTAGAACACTTTAACAACAATGTCGACAAGGAGATTCGCCAAAAGATCTGTGAGAAGCTCCCCGGCAAGCGGTCTGATGCTGCCGTGTGGGCTGACGATCGAGTGTTGGCTAGCAAAGGTTTTACTGATCGTGCCAAATATGCCCCCCCCCCCCCCACGACTGCACATGACGAGAAGTACCGAGCAGGTGGAATTGGAGGGTACAGTAATAGTGGCCCTGGTCCCACACGTAATAATAACGGTGGAGACAAACAGAAATCACAAAATTCAGCCCGACCTGATTCCAGTGTTGTTAGGTGTTATGGGTGTAGACAGACCGGACATATTAAACCAAACTGTCCCCAGGCAAAGTCTTCTGCAGCGCTTGCTAAGCCTGTGTCGTTTGTTGTTGGTATCCAGAGAGGAGGGGAGGAATCCTTGTTACTGAGGTTGGAGGCAGACCGAAGGGTGAAGCATAGGGTGCCAACGGCCATGGCATAGCCTGCCCCCAACAAAGTGTCTCAACTAGGTACCAATGCAGGTCCAGAAGCCTCGCTCGCTTGGTGCCGGGCATGGTTCTTAGGGATTCGGGCGCGAAGCAGTCCATGTGTTTGAACTTGACGGGGAAGCCGATAAAATCTGACGAGTTTGTGCTATGTCGAGGTGTAAACACTAAGGCCTGTTATAGCCTCGTTCCTGTTCATCTTAGGTGTCCTGTAGTCACGGCGATGGCAAAGGTAGCGGTCGTGGACACATTACCTGTGGAGGGGATTGATTTTCTGCTTGAAGCAGATATGGCAGGGAGTAGAGTCTTTCCTCCTCCTGTAGTGGTGTCGGAGCAGGTACAGCCGGAAGAGAGGAACAAGGAGGCTAAGAAGCTGCCTCCCGATTTGTTTCCTGTGTGTGCGAGATATATGGCCCAGGTTGCACAGCCGGAGGAATTGTTTGGGGAGGAGATAGATCTGATCGAGGGGATGTACAGTAATGAATCTGCATCACCCATAGATTCGACTGATCTGCAGGGTGCCGAGGGTGTGCTGGACGAGGAGGAAGGCTCAGCGGAAAGCTCCTCACTCGTTTTGCCCGGTGCCAGAGGTGATACTGAAGGGAGCGATCGGGTCCCTACGGCAGGACCGGTTGATCCTGTATCATCAAATCAGACCGACTTGGAGGCTATACCTAATCTTACCACTGTGGCACCGGGGGAGATTGGTGAGGCGCAGCAGAGTGATGCTTCATTGACACACTTGTTTTCTAAGGTCGGGGAGAAAATTGTTGTCGCTGGCGGGAGGGCTAGTTTTTATATGTCTCATCAGATGTTGTACAGGCGGTGGGTGCCATATTCTAGTATGGAGTCTGTAGGGGTTGTAGAGCAGCTTGTAGTGCCCCAGAGATATAGGGAGGCACTGACTAGGCTGGCTCATGAAGCTCCCCTGGCTGGGCACCTGGGGTTTCGCAAGACTACGGAGAGGGTGCAATATCAGTTTTGGTGGCCGAGTATGACCAAGGATGTTACTGCATTTATTAAGAGCTGTCACACCTGCCAGATAGTGGGAAAGCCTAATCAGAGTATTCCTGTGGCCCCTCTGATACCTATTCCTGGTGTGGATCCGCCTTTCACCAGAGTTATGATAGACATGGTTGGCCCTTTGCCTCCCACCAGTGCGGGAAATAAGTACTTACTGACGATTATGGACGTGACCACTCGCTATCCAGAAGCTATACCAGTATCTAGTCTGCACTCTAAGGTTGTGTTTCGGAAACTTTTGGAATTCTTTACTCGATTCGGGTTGCCCCAAGAACTACAATCCGATCGAGGTGTAAATTTCACTTCAAATTTGTTTGGTACAACATTGCAAGAATTATGCATTCAGCATATTGTTTCTAGTGCTTACCATCCACAGACACAGGGTGCGCTTGAGCGGCACCACCAAACCCTTAACCCTTTGAGTACCAGCGACGACAACGTGTTGTCGGAAATGTATGTTCCCCACAGACCACGACGCACAAGTGTCGTCGGGGTTTAATTACTCCGGTCCTATGGCACCTAGAGGACTCAGATTTGTATGGGAACTGTGTAAGTATCCCACGCAACCATGCCGATGGTTAAAAACTCTCAAAGTCCAACCGCGTGCACGTGAGCGCGCAAAAACATGGATTTTGGGTGTTTTTGCCTTCAATTTTTTACTCTTGTAAAATCGACTTTCGGGGGCTCCGTAGGACCCCTTTTGACCTTTTTGATCATTTTTTGGTGGGCGTGTCACACGGACTTTCATATGTTGAAGGTATGGATTGAGTAAAACAATTCACTTAACATATGTACAATATATTATCCTTAACTAGATTGTATTTACAATATTTACAGTACTTGAGTAAACACATATTCTCATTAGAACTGCTATATAGCACAGCAGTCTCGTAAACCGAAAACAATCGGTAGCAGTAAACCAAGTCACTTCTGAGCCTTCGGATGTCAAAAGTTCAGTGCCCCAAGGAACAGTGCTAGCGCCCCTTCTGTTCCTCATACTAATTTGCGACATAGATACCAACACCAGACACAGTACGGTGTCGTCTTTTGCTGATGACACAAAATTAAGCAAGATAGTAAACACACAAGAGGACACGGGCCGACTGCAGGAAGACATGAATGTAGTGTTCCAGTGGACCAGGGAAAACAACATGCAATTCAATGAGGAAAAATTCCAATTAATACGGTACGGAGATAATAATGGTGTTAAAGAAATTACAAATTACTTAACAGAATCTAACCACATAATAGAACGGAAAGACAGTGTGAAAGACCTTGGGGTATTAATGTCTGAAAATATGGGTTTCAAAGTACATAACCAGGTCAAAGTGGCGGCTGCGAAACGTCTAACGGGTTGGATTCTGCGTACTTTTAAAACACGCGGTGAATTGCCTTGATAACGCTCTTCAAATCTCTAGTGCTACCGCGGCTTGAATACTGTAGCGTATTAACATCCCCATACAAAGCAGGTGAAATAAATGACGTAGAGAGTGTACAAAGAAATTTCACTTCGCATATAAGTTCGATAAAACATCTACACTATTGGGAGCGCTTAAGAGCACTGAATCTGTACTCACTGGAACGTAGAAGAGAACGTTACCTAATAATATACACATGGAAAATCGCAGAGGGTTTAGAACCAAACCTACATACTCCGATAGTCATGAAATTCAGTGATAGGAGAGGCTGGGAATGCGAAATCCCCCGGATGAATAACAGGGGTGCTATGGGCTCTCTGCGAGAGGGCTGGTTATCACACAGAGGCCCACGTCTCTTCAACAAACTCCCACGGCGAGTAAGAGACATGAGGGACATCTCGTTAGACAACTTCAAGAGAGCCCTAGATGTCGAACTGCAAAAAGTGCCAGACGAGCCCATCCTCGCAAGGGAGTGAGCTGTCGCTTCAAACAGTCTACTGCACCAAATCACCACCCATAACGAGGGGCGTCGCGCTCCTTGGTGCCGCTAGAGGAGCGGTGAACACATCCAAAGGTCCAAAGGTAAGGTAAAGTCCTTCTTCAATAGTTCTTAAGACACAATAGTCACCAATCTGCGAACTCATCACCCAGTACACCCTTCACCCTTACCGCACTTCGCGAATCCTCATACATCTTCATTATCACACGCACCAGCCACTCTTCCACACCAAGTTTCCTCATAGCCCACTGCACAACATCTCTAGGCACTCTATCAAAGGCCTTTTCCAGGTCTACGAACACAAAGTAAAGATCCCTGCCTTTTAGTAAGTATCTTTCCTGTATCTGCCTGACTAGGAAGATAGCATCGGTTGTACCCCGTCCTGGCATAAAACCAAACTGCATATCATCAATGGAGATGCTTTGCCTGATCAAACCCTCAAAGACTCTCTCACAGACCTTCATGATTTGGTCAAGCATTTTCAGGCCCCTATAATTTCCTCTATCTAGCGCATCCCCCTTTCCTTTGTATATATTTACTATTACACTTTTGAGCCAATCCTCTGGGATTTCTTATCTTTAATAATGGTGTTTATCAACTCAGTGACTAAGTTTACACCAGTCTCCCCTGAGGCTTTTATCATCTCAGCGACAATGTCAGAGCAACCTGGAGCTTTAACGTCCTTAATTTTATTGATTGCGTCGCTCACTACAGCTGGTGCTATCAAAGGAGGGGGCCCAGATATTGTTTTTTCGATACTAAGCTGTTCCTTATCCCATTCAAACTCTACATTTAGCAATTGTTCATAGTGTGCCTTCCATGCTTCTCTGATTTCATTTTCTGCATACACAATCTTCCCATTATCGTTTCTAACACACTGTTCACCTATAATATCCCTACTGTCATTTTCACTCGCCTAGCTAGGTTCAAGATCCCATTGGGATTGTCTGTGTTACACACTTGTTCGAGGACCAGGTCCTTAATGCCTTTTTTAGCATTGTAAATAACTCTTTTGGCAGTTCGTTTAGCTGCCTGATATTCCTCCTTGCTTCCTCCTTCTTCCATGCTTTGAAGCATCTCCTTTTCTCTTTCACAGCATGTTCTACCTTATCATTCCACCACCAGGAGATCTTATTCATGGGGTGACCCTTTGTTTTCCCACAGACTTTGTCAGTGGCAGCGATAAGGCTATGCTTAAGAAAGTTCCATTGACTATTTACATCGTTAGGCCTAGCTTCCTTATTTCTATTAATTTCCTCCAGTTCACTATGAAACCTATCCCTAACTTCCTTGTTCTTCAGCAGCCACACTTTCCTTTTGGGTATGTATACCTTCTTGCGCTTAGGATCTCTGTATAAGCTCATGTCGCACACAAGTAGCTTATGCTGGGGGATACATTCTTCGCCCGGGATGACCTTTACATCTCGAACCAGTTTCCAGTCTTTCCTGTTTACTAAGAAGTAATCTATCTGGCTACTGGAGACCCCAGAGTTATATGTGATCAGATGGCTCTGTCTTTTCTTGAACTTCGTGTTACACACAACCATGTTGAGTGCAACGCAGGACTCCAATATATATTCGCCTTCCAGATTCCTCCTTCTGCAACCATTTCCTCCATGTACCCCCTCGTATCCATCTGCAGATGCTCCCACGTGACCATTCAGGTCCCCCCGCCCTACGATAGTTATTTCATTCTCCGAGAGGCCTGAAATGACACTGAGGTGTCATTCCAGAAGTCCTCTTTTATCTCTTTCTGTAGACCAGCCTGTGGGGCATATGCAGATATCACATTCAGAATTCTTTCACCAAATTTCAACTTCAGAACAATCAGCCTTTCACTAACTCTCATAATCTGAAGCACACTTTCCGTCAGCTCTTCAGCCACCAGAACACCCACTCCTCCTTTCGCTTTATCAGTCTCCACCCCCATCCAGTAGATCCTATATCTTTTCTTTTTTCCGACAATCAACTGTACCCCATGCCTTTTCCAGAGTGTTTCCTGGGTACAGCAGACGTCCACTCGCCTCCTCTCACACATCTCAGCCACTTCATTTGCCCGCAGATTTAAACTACCAACATTCACACTACCAAGTCTGATATTGTGGGTGGCATTTGTCCTTGTCCTGTGCTGTGTTGATTCATAGGACTTACGTTTCTTTTTAGGTTGTTTAGTCATTAATTGGGTATTTTGGCTGGCAAATGGGCATCCCCCCCCCACCCCCCCAGACCTCCGGTTCCAGTCTACCCCGGGACCATTCGCAGTACCTTCCCCCAAGATTACAAGGGGGTACGATCTCGTGGCCTCGGTATGCCCCACCAAAACCAGCCGCAGGGACGCACCCTGTGCGCGTACACGGCACTACGACTGGCCTGGTATTTTTTGCCCAATGACAGGGCAGCCTCCTGGAGCGCTACCACCAGGCTCGGGCCCCTATACTATTGGGCGGAAAGTGAGGCGTCCGTCTGGACAATGAATGGCTTATCAAAGTCAGGGGCTCTGAGGATGAGACTGGAAGTTAACATATTATTTAACATAATGAAAACCTTACCATGTTTGTCTTCCCACTTTAGTTTACTAGCAGAATTATTCTTTAGCAGGTCCGTGAGGGGAGCGGTCAAATGTGAGTAATGGGGAACAAACTTTTGATACCATCCTGTCAATCCCAGGAAGGACCTAAACTGTTTCTTAGTTGTAGGCGTGGAAGCGTTCTGGATCCTTTGTATCTTATCATCTAGGGGTGCTAATTTTTTTGTTTTTTTTTTTTTTTTTCTATATTCCAACTTACTTCCTCTCGGGCATAGGCTGAGAGCCTTAACATTCACCGCTTTACAATGAACAGTGAAGCCCGTGAGGTCTTGTTCCAGTCTAGGGAGTGAGACATGTGAAGCACGTAGAGTACAACGAGCACCTGCCATCTTGCCTTCACATGAGGCATGGTGCTCACTCATGGCCCGAAACGACCCCATCTCTGAAGCCACCTCGTTCCCGTGCTTCACTGTCTCGACCCCTACACTCGGACTCTCACACTTACACACACACAACGCCACCTGTTGAGCAGATAACTCACCATAACTTTACCTTGGCCCACCTTGTGACCTAAAAACTCTAATGTGCTATACCCCAGCAAACATTTAGATGGTTTGACTGTTAACCCAGACTCTCTTATTCTATGGAAAACTCTCCTCAGAAATGAAAGGTGTTCCTCCCAAGTTACAGTATGACAAAGTACGTCATCTACATAGTTGTCAACATTATCAAGGCCAAGTAATAACTTTCTCATTAGTCTGTTAAAGGTACTAGGAGAGTTCACCAAACCAAATGGCATCCTCACAAATTGGTAACAGCCACTAGAAGTTACGAATGCAGTCATAGGTCTGGATTTCTCCTCCATATCCACCTGCCAAAATCCACGACTAAAGTCAAACTTAGAGAAGATATTTTTACCTTTTAACTTTGATAGGATGTCATCCGGCCTAGCCATGGGTTCACAGTCAAATCGGGTAATCTTATTCAATTTCTTGAAATTTACACAGAAACGAAAAGATCCATCTGGCTTCCTTACAAGTACAATGGGAGCACAATAATCTGAATGGGATCTTTCAATAATTCCCTCCTCCATCATGTCTGTGACTTCCTTCTCTACTACTTCCTTGGTGGAGAACGGGAGAGAATAGAGTCTTTCTCTAATTGGTGTTGTATCAGTTACCTTAATATCATGCTCAACAAGTGTAGTGTGGCCTGGCTTATCTGTAAATATATCATAATATTCCTGGACTAACTCAAGGAGTTGGGCCTTCTGTTCTGGCAACAAGTCTGGATTGATAAGTACATCTGTGTAATTCTCTGTTCCATTTACTTCACATGTGTTAATGGGATAGTCGTTTTCATCAAAGTTAGTATCTTCTGTTACTGACACTCCTATTCTCTCCTGCTCTCCAAAAGTACTCTCTACCATACAGTTAGCTTGCAACACTCTAGTCTCATACTTTTTAAGTAGATTGATGTGAAACACTTTACACTTTCCTTCACTTATCCTGATCTTATAGTCAAGCTCTCCAATCTTTGCAATTACTTCAAATGGACCCTTCCAGCTCAACAACAACTTATTTGACTGAGTAGGTAACAATAACAGTACTTTGTCTCCTACTTCAAAAGATCTTTTCCGGGCCTTCTTATCATAATGATGTTTGTACCTAGCTGAAGACTTAAACAAATTCTCCTGAACTAGCTTACAGGTATCCTCTAGTCTATTTCGCAGATTAGTGATATATTCGTAAGTATTATGGACTTCTTCAGTTTCATTCTCATTTATCCATAGGTTTTTTAGCAAAGAGAGAGGTCCTTTCACCGTACGACCATAGAGCAACTCGAACGGTGAAAACCCAGTACTGGCCTGAGGTACTTCTCTGTAAGCAAACAGAATGGCAGGGAGATATCTGTCCCAGTCCTGGGGTCTTTCCTGGCACATCCTTCTTAGCATAGCCTTGAACGTTCCATTAAACCTTTCATTAAGTCAATTAGCCTTAAGATTATAGGGTGTGGTGAAAGCTTGTCTAACACTGATTAACCGGCATACCTCATGCATCAACTCGGATGTGAACGACGAACCATTATCACTTAGAATTTCTTTGGGAAATCCAAGCCTACTGAACATTCCTAAAAGAGCTTCTGCTATTTTCTCAGTATCAATTCCTGATAAAGGTACCGCCTCTGGCCAACGAGTAGCATAATCTACCATGGTCAAAATTTATCTATTTCCCTGTGAGGAGATGGGAGTAATAGGGCCTACTATGTCTATAGCCACCTTCTGGAAAGGAGATCCCATTAATGGTGTTTTACCTAGTGGTACCTTCCTAACTCTCCCCTTAGGGATAGTACGTTGACAAATATCACAGCTCTGGCACCACCTCTTTACGTCACCATGAACTCCTGGCCAGTAAAAGTTTCCTAAAATCCTATCTAATGTTTTCTGTACTCCTAAGTGACCTCCCAGTAAGGACTCATGGGCAAGAACTAAGACTTTCTCTCTTCGATCTTTAGGTAAAAGTAACTGTCTAACTACAACTTCCTGTTTTCGTTCAGTTTCTCTATACCACAGTTTCTGTTCACCCCTAACAACCTTAAAGGCCTTACCATCTCCTTGGAACTTCTGGATAAATACTTTCAACGACTCGTCTGACTCCTGCTCTTCTATAGTGAGCGGAAGTTCTTCTACTGCTTCACCACCCTGCACCTTCAAGGGTCGCGTTGGCCTTTCCTTCTGTCGTCATTGTCCTCGGGTCTCCACTGCTCCTACAACCTCCATGTGACCCTCCTCAATAGGGGATACAGGAGGATCAGTGTTGGCCGCTTCCATGGTCCTCACGTCCTTGTCCTCTTGTCCCTCCGTCAGTGTGTCCTGTTGCTTGCAGGCTTCTCTTGCTGGTTCTGGAGCCATAACCCCAGGGATGTTACCAACGATCAGGTCACAAATGGCGTACTGCATGCAGATGGCGTCCACCTCCCCTCTGTAGTATGGAGTGTTGACACTTATGAGCTACTGGACATATTCGAGCAGTACTATCACTGAGAACACATCTCTTGACACCTCCAGTCATCTGTTTTGGCCGGACGTACTTTGACTTCACCACCACTCCGGAACATCCAGTGTCGCGTAGCACAGTCACAGGCTGGTCCTCCACATAACCCTGCTCGGTAAATAGTCCAGAACCAATAGAGCCAAGTCCAACAACCAGAGGTACTGTTTCACCAGATGGCAGGGTTATCATTTGGTCCACTTGCTCAACACAACATGCTGCTCTTTCTTCTGTATCCTTTGTTTGTCGCTGTGAGTTTCCTGGGCCTCGCTGGATCGAAGATGGACGGGTAAACTGTTTGCAGTCACGAGCAACGTGCCCAATCCTGTCACAAAGAAAACATCGCCCCTCTCTGTAGGCGCGTTGTTTGTTGGCATTACTTAAGGTAGAAGTTGACGATGATGATGATGACTCTTTCGCATTCTGTTGAATCGGTTGTGACTGAGGAAAAGTCTTCTTAGGTGTTTTGTAGAGTGGTTTGTAGAATGGACCTCCATGCTCAGTAAGACCTACCATTTCTGACAGTGACTTCGGAGTTCTTTCTTTCAAAAACATTCTTAATTCCTGATGGCACTTTCTTAGAAACTATTCACGGACAATCAGATCTCTCAATTCATTGTACGATTTGTTAATTCCTGCCAGGTCTATCCAACGGTCGAAGTATCGGCTAATCTTCGCTGAATATTGAGCGATGGTTTCACCCTTTTCTGGAACGGTCTCACGAAATTTCAGACGATATACTTTTTCTGAAAGCATAAACCGGAGCAAAATGGCCTTCTTCACTTCATCATAGGTAGTGTGGTCAGAAGGCAAATTAATATAAGCTTCAAGAGCCTTACCAGTCAATAAAGGACTTAAGTTGTTCACCCATTCTTCCCGAGGCCACTTGTTGATCGTCGCATAACGCTCGAACCTTTCCAAGTAACTGTCGATGTCGTCGTCCTCTTCAATAAACTTAGGGAGTTTGGGCTTTGGTGCGTAGTTTGTGCAAGGGCTGGAAGAACCTCGACCACTGGGCTGCGACAATCTGAGCACCTCCAAGTCATGTATCCTTTGTTTTTCCTTTTCTTCTGCTTCATGTTTCCTTTGTTGTTCCTCGTATTTCCTTTGTTGTTCTTTTTCTTCTCTTTCTTTTTCCCTTTCTTTTGCTCGCTCTTCTCGCTGAATAGTCTGTTGTATGGACACAAAATCTCTAAGTTCATCACTGGAATATCCAAGTTCCCTTCCAATCTTAAGAAGTTCTTGCAACAATGCATAGTCAGCCATAATGTTTTCATATATAACTGTATAATGGCTAAGTCACGCAATACACGTACCACAACAATGTCCCGGGTCTGGGCACCATAAATGTCACACGGACGTTCATATGTTGAAGGTACGGATTGAGTAAAACAATTCACTTAACATATGTACAATATATTATCCTTAACTAGGATGTATTTACAATATTTACAGTACTTGAGTAAACACATATTCTCATTAGAACTGCTATATAGCACAGCAGTCCTTCTTCAATAGTTCTAAAGACACAATAGTCACCAATCTTGGAATTCACAAAGTTTCTTCACAGGGCTTCTTCGATGTAAGAGTATCCAGGAGGTCTTAATAGCTCTGTGTCTATCAGTAATCTGCCTGACCACGGCGATCTGGCTCTATTTATACCCTGTTCCATTATTAATGTTCGCCTTACATATTGAAAAAAACTAACATACATTATGAATAAGTAACTAATGAACAGAATATAATGAACTGATTTGAACCCTAAATAGAGGAAATTTCCTAATATCCAAATGAATCTTTTGAACCCTTATTCTTTATACAGGATTCAAAAGTACCGTGTGAACCAAATAATACCCATGAAATAAAACAAAATCTATGGGATTCAATAGGATCATATGGACCAAATAATATACAGGAAAATAAACAAAACCTACTAAACCATAATTAAACACTTCAATAATCCGACTCAATGTGACAGAATCTTTACTACTATATTTACTTATATGAAATATATATAGAATTCGTGAAGCACACATATTTTACATTCTTCATAAAAAGGAATGTATTCAAAACAAACCCCAGTGAAACTAGAATAAAGCACTTATACCATTACCATGAAAGGGTTAACGTAAACTAGTGAAGATAATACAAATAATATCAGATACTAAAGCTATACAAAGTTGAGAATGTGACACGGCGGTCCTTCATTCCTAACCTATTTGCTATTGTTTCTGGAAAAAAACAAAAAATCAAAACCTGCTGGTCCCTGGTGGTACATTTATTTATAACTAGCTGGGGCTCAGGGGGTTAAGTCTATGCTTCGCAAATTTTGTTTGGAGAATGCCAAGGAATGGGATGTGGCAATTCCATTTGTCATGTTTGCAGTACGAGAAGTACCAACGGAGTCTCTTGGGTTCTCGCCAAACGAACTAGTATTCGGACATAGGGTGCGGGGCCCTCTGGCGGTTGTCAGAGAAGCATGGTACAGCGGAGAAACCCAGTCTCGTGAGAGTTTGCTTGACTATGTAACACGCACCAGAGAACGATTACATGCCGCCCTGAAAGTTGCCAAGGAACATCTTAAGGTAGGTCAAGGGAAAATGAAATTGCAGTATGATTCCAAAGCACAACCCAGGGAGTTTGCAGTAGGTGATGAAGTATTAGTGTTACTTCCTGTTCAAGGACAACCTCTGGCTGCCAGGTTCAGCGGTCCGTACCTAGTTAGCAAGAGAGTGGGGCCTCTTGACTATCTCATAAGTACTCCAGACAGACGTAAGACCCATCAGCTCTGCCATATTAACATGTTGAAGAGGTACTATCGTGCGTCGGGCACCCAGGCTATGTCACCTCATGAGGCTGGCAGAGAGAGTGGCCTGGGCGCCGATAAGTCACCTGCTGGTGGTAACGGGGAGTTGTCTGAGGCAGTTTGTGCTACTGTATCCGCTCAGCACGGATCAGTAGAGAAAGTTGAGTCAGATACGGTCAATTTCTTGCCTATGTTATTGACTGGAGAGTTGGAGTCGGAGGTGCAGGGTGAGCCCGGGCCTAGTGGATGGTGGTTGGATAACCCGGGTCCCGGGGCTAGCAGTTCATGCACTGTGGAAACGCCAGGCAAGGCTCCTGCAGTGCCTCTCAACCCCCCTCTGCACTCTCCCCAATTCTCCGGTCCCAGGGAACAGGATGCCATGTCTTGTTGCCCTGTCCTGGTTGTAGAAGGCATGAAGGAGGAGCAGGAGGAGGAGAGGGAGCTTTTCCCAGGTGAGGCTGTGCCGGCTGGGACATGGGCCGAGAACGGGTACCTGGCCCTGCGGGAGAATTTGACCCATTTACCTCCGGAAAGGGTTGAGGAGATGTTTACTACCTTGTGGGCTTATCCACACGTATTCGGGGATGCACCATGTTTGACATCTTGGGCGGTGCATGACATCGATGTGGGAGAGAATAAGCCTATAAAATTACCACCTTATAGAGTTAATCCACAAAAGCAGCTCGCTCTTGATGCTGAGCTGAGGTATATGGTTGACAAGGGCCTGATCAAGAAAGGCTGGAGTGAGTGGTCAAGCCTAGTATCTTTGCAGCCTAAGCCTGATGGTAAGATCCGCTTCTGTGTCGATTTTCGCAAAGTAAATTTACTCTCCAAGACAGACACCTACCCTTTACCGAGAGTCGATGACTCGGTAGACAAAATTGGGGCAGCCACGTTCATCACAAAAGTGGACTTAGTTAAAGGCTATTGGCAAGTCCCACTAACCGAACGTGCCAAGAAAATCGCTAGTTTTGTGGTGGGTGGAGGAGTGTATCAGTGCCAGGTAATGTGTTACGGCTTGAAGAATGCTCCCGCCACATTTCAGCGGTTAATGGACAGGGTTGTGCATGATGTCCCCAATTGTTTAGTCTACATAGATGATGTTGTTGTTTATGACACAAATTGGACCGACCATTTGGCCAATGTGGGTGAGCTTTTCCGGAAGTTGTCTGAGACTGGTTTAGTGGTCAACCTGGCAAAGTGCGAGTTCGTGCAGGCTCGGGTGCAATATCTAGGTTATGTTGTTGGCCACGGCCAGGTCTGTCCCCCTCGGGCGAAGGTGGTGGCTATCCAGAGTGTCCGAGCACCTCATAATAAGAAAGCCGTGCAACGTTTCCTTGGCATGATAGGCTATTATCGCCGGTTCATCAAAGGATATTCCACCGTGCTTGCCCCATTGACAAATTTGCTACAAAAGAACAAACCATATAAATGGTCAACAGAGTGTGAGCAGGCTTTCAAAGATGTCAAAAGCCTCCTCTGTTGCCATCCTATATTACGTGCCCCAGATTTCAGCAGGCCTTTCGTCTTGGCAGTAGACGCGAGCGATGTGGGTGCCGGCTCTGTGTTGATGCAAGAGTTCGGGGATGATGTTGAGCACCCCATTTCCTACTTTTCGAAAAAGTTTAACCGAGCGCAAAAGAATTATTCTGTGATCGAAAGGGAGTTGCTAGCTATTATTTTGAGTTTACACCATTTCGCTGTTTATTTGCCTCCATATGGGCCCGTCCTCAGAATTTACTCTGACCATCATCCTTTGCAGTTTCTTAATAAGCTCAAGGACAAATACCAGAGACTTACTCGCTGGAGTTTGATGTTGCAAGAATATCATCTCGATGTTAGGTACATCTGTGGTGTTGATAATGTCCTGGCAGACTGTTTGTCCCGTGAGTCCTCTGAGGGGTGATAGGAGAGTACGAGGCTATTTAGTAAGAAAGTCATATTTACTCATGTTAAAAAATCTATAAAATGCAAAAATACAAAAGACTGTCAATGTACATATTTTGCAGTTGTAAACTAATGATGAAAGTTTTGTTTCAAAGCTCCAAAACTCCCCCCCCCCCCCCCCCGTGTGAGGGTGTCACAATGACCAGGGTCTATAGGGTCTTTTAGGAGTAGCTAGACTTTAGTGGCGCCTAGCTGTTCTCTGTATGCAGCTGTGCCAAGTCTATTAGAAAAAACTGGTATTGTGAATTTCACTCCGATACCCTTCTAATTGCACATGTCTAGTTTTGCCGTACCTCTAAGTATTTTTGTCTCAATAAACTTTTGTGTAGAATGAGCCAATAGAGTGCCATCAGTTTCGGGTTGAAATTGACCGTGGCAGCGTTGGCTTGCAAGTGAGGGGAGGAAGGAATGTTGCTCCAGTCTCGCAAGGGGGGGGGGGGGAGGCGATTTTGCTGGTACAACGAGGTTTATTTAATTACGTGACCATTGCAAGTTTAGTTGTGTTACAATATCAAGATATACTTTATTTTATCTGCCACGCTGTTTTAGCCAATATGTTTACACAGGAATAAGTTTTTATGAGTTATATTCTTGTGAAGTGTCTTAGTGTTATCATATCGTGTGGTGATATATTGCAACCCTTTAGTTTGAGGCTGGGTCCCGCTAGCCATGCGAGGCCTCGCCATTCTCTGCTAGGCTGTCAGTCGAAATAGGTGGTTGCTCCCTCTCTCTTGTGGCACACCAGTCTGCCCCTGTTGTTTGTCCTTGCTTGCACAGATATTAACGTAACGTAATTAGCAGAGAATCCTAGACATTAATTTATTCTTTTAATTATTCTTTTCCTATGATCAACATTTTATTATAGTTCCATTTTTATCATATATTCTGTACCTCCGGTGGCTTACTTCGGGATCCGTGGTAGGGAGAGCTGGGAGGCTTGCTGGGGTCCGTAATAATAAGCACTGTTAATCCAATAGACAGTCCACACACACACGCATCCATACCCTTACATATTTTTCCCAGTGTTTGTGCTTAGTACCCGGTAATAACCTTGACGGTTCTGCCTCAGCGAGTGTGTTTGTTTCCTATCTCGGTTTCGAACTGAGGCAACGGAGTGTTTAATATTAATTAGAAATCCAGCTTCAGTCTGGACCCCCCCCCCCCCCATAGTTAAGTGAGTGTGGGAGGTGGACTCTCTAAGAGTTCATTGTTTTTTGGGTGGTATCTCACTGGGGGGCCCAGGTTGAAGTAGGATATATTGGTGTGATATTAGAGGTGGTCAGGGCAACCTGCTTCCACTAATATCACCCTGAGATTAGTAGTCATATTAGGACACTGCCTTGTATTGTTAGTTCATTATTATATGTATACAATATTATTATGTGCAACTCTCTTGGGTTGAGAGTGGATTACCGTTGGCTGGTTTGCGCAAGGTTTTAGTATTGTCGAGGGTGCGCATAGCCTGTTATGCTCGAAGTACATCTGCACTTTTTACTTTTCTTTCTTTGATGTCTGCTGGTAGCCTATGTATTCAACTGTTTTGATTATCCAACCCAGCATTGCTAATCCCGGTGTTGGTTTCGAGTTCTCGTAACTAGTAAGTTACAGGATTATTTCTGTTCTACATATCCAGAATAGGAGCAGGGCAGTGTGCACCTTAACACCTTATTGGCTGGCTAGGCGGTCCCCTAGACCGTAGCGCCCAGCGGATTTTGTTTACACTAAATAGGGTTGTTTACGTGATCAGTTTCATGCCTAAATAAGATCCAGAGCGTAAAACAAGTATCTATCCCTGAAAGGGCGTAAACGGAGCTTTCCAATGACACCTGAACCATCCTTGTACGACCAATGGTTGTCTTGCAACAATCGAGCGACATGAGTGCAAAAACCCTATAATTAGGTCATTTCCTTACATAATTCCCCGTGTAGCAAAGGAGTATAAAGGAAATCAAGCAACAACAGATCTAGTGACCCTTCTAGGTTGCTTGTCCTCCAAAACACTGAGGATCAAGTGTCCAAACAGTGGTTTAGAGTGGGTAAGGGAACATTGGAAAGGGAATTACTGCCCTGGAACTAATGTCCGTGGCAGGATTTGGAAGTTAGTAGAGGACAGATGGGTTAGTAACTGAGGGGGGGATAAAATAAAGTTATTCATTTACAAACGCAGTCAGTCGCGGGTTTGATGCGAGATATTTGTCTAGGCGGAGTTTAAATGAATCAACGGTGCTGTGCTCTATAACGTTTTGGGGAAGCCCATTCCACAAGTTGACAACTCGATTGAAGAAGAAATTCTTAGATTCGTGCGAGTTAAAAGATTTACCAATAATTTTGCAACCGTTTCCCCGCGTGTAATTAGATTGGTCGATAGTGAAGTACTTACTACAGTTCATATTGTCGATGCCTTTGATGATTTTGAACACTTGAATTAAGTTACCTCTTAATCTGCGCTGGGTTAAAGGAAATAGATTTAATTCTCTAAGACGCTCTTCGTATGGTTTGTTCTTTAGGCTAGGTATTATTTTGGTAACTCTACGTTGAACTCGTTCTAGCTTGTTTGTCTTTTTGGTAATAAGGGCACCAGGATTGAACGCAGTATTCCAGAAGAGGGCGGACTAAGGAATTGTAAAGGGTTAGGATAACTTCTTTGGATTTATGCTCAAATGACCTGCCTATAAAGCCAATTATTTTGTTTGCCTTCTTAACAACTTCTGAACATTGTTGACTCGGTTTTAGGTTACTCGATATTGTTACTCCCAGATCGGTTTCTCTGCTTACATTCTTAAGCTGAGTGCCATTCATCGAATAGTTTGCTTTCTCATTTAGGTATCCGATATGTAGTACTTTACATTTATCCGCATTGAAACTCATTTGCCAAATTTGGGCCCAACATGACAATTTATCTAGATTGTGTTGCATATCGTCAACTTGTTCTTTTGAGAGTACGCTATTTGCAATTTTTGTATCGTCAGCAAATTTTGAGATTGTACAGGTGAGACCTTCATCTATGTCGTTGATGTAAATTAGAAAGAGAATTGGTCCTAGTACCGATCCCTGGGGTACCCCGCTACTTACATTGGTCCATTTAGATGCCTTACCGTTTATGACTACTCTTTGCTTTCTGTTGCTGAGCCAATTTTCTATCCATTTCAACACACCGTCTTGTATTCCATGCGCTTTTAGTTTTAGCAGTAAACGTTTGTGGGGAACTTTGTCAAAGGCCTTTTGAAAATCAAGGTATATAATATCTACAGCTTTACTCTCATCGTAGAGGTTGAGGATATCGTGGAAGAAGTCTAAGAGGTTTGTTAAACAGGAATGTTTTTTACGAAATCCGTGTTGAGTATCTTTAAGTATGTTATTTTCCTCTAAGTGATTTACGAGTCTGTCTCGTATGACCGTTTCTAGCATTTTACATACAACTGAGGTTAAGCTAATTGGACGATAGTTACTGGGTAGGGATTTGCTGCCTTTTTGAATATCGGTGTTACGTTGGCTAGCTTCCACTGATCAGGCATAGTTCCAGACTGCAAGGATTTATTGAATAGTAACGTCAGTGGTTTGGAGAGCTCATCCTTAGCTTCCTTTAGAACTCTAGGCGAGATTGTATCAGGTCCAGGCGTTTTATTTACCTTGAGTTTATCTAAACAATTCAATACTTCTCTCTCTGTAACGGTGATATTGCTTAGAACATCTGAATTATCAATCTGAATCGGCGATGGTGTAGGGATATCACTGAGGTCTTCTGTTGCAAAAATTGATGCAAAGAAGGTATTGAGGGCATTACTCATTTGTACTTCGTCTTTGGTGTATTCTCCATTTTCATCGACTAACGGTCCAACAGTTGAAGTAACTACTTTTTTCTTTCTGATATAACTATAGAATTCTTTCGGGTTTGTTTTACTTTGATTCGCAATATGTAACTCTAAGGTCTTTTTACTTTGCTTAACTAACTTTTTGGCTTTGTGTCGTAGCTCTACAAATTTCACCCATTCTTCTTCATTTTGTGAGGATTTTAATCTATCATTAGCAAATTTTTTAGCAAGCAGGCAGTTTGAAATATCTTTATTCCACCATTTGGGCTTATTATTATGGCCTGGACGCCGTATTTTCGATGGTATGCAGTCTTGCACTGCTTTTAGGTAAGTGGTTTCGAATAACTTCCAAGATGTATTTATGTCGTTATTGTTAATTAAAAAGCTCCAGTCAGTTTCTTTAAACATAGCTCTAAGTTTATGGAAGTTTGCTTTCTTGAAATTAGGGACTTTTTCGATGCTACTATTTGGTTAGTTACTAGTAAACTTTAAAGTGAAAGTTATCGTACGATGGTCGCTATTACTGAATTCATCACCAACATTCAAATTCTCTATCAATTCTTCTTTTGTTGCAAGTACAATGTCAAGAACGTTATTACCACGGGTCGGCGTTCGAACAAATTGATAAAGCGAACTCTCTTGCAAGTTCGTATACAAGTCATGTCCGGAGTGTGAAGTAAGAGTATCGCCCCACTTGGTCACAGGTAAATTAAAGTCGCCAAAAATTACGGTATCTTGTGAGTTACTTACATCTGCAATTTGTTCGTAAATTTCTCGTTCAGTTTGCACTGATTGAGCTGGAGGTCTGTATATTAATGCAAGTATTATTTTAGTACCTTTATTATTCTTTATTAGCACAAAAGATGTGTCGACGTTCACAATTTGAGGTTTTGACAAGAGTGTAGGGTTAAGACTTGCTTTGATATATAGTAAAACGCCACCTCCATTTCGATTTATTCGGCTTTTCTCAAACATTACATAACCGGGAAGTGAATACTCTGCTAAAAAGTCTCTATCTTCTGTATTGAGCCAAGATTCTGTTATGCCAATCACATCATAATTTTCTGTAAACACTAGCTCCTCTAAATCTGAAAATTTATTGCGTATGCTACGAGCGTTTGCATAGAAAACCTTTAAATTTGTTATTTTAGAACTCACGGAACGCTCTTTAATAATATTTTTGGTTCTTGTCGGATCTACATTTATGTTCATGGCTGTCCTCGGTCCTCGCTGTCTTCGGTCCTTATCGCTGGTGGTCCTCGGTTGCCTCTGTTTTTTGCTTGGCGTTGGATGATTTATGTCACTGCTGCTTCTTCTCGGATGGCGTTTTTTGATCCATGGCTGCGGACTGCTTCGTGTAGGAGACGACCCATGCGTGCTGAACCCACAGGGTTTAGATGAGTGCCATCCTTGCGGAACAGAGTAGGCTGGTTGTAGAAGTTGTCCCAGAGGTTGATGAATTCAACTTCTTCCCTCAGACACAAATATTTTAGTCGGCTATTTGTGCTGAAGGCCTTGTCGTAGAATTTGTCAGGTGCGTCGATCTTGGGGAGAATGCCTGAAATGATGATATTCCTTGACTTGTTTTTGTAGTGCTGGATCATCTTGCGATATTTCTCCATCAACTCTTCGGATCTGGTGCGCATAGCGAGTGAGAGAGGGTGGAGGAGGGTGGGATTCATGTCAGTAGGTCCACCGCGGTGGTCTGGAGCAGTCATACGCTTGCTACGCTCCTCCCACCACTCATCTCTCTCTCTCAGCAACATTACGTGGTGAAAATGGCACACGACATAAGTTGTGAACCGCCACTTAGTCCATATTTATTTCACACGACATAAGTTGCGCGCCGCCAAAGAAGGGTTAAGCCCTGAGAAGAGCCTGGAAGAGTGTATAGTGCTCTTACCTGTTGCGTCGTGGTGTTGCTTGGTAGAGAAACGAGGTGCATTTGTTTTAGTAATTATTTTCGTATACCGTCTCTAAGCAACTGAGGTCCAGATTCGTAGCAATATATATATATATATATAAATATATATATATATATATGTGTTATGCCGGGTCGTAATACAACCTAGCTTAGTTCTTTGTCTTTACTCAAATCCAACTATGGACTTTTAGACTCAATATTCTCTCAACAGGGACACGTCGAACACGTTCTTATTCACAAGTTAGGTACTCAATCAGGTTAAGATGAACACAATAACTACACACATGTAATTATACACTCTTATTTATTCAACTGACATGTAGATATTACTGTATACTCCTTGACTATTATTGAGGAATAGTAAGCAAGTATGTAGGCGTTGACATAGACAAATGATAGGTACTTCACTCATATAAATAGGCCTAAAGTGTGGGTGGATATTTACTGCACTACTATAAGGAATAGCCAGCAATCAATTATTAACATGTATCACACACTAAGGTCTGGTAAGAACATTTAATTAGCATGAATCAAAGGATAATATTATAATGGAAGTATGCAATAATAATCAGACAAACATACACATAGATAAAACCCTTGATAATAATATATATGAGAGTTGAGTATCTACTGTGAATTATTATGAATAATTTCGGGCAGGTTGAACGAAATCTCTAAGTATGCGTCAATAAGATGGGGTGGAACAAAAAGGAAAGTGTATGAAGAGTTCTGGGGTGAACGCTCGCTCACGGGTGGCGGGAAGCGAGGGGGGGGGGGGGGGGGAGATTTAAAGGGCTAACGCGCACAGATTAATTTGGGCTAGGTAGGTCACTCAGGTCATATGTTTGACTGCGATGATCAAAATAGTATTTATAGTTAGTGCAATATTCTGAATAAGGGGAGGAATAGGTTGAAATTCAAAGGAGAGGAGGGGTGCAAAGATAATCTCACGGGCCGAGGAATTCAGATTTAATGATTTATATCTACTGAAGAATACTCGAAGGTTGAAGATAACCTAACTGAATCAGGCAATAGATTGATTACAGTAGATTAGAGAATGCATCAACAAATTGGTGTATACGAGTAGTTATAATAATACTACAACTTAAATATGGCGTACACGACGAAGTTGCACTTAGATGGAAATACCTGATAAGGTCTCGCCTCTCGCTGTAGCAACATCATTGCCTGACGTTGTTGGATTGCTTCTTAATTTTCCCTTTAAATACTGCATATTTCTTTTTGTTCATTATTTGATTGAAGTATAGCAGGGGCTGGAGTCATATTGAGTATATTGGTTTGTTTCAACATATTTAGTTTAGTATTAATCTCTGCATTCATTTCTTCTTTGGCAATCTTAGTTTATAGGCTTCTTCACTGTTTCTGTGCACTTTTCTTCCATTCTTTAACTGCATTGCATATTATTATTACATGTATTTATCCTTTATTATTGAAGTTGGCATTCACAGTGGTTTGGAGGTATGCTCAAGGGTAGCCTATCCCAACCTACTGGAATGCCAACTATTGTGTTTCATGTCTTAGGATAGTGCTTCAGACTTCCCCCATGTTTCTGCTTTATATTATTCCTAATTCCTAAGCGATTGGGCATACTATGAAGTGTCTGGGAGTCTGGCAGTCTTCTGGTGTATCATTTATGTGCAGTTCATAATACTCTTAGAAGTTCTCTGGCATACTACATGCACTATTGACTAGAGAACCTGCGTGTCTTAGTGTTGAGTCAGATATTAAGAGTGTGTCTGTTGCAGGGTTGGTTTAGTGCGGTATGCAGTGTTGGGTGCAGGTCTACAGCATTGGTGTCTTTTTTCTACGGCATTGTCTTTTTGCCAGTGTGGTGGGCTAGGCTATTTGAGCATCTGTTTTCCCCCAGCCTCCCCTAGTCACAATATATATATATATATAGATATCTATATATATATATATATATATATATAATATATATATATAAACTGTATATATATATATATATATATATATAAATATATATATATATATATATATATATATATATATATATATATATATATATATATATATATATACTCCAGGCGTCGCAAGAATACGTAATTATCTCAGGCAGCCTGTGCTCTCATTAACAACAAAAGTAATCAAATGAATATAAGTCATCATTGTGTAAACTTATCATAAACTGCATTAATCACACAAGGCTAAATAAACTAATTAATTTATAGTGCTAGCCCGACGGCAACACAGACTCCAGGTGCCGTCCTGCTAGCCACGAGAAAAGAAAGGCGAGCTACTAGCCTCTATCAAGGCCCCTCCACAACAGGCCTTGCAAACTATAACTCACTCACAAATGATATAGGCTACAAACTTATTTGGGAGTGACACCCTCACACCCAGGGGGAGTCTGTTGGTGCATCTTGAAACAACAGACTGCTCATACTTGAATAACACTACAAGACATACACAACTACAATATTTTTTAGTATTTTTATAGTTTTTATATTTTTGTATTTAAATATTTTCTTCTAGGCCTATACAGAAACACAGCAACCCCTACTTTACGACCCTACGCTGGGCTACATACTACAACCAACAAGCACCAGACGTAAACATGCTAGTCAAACCAAAGTAGGAGGCTACACCAACACTGACTGAACGGCAAGGGTTCTCCTTAAAACATACCCTCCCGTGACAAACAATCAGCCAGAACATTATCAGTGCCCTTAACATGCCACACATGCAAACTGTGTTCCAGCAGCAGAACATCACCTGACACTGATAAACTGCCCAGTTCATCACAAGACTGGCACTTCTCTTTGCTCTCTCCGGCAACGGGACCTGCCAATAACCTGTCACTAATTTCACCTAAGTGATAAACGTGGCAGCGCCGATGCGGCTTATGGGGTCGTCGACTCTGGGTAATGGAGAGGTGTCTGTCTGGGATAATGCACTAACACTACTGCAACCAACCCAAAAACGGATCTTGCCACTCTGCTCAGGTTGCAAAGTCACTGGCAAAGACCACTCACAATATCTCTTATCCCTCAGACCCTTCTCCAGCATGTAGTCCAGCTCTGCTTCTAAGACAGGCTGTCAAGCAGGATTTATACGGTAGGGAACCAACTTGAGCTTTGCACTGTCTCCAGCCTCTATGTCGGGTGCCACCCCGGACATCAGGCCTGGAGAATCAACAAACATGCGAAAGTACTGCCACAGCCTAGTAAACAACTCCTCTTGGCGCTTAGGAACAAGAGGTTGCAACTTATCTCAAAGAACAACATACTCATTGCCCTCCCACAACCCAGCCGGGACCGCAGCCTCTAAACTATAGTCTCCCTCCTTCTCCTCCTTCGTCCCTAATACAGCCAGGTCATGAGAGGAACAATCTGTACCACCTGTGCAGTCACTCCCACAGTTTATAAATGCCAAGGCTTCCCTGCAGATACCATACATGCGCACCCCCGCATTCCTTGCGGCTACACCTGCCTGCGCAACTTCACCTCCATCAGCGCCACGGCCAGATGCAATCGGTCTATGGTAGGGCTGTTGCATGTTAATAGGGCAGCATTGAGAGGCTATGCGACGGTCGGGCGTATCTATTACATAGTCAACCTCACCAATCTGCTTAATGACCTGATACTGACCACAAAACTTAGCAGCCATGGGTCGACCCTGAACTGACAACCGTGCCAAAGCCTCGTCGCCCACCTTGAACACCCTAGATTTAGCCTGTTTGTCACAATGGCCTCTTATCTTTGTGTTCATGCTGCTAACCGGGATAGCCTCCCGGTATCTAGGGGTAGTACCAACTAAAAGTTTGTAAGTATTTATCTCCCAAACTAGTGGGTAATAAGGGACCAACCATGTCAACTATGACACAAGTCAATGGCAGTTCAACTGCAGGTGTAGGGATCAAAGGTGCCACGGGTAGTCCTGGGTGGGGTTCTCCAACTACCTTACCAATATGACACATCAAAAAAGAAGCCACCGATGAATGCATATTAGGCCACCAAAAATGAGAATGTAGCCTATCAGTAGTCTCACATACCCCTAAATGACCCACCAGTGGTGCCACCTGTGTTAGCCTAACAAGCCCTTCCCTGAACTGGGCAGGCACCACTAACTGCTCTTTTCCCAAACCTGAGTTCGTATCTAGCTTCCACTGCCGATATAGCAATGCCCCTTTCACAACAAATTTCTCTGCTTGACCGTTCTTCCCACCAGTCGTACCAATCTTCTTAAACAGGAGGCCCAGACACGGGTCCTCGTGCTGCAACTTGCTCAATTTGTTTCTAGGTAACTCCATCAAGGCAGTTACCTCTGACCTCTCAAAAATATCAGAAGGTTGAGTCGGTATCACTATGTCAGACTCCTCGTCCACCACTAGATCATCTCTACTAGTCTCGGTAGCCTCACTGGGGTCAGCCAAGCCCACAGCTGTCTCCGGACCAGTGTCATCTAGTAGTGCATCATGGAATGGCCCGCACTCATGGCTGTTGGCCCCCGCATCCACTAAATCATCCACCTGTTGTGCCAAATGTGCCACTGATTGGGTCACTGCACCAATAGGGTAGATAGAGTCCATGTTATCTTCTTTCAAACAACCACCACCAGGGGGCACAAAAGCAGCCTCAGCGACGACTATAGCAGGCGGGAAAACTACATCCCCTGCCAAGTCAGTCCCGAGCAAAAAGTCCATCCCGTCAACTGGCAGAGTGTCCACCATAGCCACCTTACACTCGGCGGTCAAAAGTGGGCACTCTAGGGTCACCGGGACTAAATCACAGAATTGTTCACTGTTGATTCCCCTGCACATTACAAACTCTCCCGTGCTAATAGGTCCCCCTGTCAGGTTGCGACACATGGATTGTTGCGCACCAGTAGGCCTATCCCTAAACACCTTGACAGGGTAAGTCTGCTCCCCAACCTGTACTAATCCAACATGTATGAATGGCCGACACCAATCAGGGGAAGTCTGGTTATGCTCAGGTGGTGATACCATCTGGGGCGGCAAAGTGCTTACTACCCTCCTTCGAGCTGGCCAACACTGCCCCCCAACCTCACCAGTACTTGGCTTGCCTTTCACAGGCACCTCCCCTAATGTCGCCACCAACTGGACAGCCTTGGGTTCCTGGGTAGCCTTCCATTTAGCACACTGAGGTTTAATATGACCCACTTGCTTGCAAAAATTACATCTCACTTCCGTAGAAGCTTCCTGGTTGTCAGCCGTGGTATAATGTTGTGTCTTATTTGTGGTACCTTTGGGTGATGATGGGCGAGCTGATACTGTGGCTGCTTGGTGCACAAGTCAGTCTCTCCTATCACCAATGCTCCCCATGCACGTACCACGCTGGGCTAGTGCAAAGTCATCAGGCATAACTGCTGCTTCCCTTATTGAATTAAACCGCTTTTCTTTTAATTTTGCCCCAATGTCCTTTTCAACTATGCTTGTAAACTGCTCCATCAACCAAACCTCACACGCCACCTCCAAAGTATCAGCTGACTCTGAGTGCAGCCACTTAACTAGAGTATCGCGCAGGTACCTGGCACATTCCACATGCGAGTCCCCCTGCCGTTTCCGAGCCCCCCTGAAGGCCAACCTGTAAGCCTCGGGACGCAGCTCGTAGGCTTTTAACACAGCCTCTTTATGTACATCATACTCTAGCTCCTGCACTTCTAGGCGATCGTATGCATCAAGAGCCTTTCTCTTCAAGACATTAGACACCAACACTGCCCAGCGTTGCCTCGGCCACTGATACTCGTGGGCCTTCTCCTCAAAACGCAAGAACCACTCCGTGACCTTGAGTTCATCGAAGGCCGGCACGAGTTTCAGCCGTCGAGACAACAGCACCTCTTTTGCCTCCTCCTTAGATGTATGACCAGCATTATTCCCTTGTCGTCTTTGCCCACTAGTTTCCAACTTCATCTTCTCCAAATCTACCTCCCTATCTCTCTGTCTCTCGTCTCTCTCTCTGCCTGTATTCTCTTCTCCTCCATCTCGATCTTCCTCAACTCAATTCTCTCTTGCATCTCTCTATCTCTCTGTCTCTCTTCCATCTCCAATCTCTTTAGCTGCAGCTCTACCTCTGGACTCCTTCTTGACCCTATCGGGGTTATAGGAGGAAACTGGGCATAAGGGTGAACATTGTGCTGCGCAGCCACCGTATGAGTGGCAATGAAATGCTGGGGTGTGGCCAACGACACATGGGGGGAAGAAGGAGGATACTGAGGATTGCTAGCATAACTTGAAACAAATGTACTGGCCATAGGGGCCTGAACATAGCCCTGTGAAAATGAAGGGGCCGTACTGATATGGTTAAATGCTGACGGTGGAGGCGTGGTGGCAGGTGCTGTGGTAATACTAGGAGACTGCCTACATACAGTATCACCTTGCTCTGGAGTTGTTGCTCCACTCCGGTCCCCAGTAGAATGGTTCCTAACCTGACTGATAGGACGCTGTGGCACAAGCTGGATGGCGTCTTCATCCACAACACGAATACTAGCTTCCTGAAGACCATTAGTCTGTGCAACTAACTTACACACCTCTTGAACTAACTCTGCCTTAGCCATACCACTGGACCTCCAACACACGTCTTAATTCATCAGTACTCCTGCTAGCAACCTCTTCTTGACCAGGTTGGGTTCTAATAAACTGCCAAACGTCCTCCGTCCCCATGATATGAACAGGAATGTAATCAACATGCGACATCTTAGCAATAGTTGTGGACAAGGGTTCAGGAAATAAGAGTACTAGGTCCGTAGACTTTCAACTGCAAGAAAAAATTACTGACAATCTAAATATAATTGCTTCACACCACAAGAACTCTATACTATCACACTATCCTGGCATGAGGTCGCCACTGTTACGAGGGGAGGCTGGGGGAAAACAGATGCTCAAATAGCCTAGCCCACCACACTGGCAAAAAGACAACGCCGTAGCAAAAAGACACCAATGCTGTAGACCTGCACCCAACACTGCCCACCGCACTAAACCAACCCTGCAACAGACACGCTCTTAATATCTGACTCAACACTAAGACACGCAGGTTCTCTAGTCAATAGTGCGTGTAGTATGCCAGAGAACTTCTTAGGGTATTATGAACTGCACATAAATGATACACCAGAACACTGCCAGACTCCTAGACACTTCATAGTATGCCCAATCGCTTAGGAATTAGGAATAATATAAAGCAGAAACATGGGGGAAGTCTGAAGCACTATCCTAAGACATGAAACACAATATTTGGCATTCCAGTTGGTTGGGATAGGCTAACCTTGAGCATACCTCCAAACCACTGTGAATGCCAACTTCAATGATAAAGGATAAATGCATGTAATAATAATATGCAATGCAGTTAAACAATGGAAGAAAAGTGCACGGATACAGTGAAGAAGCCTATAAACTAAGATTGCCAAAGAAGAAATGAATGCAGAGATTAATACTAAACTAAATATGTTGAAACAAACCAATATGCTCAATATGACTCCAGCCCCTGCTATACTTCAATCGAACAATGAACAAAAAGAAATATGCAGTATTTAAAGGGAAAATTAAGAAGCAAGCCAACAACGTCAGGCAATGATGTTGCTACAGCAAGAGGCGAGACGAGTGAGCTCCTGCAGCGGCGAGAGTCGAGCTAGGGCCCCGCGTCGCAAGGAAAGGCTCCAGGCGTCGCAAGAATACGTAATTATCTCAGGCAGCCTGTGCTCTCATTAACAACAAAAGTAATCAAATTAATATAAGTTATCATTGTGTGAACTTATGGTAAACTGTATTAATCACACAAGGCTAAATAAACTAATTAATTGATAGTGCTAGCCCGACGGCAACACAGACTCCAGGTGCCGTCCTGCTAGCCACGAGAAAAGAAAGGCAGAGGGATAGCGAGCTACTAGCCTCTATCAAGGCCCCTCCACAACAGGCCTTGCAAACTATAACTCACTCACAAATGATATAGGCTACTAACTCATTTGGGAGTGACAATATATATATATATACCGTATATATATATATATATATATATATATATATATATATATATATATATATATATATATAATGTATATATAGATATATATATATTTCCCATGGAATGACTTCTGCTTCCGTGGCCGAGGACCCTCGGAGGGTGTTGAACGCATTACCGAGGTAATCCTCTCGGGCATGGAAGCGTGCATCCCATTTTCTTTCTCTCAGTCTAATGCAAAAAAATCTTGGTTTACTCACGCTTGTTCTACTGCTGTCCATAACAAGGAGGAAGCATTCAAACGGTACTGACGCCTTAAAACTTAAGAATCTCATTCTGCCTATGTTTCTGCCCGGAATCAAGCCAAATCTGTTCTTCGACTTGCCAAGCACTCTTTCATCAATAATAAATGCACTGAAGTATCCAACTCTAGCTCTTCCCAAGCTTTCTGGCATCTAGCCAAAAACCTCTCCAACAACTTTTCTTCCTCGTCTTTCCCTCCCCTTTTCCACTCTGATGGCACAACCATCACTTCTTCCTCTGACAAAGCTGAACTCTTTGCTCAAACTTTTGCCAGAAACTCTACCTTGGATGATTCCGGTGCTATTCCTCCCTCTCCACCCCCCTCTCTCCAACTTATGCCTAATATCCTAATCTCTTCTAAAGATTTACTTTCTACCCTCTCTGGGCTTAATACTAAGAAGGCGTACGGTCCGGACGGTGTTCCTCCTGTTGTACATAAAAACTGTGTTTCCGTGCTGACCCCCTGCCTAGGCAAACTCTTTCGTCTCTGTCTCTCCTCTAACGTCTTTCCTTCTTGCTGGAAGGTTGCTCTTATTCAACCTCTCCCAAAGAAGGGTGACCGCTCTCAACCCTCCAACTATCGTCCAATTGCTCTTATCTCTTGTATCTCTAAAGTTTTTGAAACTATTCTTGCTTCCAAATTTCTTAAGCATTTCTCTTCTCATAATCTGCTCTCAGATCGCCAGTATGGCTTCCTTAAGGGTCGCTCTACTGGTGATCTTCTTTCATATCTTACTAACTCTTGGTCATCCAACTTTCGGGACTTCGGTGAGACTTTTTCTGTTGCACTAGACATATCAAAGGCCTTCGATAGAGTCTGGCACAAATCTTTGATTTCCAAACTACCCTCCTTCGGTTTCTGTCCCTCCATCTGTGCCTTTGTCTATAATTTCCTTTCCGACCGTTCCATAGCTGCGGTTGTGGACGGCCCTCACTCAATTCCTCATCCTATCAACTCCGGTGTTCCTCAGGGTTCTGTCCTATCTCCTATTCTCTTTCTAATTTTCATAAATGATCTTCTTAATTGTACATCTAGTCCCATCCATTCATATGCAGACGACTCTACTTTACACCACTCAATTAGTTTTCCAGAACGCCCCAGCCAGCAGTCCCTCAAAAGTAAACGTAATGAAGCCATAAAATGCTTATCTTCTGATCTAGCTTCTATTTCCAATTGGGGTAGAGAAAACCTTGTTACATTTAATGCTTCCAAAACTCAATTTATCCATCTTACTACCCGTCAGGAACCTCCTGAGGACTATCCCTTATTCTTCAACAATACAAAAATCAACCCTTCATCTTCCCTCAATGTTCTCGGTGTCTCTTTTTCTTCTGCTCTCACTTGGAAAGACCATATTACCAGTCTCTCTAAGGCAGCCTCCCAGAAGCTGGGTGTGCTCAACCGCCTCAAGGGGTTATTTACCCCTGCACAGCTACTTGCTCTGTACAGGGGCACAGTGCGTCCTTATATGGAGTATTGTTCTCATGTGTGGGGAGGATCCTCTCACACCGCACTCCAAGATAAAGTAGAAAGGAAAGCTTTTCGTATCATTAACTCCCGTCCACTCACCAATTCTCTACAATCTCTCTCTCTTCGCCGCAATGTTGCATCTCTCTCACTATTCTATCGCTACTACAATAATCAGTGTTCCTCGGAGCTTTCCCAGTGTATACCACTTCCTCTACGTAGGGTACGTAGCACCCGCCTTGCAACACAATCCCACCCCTACTCTGTGCAACTCTCCAAATCAAGAGTGAAACGCTATTCTCAGACTTTTTTCTATTCAACTGCTGAGTTCTGGAAGTCTCTCCCAGAATCAGTCTTTCCCTCTTCCTATGACTTAAATTGCTTCAAACTCCATGTGTCCATGCATTTTAGCTTGATTGTCCCTTGATTTCGGCCCTGTCACTCTTTGAAATCTGGGGGAGGCACTCGTTGCAGGCAGTTATGCCTTTTGTGTCCCTCATTCACATATATATATATATATATATATATATATATATATATATACGGTATATATACTGTATATATATATATATATATATATATACAGGGTGTCCCAGGAGTAAAGGGCATAACTTTGGAAAATCATAGAACAAAATATTTTAAGCCTAAAATGTTCTATAAGAAAAATTCCAAATCTCGACCGTTATGGAGATATTGCATGTTGAAAATGGCATTTTCTTCAGTATTTCCCCATAAGGCTGGCCTAGCTGTCCTTGTGCCTACCACACCTACATCTTTCTGCAATTATTTTACCATGTTATCATAAAGATACTATAATTCTGTAAGTTGCAAAATGATTATGGACATATTAGCTCACTATGGACTAGTTGGAAACTATTTGACATGGAAGAGTCCATTACAGTGATGCGGGGGAGGACACTACATTAAATATCCAATATCTTTTTAACGGTTGAGATTTGGACTTTCTTTTATAGAATAATTCATGCTTAGAAAGGGAGAGTAAGAAACTGTTCTGGAAAGAAGTCAAGAAAGTTAGGGAAGGTAGCAAGGGAAACAGTAAGGGTGTGAAAGATAAGAATGGGAGAATGCTAGCCGAGAAGCAAGAGAGAGTCGAAAGATGGAGGGAGTACTTCAGTGAGTTGCTAAATGAAAGGAATGAAGAGCCAGCAAACATAGCTGGATATGGTATGGGAGGGAGAAGAAGAGAAGTAGTGGAGGAGGAGGTGGGGATCAGGAGGTCAGAAGTGTGGGAAGCCATGAAAAGAGTGAAGTTGGGGAAAGCACCAGGAACAGATGGAGTGTGTGGGGAAATGTTGAGGTATGGTGGTGAGATAGTGATAGAATGGGTATGGAAAATGTGCAAACTAGCATGGGAGAAGGGGAGTGCACCCGATGACTGGAAGACTGGCATAATAGTCCCCCTATATAAGGGCAAAGGGGAAAGAGGAGTGTGTGGTAACCACCGAGGAATATGTCTTCTAAGCGTAGTAGGGAAGGTATACAGTAGGGTAGTGATTGAGAGAGTGAGAGTGAGAACGGAGAAATGGATAGGCGACGAGCAGGGAGGTTTTAGGAAGGGAAGAGGATGTGTAGATCAGATTTTTACCCTGAATTGTGTTGTGGAGAAGTATCTGGAGAAGAAAGACAGAGTGGATAGAGAAGGTTTGTGGAAAGTAAATATACGGAGTAGAGGGCAAGTTGCTGAAAGCAGTGAAGAGCATGTATGAGGGTGCAAAGGCGGCAGTACGTGTGGAGAGTGAGCAGAGCGAGTTCTTTGACCTGAATGTTGGTTTGAAACAGGGGTGTGTGATGTCCCCGTGGTGTAGGAACGCTAAAAGCAGTAACAAAAAGGTTGAGAGACTCACGGCGTCAGGCAATAGATAGATAGATAGATGCTTAGAATACCTTGTTTTACCATTTCCCAAAGTTATGACCTTTCCTCCTGGGACACCCTGTATATATATAATTATATACTGTATATATATACTGTGTATACACTGTTCATACTGTATATATATATATATATATATATATATATATATATATATACTGTATATATATAGGCAAGCAACACCAAGGTAAACACGAACATCTTTATTCTGGTACCGGTAACGTTTCGACATTAACATATGTCATCATCAGACCTAAATCAATAAGAAATAAATGTATTAATACATTATGTTGACATTTAAAGCAAATCTATTTTTAATAATAATTTAGAAAAACATAAAAAGTTAGAAATCGCGAAAAAAGAGATAGAAACAAACACAAACAACAGAAACAGCTAAACCATATGTGAACTACGTGTAGATATTCTAGGCTAAAATATACACAATACCTTAGAAACATAATAGGTTGGAGGAGAATTCGTGGGTGCCCAAGATGGGCTTAAGATGGTGAGTGAGGAGGGACTCTGCTATTAACCGGGTGGTGTCACCAGAACAACTGAAAATTTCTTATTTATTTTATTTATTTTAATGGAATGGCCTAAAGGTTCACAATGGTCTCGAATGGCTGACCATTCGAGACCATTGTGAACCTTTAGGCCATTCCATTAACAAAAAAGATTTTTCAGTAATTTTCAGTTGTTCTGGTGACACCACCCGGTTAATAGCAGAGTCCCTCCTCACTCACCATCTTAAGCCCATCTTGGGCACCCACGAATTCTCCTCCAACCTATTATGTTTCTAAGGTATTGTGTATATTTTAGCCTAGAATATCTACACGTAGTTCACATATGGTTTAGCTGTTTCTGTTGTTTGTGTTTGTTTCTATCTCTTTTTTCGCGATTTCTAACTTTTTATGTTTTTCTAAATTATTATTAAAAATAGATTTGCTTTAAATGTCAACATAATGTATTAATAAATTTATTCTTATTGATTTAGGTCTGATGATGACATATGTTAATGTCGAAACGTTACAGGTACCAGAATAAAGATGTTCGTGTTTACCTTGGTGTTGCTTGCCCTTATAAGACTCCGCTTCCCCCGAGGAGAATCTATTGCCACTACTATAATAATTATATATATATACAGTATATAAAACGCCTGATGATTTTGTTCTAGGTTCTGCTTCGATCGTTCAGCGGCGGCTCTGTTGGACGAGAAGGTGAAGAAAGGTTTGTTTATCTTCGCGTGTTTCAACTCGTGCGTCAACCCCATCGTGTACGGCATATTCAACTTCTGTAGGAGGAAGCCGGCGATGGCACGTCAACGATCAACTTTAGTGAGTCTGGATGTCATTTATAACAAATAATTATATATAATGCTAGAAGTATAAACACATTGTTTTATACATATAGGGTTGCAATAATTCAACAGTTAATCGTGAACGTTGACTTTAATTCATAAACTAGTTTTTCCAGGTACTTTTTCTCATTATTTGTATTCCCCACTTCTGAGAAATATATAAATGATCTACCAGGGTTTGCATATTACAATAACAGTGTATAACCTTGTCCATCGGAATCATAAATTATATAACCACTTTGGGCGTTATTCAATACTTGTCCTTGTTGCAACATTGACTATAGGATTATACACATTATTAACATAAAGGAAATTGTACACGAGTCGTTTATTTCTTTGTGACTCTTCGTTGAAAATATATTCTCATTACATTAGCATCCTAATCACTTCTCTCTCTCTCTCTCTCTCTCTCTCTCTCTCTCTCTCTCTCTCTCTCTCTCTCTCTCTCTCTCTCTCTCAGACCCACCACCACCCCACTAGGCTCACATGTCTCTGTCACAACAACACAAAATTCTAACAAGAAGCCAAATCTGCCAAACCATGGAAGCAAAAACATATCACAGCGGGAATTTGACTCCATTGTAAATTAATCCTGGGGGAGAGTGGGAGAGAGAGAGAGAGAGAGAGAGAATTACAAGGATTTGCAAAGAATAGTTAGTATCTCAAAGACCTTGCAGTGCATTCCTGGGAGATACTTGAAATGGAGAGAGATATTGTTTAGTGCACTACACTCATTGCAGAGTGTGAAAAACACTATCTACTCTCTTCTTGAACTGCTCAACTGAAGAACTGTTTAAAACTTCTGAGGGAAGTTTGTTCCAAGTAGAACAGATCTTATATGTGAACAAGTTTCACAAATACTAGAGCTTAACCTTTTCAATTCTAACTTCCAGCCATGATTACGTGTTGAGGCTAAACATTGTTATATATTCCACATTGTGAAACCCGTTAAATCTGTGATTCTCAAATGAAAAGAGATTAAGAACTTTCAACCGGTCCTCATATCTCAGACCTAGCCTGTACTCTTTCCAGTTGCTCTCTCCTGAGTGCTGGTGACCAGAATTGAACAGCATCCTCCAGGCCGTATCAGAGTGTTGTAAAGTGTGAGGGCTATTGAACAGCATCCTCCAGGCCGTATCAGAGTGTTGTAAAGTGTGAGGGCTATTGAACAGCTTCCTCCAGGCCGTATCAGAGTGTTGTAAAGTGTGAGGGCTATTGAACAGCATCCTCCAGGCCGTATCAGAGTGTTGTAAAGTGTGAGTGCTATTGAACAGCATCCTCCAGGCCGTATCAGAGTGTTGTAAAGTGTGAGGGCTATTGAACAGCATCCTCCAGGCCGTATCAGAGTGTTGTAAAGTGTGAGGGCTATTGAACAGCATCCTCCAGGCCGTATCAGAGTGTTGTAAAGTGTGAGGGCTATTTCCTTATAACTATACTTAAAATGTCTCTCAATATAGACAATATATATAGAGAGAGAGATAGTGTGTGTGAGGGAGTGAGAGTGAGAGAGCACTAAACATCATTCGAGTTGTGTGTGTCTTAATGAGTGAGTGAACATGTGTGTGTGTGTGTGTGTATATATATGTATAATGCGTATGTGTATGAGAGAGAGAGAGAGATTGCGACAAAAACTCGGCTTGGGTCTTGTGTAGTCAATATGTTCTTGCTTTCGTGGTCACATTTTTGTTGGAAATTTATCTGCGGAGATGGTTTGATATGGCTGACTGTAACCTGATGATGGCTCTCTCTCTCTCTCTCTCTCTCTGTATAGCCTGAATATTAAGGGAGCCCACCTAACTTGTTTCTCTTTCTCTCCCACTCTCTTTGGTTTGTATCCATTCGGTCCCATTCAGCCTAATGTTTTAAAACGTTTACCCCCATTCAGGTGTCAACATTTTCCTGGCGAGCGGTAGCGAGCCAGCATATAAATATTTTTGTTTTACAGCAAGCTAAATTTGTAAATTTTTTCGATAGAAAAATTTCTCCGGTGAAGCCGGATTTCTCCATACAATGCTGGCTCGCTATCGCTCGCCAGGGAGAAATCGACACCTGGATGGGGATAAACACCTTAAAACAGTTGGCTGAATGGGGCCAGATGGATACAAATCAGAGAAAGAGAGAAACGGAGAGAGAGATACAAAAAACAGGTGACCCTCCGTAACACAACATACATACTGTACATGGCTCTAAGTTAAAGTTGAAGATATTTATCACTACAATATGTGAAAACCTTTTCACATAATACAGTCATTATTTGTTCTACCTGGAACAAACTTTCCCCAGACGTGGTAAGCAGTTCTTCAGTAGAGCAGCTTAAGGGGGGTGGGTGGTTTTTCTGGCCCCTCTTAGTATTCAGATTTTAAGACGTTCGGCCCATTGGGTTGGTGATTTTAAGACCTTTCACCACATTTATGTGTCAATATTTAGACCTTTCGTTCCAGTCTAGGTGTCGATTTTTTCCTGGCGAGCGACAGCCAGCCTGAATTTTCGGCCGCCACATTGTTCTACCAAATAATGTAGAAATATATCTAGAAGGGGGTCTTGGGGATGTATCTAGAAGGGGGTTTTGGGGATGTATCTAGAAGGGGGTCTTGGGGATGTATCTAGAAGGGGGTTTTGGGGGATGTATCTAGAAGGGGGTCTTGGGGATGTATCTAGAAGGGGGTCTTGGGGATGTATCTAGAAGGGGGTCTTGGGGATGTATCTAGAAGGGGGTCTTGGGGATGTATCTAGAAGGGGGTCTTGGGGATGTATCTAGAAGGGGGGTCTTGGGGATGTATCTGGAAGGGGGACTGGGGTATGTATCTAGAAGGGGGTCTTGGGTATGTATCTAGAAGGGGGTTTGGGGATGTATCTAGAAGGGGGTCTTGGGGATGTATCTAGAAGGGGGTCTTGGGGATGTATCTAGAAGGGGGTCTTGGGGATGTATCTAGAAGGGGGTCTTGGGGATGTATCTAGAAGGGGGTCTTGGGTATGTATCTAGAAGGGGGTCTTGGGGATGTATCTAGAAGGGGGTCTTGGGGATGTATCTAGAAGGGGGTCTTGGGGATGTATCTAGAAGGGGGTCTTGGGGATGTATCTAGAAGGGGGTCTTGGGTATGTATCTAGAAGGGGGTCTTGGGTATGTATCTAGAAGGGGGTCTTGGGGATGTATCTAGAAGGGGGTCTTGGGTATGTATCTAGAAGGGGGTCTTGGGTATGTATCTAGAAGGGGGTCTTGGGGATGTATCTAGAAGGGGATCTTGGGGATGTATCTAGAAGGGGGTCTTGGGTATGTATCTAGAACGGGGTCTTGGGTATGTATCTAGAAGGGGGTCTTGGGTATGTATCTAGAAGGGGGTCTTGGGGATGTATCTAGAAGGGGGTCTTGGGGATGTATCTAGAAGGGGGTCTTGGGGATGTATCTAGAAGGGGGTCTTGGGGATGTATCTAGAAGGGGGTCTTGGGGATGTATCTAGAAGGGGGTCTTGGGGATGTATCTAGAAGGGGTCTTGGGGAGGTTTTTGCTTAAGATTGATGGAGGTCTATTGAGGAAACTATAAAATAATAAATAAATATAATATATCAATAAATATATACAGTAACAGTAGCTGGTCCAACGTCTTGGGGGTTATTATGGTATTATGTTTAACGGGCTAGTACTCGCTTTTTCTGGACCCCCTTCTCCTTCATGTTTAGCATATTAGTTTTGAGGTTTTAAGACGTTCGTTCCGTTAGTTTGGAGATTTTTAGACCTTTCGCCTCATTATTGTTATCAATATTAAAACTTTTCGTGCCTTTTAGGCGTCGAATTTTTCCTGGCGAGCGATAGCGAGCCTCTAATTTTAGAGGGAACCAGCCTTCGGCCGGGAAATTTTTTCTACTGAAAAATGTACACATTTATCTTGAAAGGGGGTCTAGGATTGTTTTTCTAAGCTTGGTGGAGGTCTAGCGAGGAAACTAAAAATATATCAATAGATAAATATATAGGCCAGAAAAAAAGCACTGCCCCCTTTAAGTATTATGTAGGACTTTGCTTGCTACAGCCATTCTCAGGCAATGTATATTACTTTGTCCTCTAGGCTAACAAAAGCGCCTTCTTAGATTTCCTTCAAACTATTCCCACCCATACCTCCTTCAAGCTATATTTGTACATTTTTCGATAGGATAAAGAAACAAATCGCTAAACAGGCTCGCTATCGCTCGCCCAGAGAATAAAACGACACTTGAATGTGATGAAGTGTCTTATTATCGCCAAACTAATAGAGTGAAACGTCTTAGCATCTCTAAACAATTGGGCGAAACAGCAAAGATCCAAAAAGACCTCGGACCAAAAAGGGTTAAGGAGATATTTTTTATGGACCCCCTTCTCCCTCATGTTAAGCCCTATTAGTTTGGCGATTATAAGACCTTATGTGCCATTTAGGTGTCTATTCTTTTTCCTGGCGAGTGATAGCGAGCCTGTATTTTAGGAGGAACCGGCCTTTGGCCGGGAAATTTTTCTACCGAAAGGGTGTTTGGGGGATGTTTTTTCAAGTTTTATGAACGTATTGGGAGGAAACTAAATAATGATAAATACAAATATATATAAACAATAACATTCTGATAAATACAAATCTCTTAAGAAGAGAGTAGATCGTACATTGCACAACACAATCTATCTCTCCTCGTCTCCTCGTAATGGACCACAATGTCTGTGAGATACTATATACTTTGCTTGAGCAAATCTGGTAATAATGAGTTCTCTTAACATGGAGAAATGGTGGAAGTCTAATACACTCACCACGTATATGTACAGTTGCCCACACTTGTTCTATTCCTCGTTGGGATGTAATGTATGAAAGTTAAATTAGTACGAATGAATTGCAAGTGTGGTTTCTTTGAATTATCAGTTGACCAATCAGATGAGGTAACCACTGCATAAGAAGCTACACTCGTAATTCAATCATGTGCATTATATTTCCATGTCCAAGATCACGGACAGAATCAACAATGGTGAGGGAAAATACAGGTGCTGTTGAGATTAAAAGTTCTCACGGAATAATTTATAGTTTGAAGGTGAATGCAAGAGTTTGCCTATTTGCAGTAATGTTGCTAGCAGTGAGTGACATCACTCATTCATAAAGTAATCCCTGGTGGTGATCAGTTATGGCCAGCTCTTCCGAACTGTACACTCGGATACCAAAGTCTCAAGCCCACTTATAAATAATCGTGGACCTCACCTATTTATAATTATGGAAGTATGTGTCTGGAAACGAATTTATGGATATTGTTTTCTGCACATCAACTACAAACTGTATACGCTGTTTGATGAAAAGCAACCTCTATCCAAAAATCAATCTAGATAGTTTTAATTGCAGAAAGAAAAACATAGGGAGTCAAAGAATTCTTAAGAGTGAGCTACAGACTATGGCATCCGAGTGAACCATTGCGAGACCAGCACCTGGTTATTCAAAAGAGAACTAAGGTTGTTTCCTTATTGTGCGTCCATATGTGGTGCAGTTGGTAGAGGGTTTGGCTAGTATGCTTCTAGACCCTGGTTCGATCCCTGGGTGAGCCAAGGATTTTTTTTTTGGAGAACAAACGGATTGGTGGTACGTAGACCTGCCACTAGAGAGCAGGAACGTTCTGTCCAAGCTCCTGGGAGACGACCAATCTAGCACATCCATCATCACCCGGCATAACAGCTTAACTACATACATACATACATACCTACATTAAAGACCATGATCTACACGCGAGTAGTTCAGTCTTTTTGTTCACTTTATAGCTGCGTTTCAGGCAGCTCGGTCTTTGGTATCCCTCTTAGTAAGTCCTTTGGCTGCCAGATCTTGCATTTGCATTTTACACCACACTTTTGATGTGTTCGCCGCTCTTCTAGCGGCACCAAGGAGGGCGACGCCCCTCGTTATGGGTGGTGATTTGGTGCAGTAGACTGTTTGAAGCGACAGCTCGCTCCCTTGCGAGGATGGGTTCAGTGTGTATTACCTGATCCCACATCTTTCTTGGTCTACCTCTCCTTGCAACTCCCTTTACGTTCATAGGTGTGCTCTTCTTAACCCAATTATTCTCATCCATCCTTTCCACATGTCCATACCGTCCAAACCTGCTCCTACTTCTCTCCTCTCTAATACTCTCAATGCCTAAACGCCCTCTGAGTTCTACATTGGGGGTCCTGTCTTTCATAGCAGACCCACTAAGTATAGTATTATAGTGTATTGTATTGTATTGTGTGTATTTTGTATATCCGTGTTTCGCTCCCCAGAGCCACACTTGGCGGTCGACCAACCATAGCCCACAGGTGAACTCCCGGGGCTGTGAGTACCGGAACTTCAAGTGGACGCGGGTGTACTGGAGTCGCCGGGATCAGGGGTCCACTACATCAGAAGTCACGGATCATACGGCGGAGCTATTTTTGCCCCGGTCACTTAATTCTCCTTCTCTCCGTACCAGGTAAGTCTCAAGATAGTAGTAGTAGTAGTAGTAGTTATTGTTGTTGTTGTTACATACATATATACATACATACATACATACATACATACATACAATGGTTTAAATGAATTTTCCATTACATACATTGTAACGGGTCAGACATGGTTGCCTATCTGCAGTTGGAACACAATTCAACAAAGTCTCGCCACAACACCGACCCATCACGTTGTCACTGTGGCTGATGTTGGCATAATGCTAACCGTGCTGCAGCAAGACTCGACTAAGTCCACCTGCAGCATCTGCAAAACACACCAGCCTCAACAATAGTAGCCTACAATGAGACAGCACCATACCAGAACTCTACTGTACATTAGGCAACTTGGACTTTGGAACAACAAAAACCTGCCACAACACCGTTCCATCACTGTGGCCAACGCTGGTGTAGTGTCAAACAGCGCCTAGGTTAGACTATTAGAGTTCCCTGTGGCACCCGTCTGCACCCCACCAGCTTCGGCAGCGCCATACCAAGACAGCACCAATAGCAAGGCTATATTGTATAGCAATGGCTGTTGGTCCACAAGTCTACCGCCATCCCCCCTATTAGTCGCCTTGAAGGACACGCATTAAGATGCGTGGGGCACATTCTTTTAATCCTGCACCATAAAATCAAGGCCCCATTACCCCTTGGGGGATGTTGTATCATTATTATTATTATTAGTTGCTGTAGTAGTAGTAGTAGTAGTAGTGGTGGTAGTTGTTGTTGTGATAATAGTAGTAGTAGCAACATGGATATACTGGAGTCGCAGGGATCAAGGGTCTACGGCATCGGATCGGAAGTTATGCGTAACATCTGAGGTCGCAAACCTGGGTTCCAAAACATGAATTAAAAAGGTAAACTTGGTCTGGAAGTACATTGGGAAGAATGGACTGACATTAAAACTGCTATGACCTAACTTTATAATTTTGAATGGGGAGGCTATTAGTTTGGCTATTGTTTAAGACCTGTTGACCCATATAGTTGTCAATTTTAAGACCTATCATGTAAATTTGGATTGAAAAAAACGGCTTATAGAGTTAAATGGGAAAACTCAGCCTGAAAATATATTGGGAATAATAAACTGTCTATTACAAATGCTGATTTAACTTTTGATAATTTTGATGGAGAGGCTTAACAAATTGATGGGGGCGTTTCTTCTGGACCCCCTTCTCCCTCATGTTTAGCCCCATTAGTATTTTTTTTTAAATTATAAGGCGTTTGTTCCATTACTTTGGCTATTTTAAGACCTTTCGCTCAATTTCTTTGTCAAAATGTTAGACCTTTCGAGAAATAGTAATAATATAAGCTGTGATCCCCGAAGGAGTAGCCACAAACGAATCACCCCCATGCACCTCTGTCCCCAATCAGTTGACGGCCCCTTCTCCCATCCAGCACCGCTTTCACGCATATACTTCCACCTCTCTCTTGGTTTACCTCTCCCTCTTCGTCCTTCCACCTCACTCTCGTACACTCTCTTAGCATAGCAATCACTAATAATGTAACGGTAATACTACTGAGCGTAGTTCACTATATTACAATGGCATAGCCCTTTTGTTCGAGGTCGTTGTACTAGCCAGCCTTCCAACTAGGTGAGACAGTTGATGGTTTGGGAAGGTGTATGTTGAGGGGTGGAAAGTTTTATTGGGGGGGGGGGTATTTTTTAGTTTTCTTATTTATTTATATGTGTATTTATTATTATTGTTGTTTTGGTTTCCTCCCCAGACCGTCATCAAACATATCCTCTAGCTCCCCCTTCGAGATAAATGTGTACTGTACATTTTTTGGTAGAAACATGTCCCAAGTTCCTTCAAAGTTACAGGCTCGCTATCGCTCGCCATGAAAAAAATCAACACCTAAATGACACGAACGGTCATAATATTGACAAGAAAATTGGGCGAAAGGTCTTAAAATCGCCAACTAATGGGGCAAACTTCTTAAAATCTCAAAAGTAATTGGGGGCTAACCATGAGGGAGAAAGGGGGAGGGGGTGGGGGTGGAGGGCAGAAAATCCCTTCCCCCTCCCCTTAACGTATGTTTATAGTCTGTTCTTCCCCCCAAGCTCAAACTATTGTTTTATACCCTTGGACCCTTTAACCCTTTCAGTATCGGTGATGTATTTATATTACAATATAGATATTTTTACGCGATGTTATGCAGCTTAGGAAGGACCTGTGGTAGTTAATAGGGTGAAATAAGCTAGTTTGAAGCCTTATAATTGGCAGATGTAATATAAGTTAGTTTAATTTGTTATTAACTTTGATAGCCCCCCCGCCATACATAAGCGCGCGCGCGCCCGCTCCCAGACACACACACACTTTCTGTCCAGTATTGTATGCATGCATTATAAGTTAGCACCCCTCCTCCCCTCCCTGCCCTTTGTTATAAACTTTCATAGGCCACTCAGTGTTTGGATATATAATAAGGCATGAGGTATTATTCGTAGTGACTTAACGGGATATTTTGGTGAACCCCATTCTCCCTTATATTTAGTCCCATTAGCTTTGAGATTTTACAGACGTTCGCCCCATTAGTTTGGTGATTGTGAACCTTTTCGCCCAATATATTCTGTGCCATTTAGATGTTAATTTGTTTCCAGGCGAGCGATAGCGAGCCTGTAATTTAGGAAAATCTAAGAGGAACCAGCCTTTCATTGATTATACAATGTTATTCAATTTAGGAAGGGCATATGGAAGTCAGAGGGCTAGTCCAGATAGTCTTTACCCTTATCATTCCCACAGATCCTTCCTAAGCTGTACACAATCGTCTAATGCTAGCCATAATAAAGGGTCCACATGCGTCGTAGTCTTCCGCTAGTTAACCCCTTTAGCACAATGACCCCTTAATGTCTTCCTTTGGTTCTGGCTAACCTGCACCAACCTTATGTAGTTTAAGAAGGCCTTGTGATATTTAAGAGGGGGTAGTTCACTTTTTGGTCGATTTTTTTTCATATATCTATTAGTTCTCTAGTTTCCTCCCTAGACTTCCATCAAACTTGAAAATACAAACCCAGGATCACCCTTCAAGAATGATATTTGTAAATTTTTCGGTGGAAAAAAGGTCCCGGCCGAAGGCCTGTTCCTCCTAAATTACAGACTCGCTATTGCTCGCCAGGAAAAAATCTACACCTAAGTGACACGAAAAGTCTAAATATTGACAAAGAACAGGGGCGAAAGGTCTTAAAATCACCAAAGTAATTTGCCGAACGTCTTAAAATCTGAAAACTAGAGGGGCTAAGCATGAGGGAGATGGGTGTCCAGAAAAACGACCCATCTCCCCCTAACCAATTGAGTACCGGTGGCGTCCTTGTCATTATATTGAGTACCGGTGGCGTCCTTGTCATTATATTGAGTATCGGTGGCGTCCTTGTCATTATATTGAGTACCGGTGGCGTCCTTGTCATTATATTGAGTACCGGTGGCTTCCTTGTCATTATATTGAGTACCGGTGGCGTCCTTGTCATTATATTGAGTACCGGTGGCGTCCTTGTCATTATATTGAGTACCGGTGGCGTCCTTGTCATTATATTGAGTACCGGTGGCGTCCTTGTCATTATATTGAGTACCGGTGGCGTCCTTGTCATTATATTGAGTACCGGTGGCGTCCTTGTCATTATATTGAGTACCGGTGGCGTCCTTGTCATTATATTGAGTACCGGTGGCGTCCTTGTCATTATATTGAGTACCGGTGGCGTCCTTGTCATTATATTGAGTACCGGTGGCGTCCTTGTCATTATATTGAGTACCGGTGGCGTCCTTGTCATTATATTGAGTACCGGTGGCGTCCTTGTCATTATATTGAGTACCGGTGGCGTCCTTGTCATTATATTGAGTACCGGTGGCGTCCTTGTCATTATATTGAGTACCGGTGGCGTCCTTGTCATTATATTGAGTACCGGTGGCGTCCTTGTCATTATATTGAGTACCGGTGGCGTCCTTGTCATTATTGAGTACCGGTGGCGTCCTTGTCATTATATTGAGTACCGGTGGCGTCCTTGTCATTATATTGAGTACCGGTGGCGTCCTTGTCATTATATTGAGTACCGGTGGCGTCCTTGTCATTATATTGAGTACCGGTGGCGTCCTTGTCATTATATTCTGGCAACTATTAGACGTGTTTAGTCAGCTTAGGAAGGACCTTTAACAATTAAAAAAATACAGACTATCTTATTTAATCCTTTGAGCTACCACATATCCTTCCTAAGCTGAATACAATCGGCTAATAGGGTCCACAATATGATGACAAGGACGTCACCGGCAATGAATGAGTTAAAGGGGGTCACCAACTTGTTTTGATCTTTCTCTCCTTTTCTCTATGTTCCTGGCTTGTATACATTTGGGCCCATTCATCCAACCGTTTTAAGACGTTTATCCCCATCCAGGTGTCGATTTCTTCCTGGCAAGCGATAGCGAGCCAGCATTGTATGGAGAAATCCGGCTTCGCCGGAAAAAAATTTCTATTATAAAATGTACAAATTTAACTTGTTGTCAAAACAAAAATATATATATGCTGGCTCACTACCGCTCGCCAGGAAAATATTGACACCTGGATGGGGGTAAACGTCTTAAAACAGTAAGCTGAATGCGGCCGAATAGATACAAGCCAAAGAGAGAGGGAGAGAAAGAGAAAACAAACGAGGTGGGCTCCCTTAAATGGCTTCTTGCGATGATATTTCCCCTTTTGAGCCCTAGAGGTAAATCATAAGCTAGCAACAATCATCTAGTGGTAACCAGAATAGGATGGTCATTACGTTTGACCTGTTTTGACTTTAACCCGGTAAAAATTCGGTTACGCGTTTCTTTTCTGTTTTCTGGCTATTATTAGCCGATTTTGTTCAGATTTTATTTATTTTTTTTTTTTTTCTATATTCCAACTTGCTTCCTCTCGGGCATAGGCTGAGAGCCTTAACATTCACCGCTTTACAATGAACAGTGAGGTCTTGTTCCAGTCTAGGGAGTGAGACATGTGAAGCACGTAGAGTACAACGAGCACCTGCCATCTTGCCTTCACATGAGGCACGGTGCTCACTCATGGTCCGAAACGACCCCATCTCTGAAGCCACCTCGTTCCCGTGCTTCACTGTCCCACCCCCTACACTCGGACTCTCACACTTACACACACACAACGCCACCTGTTGAGCAGATAACTCACCAGGCATTGCACCCCTATAGCATATTTTGAATATGGGAATATTCATACAGTGCTATTTAATCAGGGAACAATGAGGGTATTTTATTGACGTTTTGGTGGGCTTGTGGTAATGCACTGATACTAGGTACAGCACAAATTCCATCCCAATAACATCTTCCCATTGATACATCGGGATTTGAACCCGGGACCTTTGGATTACCAGGCAAGTGGCAAGACCACTCCACCACACCTCCCCTAGATTAGGAAGGGTTTATGGAAGACAGAGAGTTAAAGGTGGGGGGGGGGGAGGTTGGTTATTTTACGGGACCCCCTTCTTCCTTATGTTTAACTCCAGTAGTTTTCAGATTTTAAAGGGCATAGCTCGCCAAAAATCTCATCCTGTTTTTGTCACTCTTCAAAGCATATTAATTTGACATATAATGCACATGTGCTTTGCTTTTTTATATTGTTTACCCTAACATAGAAAACAAATTCACATTAGATATTTCTATTTTGAGGGGGGTGAAGAGCCACCTTTGAAAACACAGCCGAAATTAAGACCAGTTCACAGTAGTCCACAAGTTAGCCTGGATTTGTTTAACAGTTACTAATGCTACACTCATTCCAGCTCCAATCCTTGCTAAATTAGCTTATATTCTATGTATGGCTTCAGATTTACCTCCATCCTTGTCAATTGTACCCACCTACAGCCTTTGACAGTTGATAATAAATATCCAAGAGAAGAAATTAACCGGTTCGTTACCAAAACGAAAAACAAAAAAGCGCTAGATTCGTTCTCAAAAGCTGCTAGAAGGTCGCTAGATAATACAATAATGGCAACAATCGCTAGTATAATACCACGATCTCTCTAATGTCGATTATTATCACTAATATTCCTAAGATATAACTACAATTCATATCACTAGATGCAAGAAAATGCTACTATATGGAAATAAATACATCTAGATCTAGCAATAAGTATGCTAAATTGGCACTACTGTATGGTCACACGAATAGCCCTTTGTGAGCTATAAAAATGGTAAGTGTATATTGTAGAGTCCTAGACACAGGTTACCACAAAGACGCCATTTTGACTCTACAGTAGAACGACATTCGTATTTATATCACAATATGTTTTTGCTTACCTTTGGATACCTTTGGATGTGTTCGCCGCTCTTCTGGCGGCACCAAGGAGCGCGACGCCCCTCGTTATGGGTAGTGATTTGGTGCAGTAGACTGTTTGAAGCGACAGCTCGCTCCCTTGCGAGGATGGGCTCGTCTGGCACTTTTTGCAGTTCGACATCTAGGGCTCTCTTGAAGTTGTCTAACGAGATGTCCCTCATGTCTCTTACTCGCCGTGGGAGTTTGTTGAAGAGACGTGGGCCTCTGTGTGATAACCAGCCCTCTCGCAGAGAGCCCATAGCACCCCTGTTATTCATCCGGGGGATTTCGCATTCCCAGCCTCTCCTATCACTGAATTTCATGACTATCGGAGTATGTAGGTTTGGTACTAAACCCTCTGCGATTTTCCACGTGTATATTATTAGGTAACGTTCTCTTCTACGTTCCAGTGAGTACAGATTCAGTGCTCTTAAACGCTCCCAATAGTGTAGATGTTTTATCGAACTTATATGCGAAGTGAAATTTCTTTGTACACTCTCTACGTCATTTATTTCACCTGCTTTGTATGGGGATGTTAATACGCTACAGTATTCAAGCCGCGGTAGCACTAGAGATTTGAAGAGCGTTATCATAGGCAATTCACCGCGTGTTTTAAAAGTACGCAGAATCCAACCCGTTAGACGTTTCGCAGCCGCCACTTTGACCTGGTTATGTACTTTGAAACCCATATATTCAGACATTAATACCCCAAGGTCTTTCACACTGTCTTTCGATTGTGGTTAGATTCTGTTAAGTAATTTGTAATTTCTTTAACACCATTATTATATCCGTACCGTATTAATTGGAATTTTTCCTCATTGAATTGCATGTTGTTTTCCCTGGTCCACTGGAACACTACATTCATGTTTTCCTGCAGTCGGCCCGTGTCCTCTTGTGTGTTTACTATCTTGCTTAATTTTGTGTCATCAGCAAAAGACGACACCGTACTGTGTCTGGTGTTGGTATCTATGTCGCAAATTAGTATGAGGAACAGAAGGGGCGCTAGCACTGTTCCTTGGGGCACTGAGCTTTTGACATCCGAAGGCTCAGAAGTGACTTGGTTTACTGCTACCGATTGTTTTCGGTTTACGAGGAAATTGTATATCCACCGTCCGATTTTCCAAGTTATACCTTTTGCTTTCAGTTTGTGGGCTATTATACCATGGTCACATTTATCAAATGCCTTAGCAAAATCGGTGTAAATGACATCCACGTTTTTCTTTTCTTCTAGCGCTTTAAGAATTTTGTCATAGTGTTCCAAAAGTTGTGAGAGACATGATCTTCCCGCTCTGAACCCATGTTGACCGGTGTTGCGTAGTTCATTTGTCTCCATGAATGTTGGAATTTTGCTTCGCAGGACTCGCTCGAAAACTTTAATGATGTGAGAGGTTAGAGCTACCGGGCGGTAGTTTTTTGGTAGTGCTTTACTCCCTCCTTTATGCAGTGAGGCAATTATTGCGTTTTTCAAGCTCTCTGGTATGTCACCAGTGTCTAGACTCCTTCTCCACATTTTCCTTACATTTTTTCATTAAGATCGAATTCCATGAGTCCGGGCCTGGTGCCGAGTGGGATGGCATGTTGGCAATGGCCTCTTCTATGTCTTTTGGACCGAAATCAATATCCAGCATCTGAGGGGTTTCCGTGGGGGAGGTTTCCATGAAAAATATATTTTGGTCTCTGATGACTTTTGTTTCATCAGGCTCACTGAATGCCATTTCATACTGCCTGCTTAAGAGTTCGCTCATTTCCTTTTTGTCCCCTGTGAAAGAGCCGTCCCCTTTGCTCAGTGGGCCGATGTTTGATGTTGGTTTAGCCTTTTGTTTGGCGTATGAAAATAAGTATTTGGAATTTTCCTTTATACCTGCAATAGCTTTCCTCTCCTCTTCCATATGTTGTAGTTCATATGATATTCTTAGCCTTTGTTCAATTTCCACAATTTCTCTATCTATTTCGACCTTTTGCCTATCCTGCAGATTTTGATGTGTGCGTCTTTGTGTGAGTCATTTTCTTCTTCAGTACAGCCTCCTCCTTTCCCGATCTTGTTTGCTTCTTTGTTGTGTTTGTCTTGCAGGTATATGGTGGCTACAGATTTGGGTCATGGTTTCTGTTATTAAGACTAGACATTCTGCTGGTGTCAGGTTATCCATTAAATCTTCCCAGTCTATTTCCTCCTTTTCTTGATTTACCTCTTCCCACCTAATGTTTTTGTTATTGAAGTTAAATTTACTGAAGGGGCCGGTTTTTGTTCTCGATTCTGAGGTTGTCTGTACACTTTCTAAGGTTGTTTTGATCTCAATTAATTTATGATCTGAGTATGTTGTGTCCGATATGTTAATGATGTGTACTAGAGATAGTCCATGAGCCAAGACCCGAATTTTGGGATATCGGTACCACCCGGGGTGACTAATTCTCTTAGGTGTTTTTAGCTTGCTACATGTCTCTAGTTTATGTTTTGATATGATAGCCCTTGCACATTGGTAGCTTAATGGTCGTTATCACTTCTTGAATAGACATACCCTACCGAAAATTCCGAATTTTTTTAAAATGTCAAATTTGGGGACAGGAATGCCTAAATGTCAACAAAATGCATATAGTAATTGTCACATTTAATACAAGTCCTGTAAATACACACTAAGCATGCCATGGGCTTGTACATACTATTATGGCAAATTACTACTCCTAAATATCATCTACGTCAGACTCGGAATCTGACTGTTGTGCCACCGGCTCTTCTTCAATAGCCTTGTTCTGACATGTCTGTAACCTGCACATGTCCGTGCATTTTAGACCATTGCTGAGGCAAGTACACTTAGGGAGTTCGCCTGACCGCACACACTTGCAAGACAGTAGCTGCATAACAGCATCTGGTGCTGGTGAGCCTCGCATCCAGTTGACGGCAAGCTTACCGTCCTCATCTGTCATCCAACCGCAGTCTGTTGGGTTCGCAACAAATGGCTGGCTCTGAAGACTTCTCCTCCAGATCGCAGCCTGGTAGTTTGCACGCAGTGCATGCATGAAGAGGCAGTCCTTACAAGGAGGGAGTTGATTTGACTCTACCTCTCCACGTCTTGCACAGAACAGCTCATACCGAAGCTTGTTTACCTTAGTTGTGTGGGTAGATGGTAGGTACATGTGGCAGGTGATTTCCTGTAGCTTCTCAAAGAGTTCAGGAGACACTTCCCATGAGCGTCCAAGTTCGTGAAAAGCATGCTGGTATGTCTTGTCCATCTTCACCTGCTTGAGTGTCGTCATCTTCCCTCGGCCAGCGAATGCACTGACGGTATCACAGCCTGTAAAGGCATGCATACCAATCAATGAATCACACACGCTGCCTCCCAGTGTGCGGCTCAGTGTGGTGATATCCAGGAATCTTGTCCGGTTCTTCGTCCCGCACTTCTGGAACAGATGGGATGGGATCTTGTGGCACATGCCAAGACACAACACCATGACGTCTGTATCTTCTGCAGTGATGATGACAGACTTGTTCCCAGATTCTGCTGCATGAAGTGCATGGAGAAGAAGGCGTGTGTCTGCTTCTTCTTGAGTTGACTTAAGCTCAGGAGCCTCTTCCCACTGCTCTTTGGTGATCTTGAAGCAGCGCTGCTCACATGTGACATACAGCTCCTTGTCCTTGAGCTTCTCCCTGTGCTGTGGTGCCTTCCATTCTTCTACCAAGAACTTGATAAGACTTGCCTTGTTGGAGGAACTACCGAGTAACTTTCTCCACTGCTGGATGTTGTGCCCAGGTTGAATGTTCTTGAAATGAATTCCTGTGCCTGCACTTCTTTTGGCTCGTTCTGCATCCTTGATGGATGTCTCCTTGTAGATATCAAACACAACATCAATGCGCCTGCTCTTAGCACCTTCATGAACAGCGTGACTCAGTGCTGTACCTGCAAGCTGTGAAAAAGTTTTGTCGTTTCCCTTCAGTTTGTGGACCAGGCTCATCCCATCAATTATGGTAGCAGAGGGCTCGGGTATCACTTCTGCACGAGAAACATTCCTCTCTAACTCCTTTGCGAGGGCAGCCTTGTTGGTCTTGCGGAGAGACCCATCACCGCTGGCAAGTGCCCAAGGCAAAGGCCCCAGGGGATGAGCCAAGACATCACTCATTTTGAGCTTTCTGTTCTCGGCAACAAGGATCATCTGGCCAAATAGGTTCCTGTCAGCCTTTAAGATAACCTCCTTGGCATGGTCTTGTGAGCGTGGCTTCATTCTGATGTTAGTGAACGTTCTCAGTTTCGTCTTCGTCATCGTGTCATGAAACTGTATAGTTGGCGTATCGATCTCCAGGCGCTCTTCCTTGAAGGCTTGATATGCATCCTCTCCTATTCTGTAGGCCCCTAGAAGGTCTTTGACAACTTCTGGTGGTGCCATAGTCGCAGTTGACAAACTGACAAGATCTTCTTGCTCTGCGTTGAAGGGGTTCAACCAGCTGGTCTCCATCAGTTGAACTAAAGATTGGACATCGGCCTCATCTCTTCTAATCCTGGGCATCTGTAGGTCTGGGTGGCTGAAGTCAGTATACTTTTGGCCTACTACCATAGTCCTGAGCTGCCTTAAGTACCTGCTGCGATACTCCGATGTCAGGTAGTACCTGGCGACAGCTCCGCCTTTCAGGCTGAAGCCTTTTGTGCCCCCTGGTGTCTGGGTGTCTTTGTTGATCGTCTCTTCGATTGTCTGGTCCACAGGGATCCGTCCAAAGGGATTCTTGCTACCGATCTGGACCGAAAAGCCACCTTGCATGAAGTGTTCATGGACCTCTGGGTGTTCAATGGGCAGTCGAGACATCAAGGCATAGTAGTAGGTTAGGAACCGGGCATAGTTCACTTTGTCATAGGCAAAACACCACGGTATCATCTGTCGGATTGCTCCTAGGTGGAGCATCCAGTTGCCTTCTCTGGAGGCTCGAATTAAGTCCAGCATGATCTCAACCATGTCCAGGTATGACATCCAGAATGCTGAGAGGTTGTGTTCATCTCTGAGGGTCTCAAGATAAACTTGGAAAAGCTTCATGATATGTGTGCATGATTCACTCTCCATCAGCTCTTGAAAGAGTCCCTGAGACACATTGCTGTGAAAGCTGTTGATGTCCTTCAGTGTTTCATCTAGATGGTGTATGTCCCTTGAATGGTTTTCTTCTAGCCATGAAAGGAAGCCTTTCCATGCAAGCCTCATCAGTGCTTCATACACGAGCTTGTGTAGTCTCACTGCTCTGTTGTACCTCTTGCCGTTCATCACTCCTGACACTGATCCTTCTGCGATGATACCTGATTCCACACACAGATCTCTAAGACCTGCATCTTGAAACCTCTTTCCTGTGGTGGAGATGAGATTACAGATTGTGTGGAAGACGCCCATCCTGATGATAATGTTCTTGAACTTCTCTTGTTTCCAGATAACTTCGGCAGCTTTGGCATAGAGTGCTTGATCAAACACGCACACAATCTTGTTAAGCTGTAAGGACTGCATGATAGCATGCGTTTGTTCCAAGATTTCATTAACGGTGGACATTTCTGTTGCGGGAGCATTGATAGTGGGCAGGTAGCTTACAGTGTCCTGAACCACTGCAATGTCTCTGCGCATTTTGATGTTGAACCCAGTCCAACTGCTGATGGACTGGTCCTCATGGTCTGACATTCGAGTAAGAAGCCAGATATGGTTCTTTGTCTTTGAATCCTGGACTTCCTTGGTAGTGTCGACATACGCAGTCTCAATCCTAGGTGGCCCTGCCCGCCGCCCAACATTGTATATTGGCAGCATTGATGATGTCTGAGTGATGCTTCTTATCTTGGACTTGGTAATCTCTGGCAGGACTTTCTCTGGCACAGAGCCTGCAACCTTGGACTGGACAGCAATGCCATTGACTCTATGAGAAGTACCTGCTCCACTTAGGGTCTCTTCAAGTCGGTCAATGTTATCCCAGGCCAGGGTTGTGAACACACCAGGGTAGATGTTTGCTGGCAGTGGAATGTCATCCTTTGAGCATTCCAGCTTCTGGATACAAAGGGCTGTATCGATCTCCTCAAACATTGAGTAAGACACACAGTGACCAAGACGATTCAGAGTTCGGATCAGTTCTGTGTTTCCTGTCAAAGACTTTACAGCATTGGTCAGCAGTACGTGCTTGGGTGGTTTTGTCTTGCCACTGGTAACAGCAAAGACCAAGTCACTGCCAAAGGAAGTGGCAAGACGTTGAGCTCTTTCAGAGGGAGTTTCACACTCACACTCTCCTGTCAGCAGGGTGTGCAGGAATTGAGTGACTGCTGCAGGAATGACATTCTGATCTGTATCGGGAGGCCATGGCTGACTCACATCTTGTTTATTGATCTCATTCCTCAGCTGCATTCCTGCTTTGGTTAAGACATCTTCAGAGTTAGCTGCTCTTGCTTCTTGCAGGTCTTTTGCCATTTTGTGTGCTTGCCGGGCAAGGTCGTCCATTGAGAGGCTGCGTGGATAGATTAGAAGCTTTCCTTTCTCATCTGGGACAAAGCGTAGTGATTCTCCAAACTCGGTTTCAATCTTTCGGCGAACATGTTTCTTTGTCGCTGGTTTCAGTTGGATAATACCACGGGACATCATGGATCTCTCAAGCCTAGATGTGAGGTTTGTCATAGGCAGTACCTCTGGGTTGGGGAATAATTTGGTCCTTATATACAAGCAGAGTTCCTCGAGGGCTTCTGTCTCAACCTCTTCGTAGCGTGCTTCCTCGCTTTCTTCCTGATTTTCACCTGCACCCGACCTGGCGGCCGCTGGGAAATCATCTTTTGTGAAGAGTTTGTAGCACGACTTGTGGTAGTGACCCTCTGCAGCAACAAGGTCTCTGCTAACTAAACCAAGGATTCTCTGGTTGAGTTTCCTTATTGCTGCTCTGCGAATCTTCTCATCTGCTCGTAGCTCAACACACTGTATGAGTGGCTCCCTTGTCTTTGTTGTTTTTATGTACTTGCTTGACTTCTCGCAGAAGATACATACTTTGGCATACACCCTGCTAGTACTAGGGGCATCCCTTGATGCCCTCCTCCTGGGGTCGACGCTTGCTGATTCTATCTTGACACCCTTGGCAAGGATAGAATCCAGTGACTTCTTCATTGTAAAGAGACTACGACATTTACGGTGATAATGTATGTGTGGTATTCCTCCTTCTTCAAGGCCCTTGGCTGCTTCCAGGACTGGATCATGCTGCCTGATTTCTGCAGCCCTGAGCAATGTGTTCCAGGAGTCCAAATCCTGTGGTGACACCAGAGCATCGCTGTCATCATCAGAGCAGTGGATGATACAGTCGATCCGTGCTCTCTTCCTCGCAGATGGTTCCATCCTGCCGTCAAACAGTCGACACACACCTGCAAAAAATATCACCATTAAACCATGAACAAACAAACACATTACATGGAAACCACTCTACATATGTTTGCTCCTTCCAATAATAAATTATCCCCAAAATATAACAAAAAATCCCCAAATATGAAATAAACCCCTAAATATGGAGAAACTTGAAATACACATCGGAATAATTCTTGTAGAGAATCAAATAAGGTACAAGAGCTGTTAGAATATATTTTTCAATGTTCCCCATATTTAAGGATTTATTCTAGATTTAGAGGAAAATACCCAAAATATAGAGTATATTCCGAAATATGAGGAAATTTGAAAAATACCTAGGAACAACTCTGGTAGAGAATATAATTCTACATAGGTGTTCAAAGTTTCGCGATGATTGTGTGATGGATTTTAAAGAAAATGAGGAAAACGCCGAGCGTCACGCTAAAAATCTTTATTTTTGGGTAGCGCCCCTATTGCATCAAAAAAATTAGACTAAGCTACCAGTGCGAGAAGGCTATCATATCTTAATGTACTTACAGTCACTCTATAAACATTTTAGTACCATTCGTGTTTAGTCACCCCAGGTGGTACCGATATCTGGCCTGGCTCATGGACTAAGAGTCGTTGTTAGTGAAGACCAGGTCTAAGATATTGTTTTCCCGTGTGGGTTCAGCAATATGTTGGGTAAGACTATAAAAATCACAAAGTTCAAAAGCTCTCTCGTATTAGTATTTGCTTCTCCGGTGTTATTTGCCACTAACTGGTTTTCTAGTTGTCTCCATTTAATGTTTGGTAGGTTAAAGTCTCCTAGCCATATAATATTTGGTGTTGGGTTCCCCAGGGTTTCCACTTCTGATTTTATTTTGTTTAGCTGGGTTTTGAATTCTTCTCGGGATGAGTCTGGAGGCCTGTATGTAACAATAACTGCTAAATTTAGGGATTCTATTTTAACTCCAAGTATTTCCACCACTTCATTACTGTTATTTAGGAATTCAGTACATATCAGTGAGTCATGTATGTACAAGGCTACGCCTCCATGTGATCTATGCGTTCTGTCCGCCCTATGTAGGTTGTAACCAGGAATCCATACCTCACTATCTTCCTGATCTTTAATGTGAGTTTCTGTGAGAGCCGCAAATATAGCGTTTCCTTCTTCTAGCAGGCCCCTAATAAATGGTACTTTGTTCGTGGTTCTATTTTTTAGGCCTTGGATATTTGCAAACAAGATTGGGGAGGGATTGTTTGGAGTACTATGTGTACCTAATAGTCTTGTACAGTTCCTTAAGAAGGTTATACCACTAATACAATTAGATTACCTTTTTATATCACCTTCTATCTGTCTAATTGCATCTATTATTTTTACTAGGATATTTAAAAGAAGAAAACGTATTCCATAATAGCGCCAACAACCGTTTTCTTTATTCATTATCGGAAACTCATGTACAAAAAATATTGAGTAAAGGCGTATCCCTCAATACCTTCAATACGAAGTATTCTTCCTAATTTACCTCTTTATTTACACATAATAGTAATTGGCGCTTACACAATACCAGAATGCATCTGTGAACGAAGTCTTAATGGAATATGTCACGAAATGACCGAGAATTAACGTATATATATATTCGAGCAAGGCAAAAGTCTGGTGTTAGTTGGCAACTCGATTTGTGTGTGTTACCATACCTATGACCGTCTCTTATATTTTCGTACGGTAAGATAACTTTTAAATAAACTCCTGATCTCTCTGTTCTACCTAATTTATCGTGTATGTACTTACAATATATAGCAAGAATATTCAGGTATGTAAAAATAGTTGTATGCACAGTTCATTCATTTATTAAATTAAAATTGTACTCGGCTATTATCGATCGATCAGCTGTTTCCCAACTGGGCCTCCCCAGCCTCCCCTCCCCTCCCCTCCCCTTTATTGACGAAACTCGATCGTCCTCACCCCACATCTTCATCACAGCCATCTTCTTTTCTTTTCTATTGGTCCTAGTATACTGTCTGATGGCTAATGGGTTTCCAAATTTAAAGATCTTCTAAACAAATGTAAGGATATATTTCTTCCTGCTTTTTTGTGGCTTTCCCTAAAGGAAAGGAAGCCGATACAAAGGCGTGGCTGGGCCGACCCCCATAAGAAAATGAAGAAGAAGATAGGAGTCGATTCCCAAATACAATTGTATTTTTTCCGGCTATATGATGATTTAGGTTATTTCCAATGTTCTCTACTTTCATTTACTAATATATGAATCTTTATGTGGTAGGTAAGACATCCCTTCGTTTTCCATGGGGCTATTATTGGGAAACATATTAGAGAAACTGGCACCTCCACAACTAGATAAAGAACATTAGTTTGACTGAGGGTGGTATTATGAAAATATAGGTACTCACGGTATCACGCTGACGTCACTATAACTCCTGTGACGTCACGAAATTCACCCCCCCCCCCCCCCCAAAACACAAAATTGCATATATCTACTGTATATATATATAGAACCCAGCCACCTAATAGCTTACATAGGAGTATGTTGTACATTTACAATGACGATTCTGGGGATACCTGAGTCAAAATATGTGACGAGCTATGCTCTTTAAGACTTTTTCCATTTGTTTGGCGATTTTAAACCTTTTCACTCCATTAATTTGTCAATATTAGAATCCTTTCGTGCCATTTAGGTGTCGATGTTTTCCTGGTGAGCCAGAGCTAGCCTGTAATTTTAGGAGGAACCGGCCTTTGGCTGAGACTTTTTTGTACCGAAAAATGTACAAATCTATCTCGAAGGGGAGTCTAAGGGTTGTTTTTTTAGCTTGCTGGAATCTAGCGAGGAAACTAACAATTAGATAAATATATAGATAAATGGTCCAAAGAAAACAACCATCCCCCCTTAAATGAGATAGCCTTTACCCACAGATCCTTCCTAAGCTGTAAACAATCATCTTTTGACAGCCATATAAAAGGGTCACACTGCCTCATAATCTTCAAAGGGTTAAGTTCTTCTGGTTCCTACAACCAGTTTTTCCAAATCTAGACACGGAATACCGCTAGATCCGTTTTCAAAAGTCGCCAGAAAGCCGTTGGATAGTCAATACATGCCGAGAATCACTAGAATACTATTAGCCACAAGCTCTAGAATATCACTAGAATTCATGGTCGGTAGATGAAAAATTTGCCGCTAGATCGAAATCAATACCTCTACATTAAGCAGAAAAGTAGCTAAATTGGCAACACTGCTTACAATGTCATAAGGCGAAGAGTTTATTTAGTGGTCGATCATTTATATATTATTATTTTGTATAGTTTCCTCCCTACACCTTCATCGAGCTATTAAAAACAACTTCCCCAATATCCCCTATATACATAAAATTGTAAATTTTTCGGTAGAAAAATTACCTGGTCAAAGGCCAGTTTCTCCTAAATTACAGGCTATTATAGCTATCGCCTGCCAGGAAAATAATGGCACGTATATGGCACGAAAGGTCTAAATATTGACAAAGAAATGGACGAAAGGTCTTGAAATGGCAAAACTAACGTCTTAATATCTTATATATAATGGGGTTAACATGAGGGAGAAGGGGGGGCCAGAAAAAAACCCACCATCTTATCATACAACAATTTTTAATATTACGGGAGATAGGGCCTTGTTTGGCCATGATGATATTACTGATGAGGTACTACTGATAGCCTTGTTGACAGTACTATAGGAGTACCCCCTCTCTCATACTGGCTCTATCTCTCTCTCTCTCTCTCTTTATTATAATACTGTATATACTAAACTTAGGTAGTGTTAAAAATTATCTTCAATATCAATGTATTACTCATCTAACTATATATGTAATGACATAGTTTAAGCTAGAAATAGGGTGAAGATTGCGTATGCACCTTCGCCCTTTTGAGATAATGTAACTATGATACTTGTGTAACATTTGTACTTTTCTCAATAAAACAATCAAATCAAATCAAATCTCTCTCTCTCTCTCTCTCTATATATATATATATATATATATATATATATATATATATATCTATCTATCTATCTATCTATCAATCTATCTGTTGACGATGGGTTTAAATTATTGAAGATATAAAGGCGCTTCCATATTGACCAATGTTCCTAACTTTGTGTAGTAGAATAAGGCTAGGGTATTATGTAATGATATGTTCCCAAACAGTTTTGGAAGATATATTGAGTTTTGTAACTGGGGCACAGCTATCACTGGGTAAGCGATAACATGTAACATGTTCCATTACCGGGCCCCACACTGATGAATCATTGATAGATAGACAGATAGATAGATAGATAGAGAGAGAGAGAGAGAGAGAGAGAGAGAGAGAGAGAGAGAGAGAGAGAGAGAGAGAACAGGTATGAGAGAGGGGTCACCAATGTCTTCTAGAGAATGCACCTCATGCTCCACTAGTTCCGGCATGGTATGGATTCCCCGAGACCACTGATGCAATCAGAAAAAGGAAAACATTGTCGAGGGCAGAAGAAAAAAAAAGGAATATCGAGCCCATCTTATCTAGGACCTTCTCAGTACCAGCGTACCCTGACGTACCTGCGTGGTAACCTCATACCCGATCAAATTATCTATAAGTAGCCCCAACGAACTTGACAATAATCTAGACCCTTTAACTTCTTATAACTCGAATGTAATGAAAGCAATCGGGCTGAACTTTCTATCGTTTGGGAAGAGTCCGCCAGGGTATAGGTGTGGATATTTACAGCCAGTTTGCTCTAGGCCCTTTTGAGTAACAGAGAGGTCAGGGATCAAGATTATTGTCAAGTTTATTAACGCTACCTATAGTATACCTAGCTTGGATGGACCTAGGGTGGGATACTATGACAGTTGATTCTCCGGGACTACTACCAAATAAAAGGTTTTCCTTATTTGGCATTTAGGGAGGTCGTCAAACCTCCCAATTTAGTAATAGTCCGACTTAACCGTCCAGTTTGAGTACCAAATTGGAGGTGGACATCCAATTGAAACCAAAAACAAGCCAAGTAAAAGAAAAATGTCAAAGAAAAGACACATACAGTATGGTGCAAATTAAGAAAAATATAGTCTATCTATCTATCTATTGCCTGACACCGTGATCCCCGAAGGGGTGGCCACGAACGAACCGCCCCCATGCACCTAGCTCTGTCCCCAGTCAGTCGACGCCTCTCCTCCCAACCAGCACCGCCTTCATCCATATACTTTCTCACTCCATCCTTCCACCTCTCCTTCGGTGCACCTCTCCCTCTCTGTCCTTCCACCTCGCTCTCGTACACCCTCTTAGTCATTCTCTCGCTTTCCATACGTTCCATATGGCCGAACCATCTCAAATTGTTCCTTTTAACACTTTCTAGCACATCTACCTCCACACCACACCTCCTTCTTACTTCCTCATTCGTCTGTCTATCCTTCCATGTAACTCCGCACGCACTTCTCAAATATAGTAAAATTGCTCAATTTCAATGAAAATTCTTATATGTGCCGGCATGTTAAAGGGGGTAGGGTGTATTTCCTGGTATATATATTTTTAATTTTTTAGTGTCCTTACTAGACCTCCATTAACCTTAAAATAACACTCTCTAGACCCCCTTTGAAGATATTCTTGTACATTTTTCGATAGAAAAATGTACCAGCCGAAGGCTGGCTCCTGCTCTCACTCGCCAGGAAAAAATCAAGAAAACATCAACTCCTAAATGGCACGAAAGGCCCGAATATTGACAAAGATATAGGGTAAAAGGTCTCAAATTCGCCAAACTAATGGAACTAGGGTCTTAAAATCTCAAAACTAATTGGTTTGAACATGAGGGAGAAGGAAGTCCGAAAAAAGCGACTACTTCCCCCTTAACCCCTGGACTTCAGGTGATTTAATAAACAAAAGTACTCTCCAGGCCCAGCTACTTGTCAATTGTTTTATTTTTTTCTTGAAAACACATGGGATGGGTTTGTAATGAAGGAAAAACAACATAAACCCGCTCAGCTAGGTCATTTGGTGGTCAAGAGGGGTGGGGGAAAGTCACAATTAACATGGGGTGATGGTTAGGCAAAATACTGGAAAATCACTCCCGCGCGCGCCCACACGCACGCGGCTGGACTTAGGTGTTTGCCGACGATTGGTATTGTTCCGTGGGATCCTAAAGCAGTTCCCATAAAATTCTGAACCCTCTAGGTGCCATAGGACAATAGTAATTAAGGCAGACGCAACAATTGCGTCCCTGGTACTATGAGTTACATTCATAGGCGACGCATAATGTGCGTCCCTGGGGGTCGAAAGGAATAAGGCAGTCCTGTATATATACACATACCGGTGGAAACAGTCGGATACCATAGTCTCTAGCCCACTCATAAACTTTTGTGAACTTCAACTATTTCTAATTATGGAAGTATATCTCTGGAAACGAATTTACGAACACAATTTTCTTTACATCAACTACAAAACCATATATACTATTTATTGATAAGCAAGTTTTATCCGAAATTCAATCCAGATAGTAATAATTGCATAGAGCAAAATATAGGAGATCCACAAATCCACATGAGTGGGCTAGAGACTATGGTATCCGAGTGTACATCATATCACTGTACAGTAATGGTATCCCAAAACACATGTTTTACAGCAATGGTAAATATGGGGTTTTACACACAGTTCGATTAGGTTAATAGTCCTAAAGCCCTCGCCAAAACACATTGGGGAGGAATTTGGCGTGGGTGTTGCTGGAGCCTAAAGCAGGCTCTCATAATGATAAAGCAATTCATATCGTTCTTAGATGGCGCCAGCCCCGTGAATACCTCAAAAGTCTCCCAAATAGCAGACAAGTGGTTCCAAATGGTGTTGCACATGTTTGGATGCGAGTCAGTGAATAGATCCCTCATAACTTTCAGTCCACCACATGTATTCTTCTCTTGTAGCAATTGTCTCGTCCGTACTTTCCTTTCCGCTTCTCCTTGTTGACATTTCCACTACAACTGTTCTGTAACCTCGATAACCAATGTGGACTGGGTTTGTTTCATAATGTTTCTGACAAGGTTCCGGAACGTGTAACCTTGTTATTGTAGCTTAGGTTACGTACCCTTGGTGTGGGCATAGCTTAATGCTGATCGACTTGTTGACAGAAATATAAAAGTACCCTCTCTCTCTCTCTCTCTCTCTCTCTCTCTCTCTCTCTCTATCTATCTATCTATCTCTCTGTTTTCGATGGGTTTAATACTGATGTTGTAATGCTGATAAACTTTTTGACGGAAATATAGGCGTAACCTCTCTCTCTCTCTCTTTGTCTGTCTATCTATCTATCTATATATCTATACATCTCTCTCTCCCTGTTGACGATGGGTTTATATTACTAATGATGTAATACTGATAGACTTGTTGGCAGAAAAATAGGAGTAGTCCTCTCTCTCTCTCTGTCACCAAACATGTTAAGAAACAGCTCAAACAGTGGCATACAAGAAACTCGAGGTAAAAGGCGACCATGGAGATGCTTCCCACCACTCCACCACCTTGCCTACTCAAGAACTTACTTCCCAATGGTTCCCTGCTATGTCTGCTCACTGACAACTATCTCAAGATGCCCCTACTATAACTAACCGTTCATCTACCACACCTGTTCATAATGCTGCCCCCCACCTAACCCATGGGGCTGCCTCCAGGTTCTACACAACAACAAGGGTGCAGCAGAGGAGACAGGAGGGTGGAGCCAGAGCCACTGCTCCCCTGGATCGACAATGGTCTGGTCGAGGTGACTCAAGGAACGGACCCTACTATGACCAGCCATCCTATACACGAACAAGATTCCACACATCAACAAGTGTGCAACATGGGGGACAGGAAGGCAGAGCCAAAGCCACCACACTCCTGGATCGTCAATTGTCTGGTCGAGGTGACCCAAGGAACGGACCCTACTATGACCCTCCATTCTCAACTCAAGCAAGGACCCACATGCACAATCGCAAATATAAAAACCATGGTTGCTTTACCTGTGGTGAGTTCAACCATCGCCAGGCTAACCGTAGGTTTGAATATAAACTGAAATGCAAACTTTGTCATCAACTTGGACACAAGGAAAGGTTATGTCACCTGTACAACCTATAGGAGGTAGACAAGGAAGGTAATGCCAGTGGACCTGTTACTACTAAAAGGAATAACTTGATAATTGAACATATCAGCGCTCAAAGCCTTCTTGCTAACAAGAATGAAATAGATCTTTTAGTTAATGTAAGGAATATTGATATTTTATGTAGAAGTGAATCCTGGTTAATCTCTGATATAATGAATGAACACATTGCTATCCCAAATTATAAGGTTTACAGGTGCGACAAGGGAAGAGGGCGAGGTGTGTGTATTTATGTTAGAGACTTTCTTATTGTTGCTACTATAAATATATCAATTGAGAAGCCTGAAGGGGTTGAAGACGTATGGATTACGGTACAGTGCCGCAAACTGCCTTCTGTCATTATTGGATGTCTGTACCGTCATCCAAAATCTAATTCACAACATTTTGAATATATAACTTATGTTATTAATTTTATTTGACTGTGTAATAAGTCTGTTTATGTTCTCGGTGATTTTAATGATGATTGTTTAGCTGAAGAATGTAAAATGGAGAAAATTATCAATAATGCTAATACTAATCTAATCTAATCTTTTATTTTCCATGGAATAATTTTTGCTTCCATGGCCAGGGACCCTCGGAGAGTGGTGAACGTATTACCGAGGTAATCCTATCAGGCATGGAGGCATACATTCCATTTTCTTTCTCTCAGACTAATGCAAACAAATCTTGGTTTACTCACGCTTGTTCTACTGCTGTCCACAACAAGGAGGAAACATTCAAACGGTACCGACACCTTAAAACTCAAGAATCTCATTCTTCCTATGTTTCTGCCCAGAATCAAGCCAAATCTGTTCTTCGACTTGCCAAGCACTCTTTCATCAATAATAAATGCACTGAACTATCCAACTCTAGCTCTTCCCAAGCTTTCTGGCATCTAGCCAAAAACCTCTCCAACAAACTTTCTTCCTCGTCTTTCCCTTTCCTTTTCCACTCTGATGGCACAACCATCATTTCTTCCTCTGATAAAACTTAACTCTTCGCTCAAACTTTCGCTAGAAACTTAACCTTGGATGATGCCGGTGAAATTCCTCCCTCTCCACCCACCTCTCTCCTACTTATGCCTAATATCCTAATCTCTTCTAAAGATGTACTTTCTACCCTCTACGGGCTTGATACTAAGAAGGCGTACGGTCCGGATGGTGTTCCTCCTGTTGTACTAAGAAACTGTGCTTCCATGCTGACTCCCTGCCTAGGCAAACTCTTTCGTCTCTATCTCTCCTCTAACGTCTTCCCTTCTTGCTGGAAGTTTGCTCTCATGCAACCTGTCCCAAAGAAGGGTGACCACTCTCACCCTTCCAACTATCGTCCAATTGCTCTCATCTCTTGTATTTCTAAAGTTTTTTAAACTATTCATACTTCCAAATTTCTTAAGCATTTATCTTCTCATAATCTACTATCAGATCGCCAGTATGGCTTCCTTAAGGGTCGCTGTACTGGTGATCTTCTTTCATATCTTACTAACTCTTGGTCATCCTCCTTTCGGGACTTCGGTGAGACCTTTTCAATCGAGTTAGACATATCGAAGGCCTTCGATAGAGTCTGGCACAAATCGCTAATTTCTAAACTACCCTCCTTCGGTTTCTATCCCTCCATCTGTGCCTTTGTCTCTAATTTCCTTTCCGGTCGTTCCATAGCTGCGGTTGTGGACGACCATCGTTCCCTTCCTCATCCTATCAACTCCAGTGTTCCTCAGGGATCTGTCCTATCTCCTATTATCTTTCTAATTTTCATAAATGATCTCAACTGTACCTCCAGTCCTATCCATTCATATGCAGACGACTCGACTTACACTGTTCAATTAGTTTCCCAGAACGCCCCAGCCAGCAATCCCTCAAAAGCAAACGTAATGAAGCCATAGAACACTTATCTTCTGATCTAACTACTATCTCCAATTGGGGCAGAGAAAACCTTGTTACCTTTAATGCTTTCAAAACCCAATTTCTCCATCTATCTACCCGCCGTGAACTCCCAGCGGACTTTCCCGTATTCTTCAACAATACAAAAATCAACCCTTCATCTTCACTCAGTGTTCTTGGTGTCTCTTTCTCTTCTGCTCTCTATTGGAAGGGCCATATTACCAGTCTTGCTAAGGCTGCCTCCCAGAAGCTGGGTGTGCTCAACCGCCTAAAGGAATTCTTTACCCCTGGTCAGCTTCTTGCTCTGTACTGGGGTACAGTGCGTCCTTGTATTGAGTGTTGTTCACATGTGAGGGGAAGATCCTCTCACACAGCACTTCTAGACAAATTAGAAAGGAAAGCCTTTCATATCATTAACTCCCGTCCACTCACCAAGTCTCTGCAATCTCTCTCTCTCTCTTCGCCGCAATGTTGCCTCTCTCTCACTATTCTATCGCTACTACAATAATTAGTGTTCCTCAGAGATCTCTCAGTGCATACCACCTCCTCTACGTAGGGTACGTTGTACCCATCTTGCAACACTATCCCACCCCTACTCTGTACAACTGTCCAACTCAAGAGTGAAACGTTACTCCCAAATTCCCAATCATTCTGAGCCGAGCTCTGGAACTCTCTCCCTGAATCCATCTTTCCCTCATCCTATGACTTAAATTGTTTCAAACTCTGTGTGGGCAGAAATTTTGTTTCGAACATTCCTTGATCCTGGCTCTGTCACTCTTTTAACTCTGGGGGAGGCATCGTCACAGGCAGTTTTGCCTTTTGTCTCCCTCATCCACATAGACAAAAAATCCAATTAATTGACAAACCAACACAAATTTCACCCCACTCTGCTACGTTAATTGACATAATTGTAACAAACAAGCCCGATTTAGTACTTTACTCTGGCGTAATCCCCTGCTCCATAGCTCACCATGATTTAATTACCCTCACGATAGTTTTATGTAAACCAAAACGACAACCAACTATTAAAACATCGCCAAATAAAAAACTACTCTCAAGATATATTGTGTGATTTACTGTTAAGAGAAAAGGACAATCTTGATCAATCTTTGCAACTAACAATGTTGATATCCAGACTAATGTATTCACTGAAATTGTTAATAAATTGCTAGATTCATGTGCTCCTATAGTAACCAAAGAGGTAAGGAGGCCCTTTGCCCCATGATTCACTGAGGGTTTACGAACTCTAATGCAGGAAAGGAATAGTGTACAAAATAAACTCAGATATAATGTAAGCTTACAAGACAAATATATAACCTTAAAAACAAATAAAAGTGCAGCTTCACAGAGCTAAATCAGAATATTATAACAAACAGTTAGAAGAGAGAAGAGGTAATACAAAAGTCACTTGGAAAACTCTGAGAGAATTAGTCCCAAATATAAAAAAGACGAGTAATGAGTTACATATGAATGATAACGAACATAATGAATTTAAAGCTGACACATTTAATTATATATTTGCTAATGTTGGTAAGGATACATTCGAAAAATCTCAGCAATATATTGTAAATATTAGTGACAGACCACGTCTGCAAGATATGGACTTACGTAATAATATAAATCAAATAAATACATTTCGACCGGAACCCAGAGATATTGATACCATTATTCGTGTAGTACAACACTTAAAATATACTATGTCGTACGGTTCTGATGATATTCCGTTACGTTTCTTAAAATATAAATGACGGGCAAAATAGGCTAGAGTCGCTTTGAGGCCCGCCATATTTAATCCACGCCGAGGCTCGGCCAATGTGTGTGGGGTTTTTTTCGTCTATGTGGATGAGGGAGACAAAAGGCAGAGCTGCCTGTGACAAGTGCCTCCCCCAGAGTTGAAAGTAGGTAGGGACGAAAAACCGAGTAAACTCAAGTAGGGACGAGCAAACTACCCAGCCAGACTCAGCTGGTAGAAACTAATAATTTTTTTTGTTTTTGTGACAGAAAGAAGTGTGGTGTGCTTGCTTAGTGTAGTGAAGTAGATAGCAGGAGGAGGTGCTTGAGAGAGCCAGCTGGATCACTCTGTGTAATTGAGGCACAAACAGAAACAGTAAGGGAAGCCAGACAAATGAAACAGGAGTTCCAGCAACTCCTTATCATATGCCTATGGGTATTGCCTTGTTCGACTGGTGCCTGCAATCTCCCCAACTGTTAACTTTCTTCTGTTATAGAGATCGTCACCCGGAAACACCCTTTTCAGATACCAGGGGGACTGCTATCACAGGGGGACCGCGTAACACTATAAACATTTTTCCGCTGTTGGGTGTTTTAAATCGAGTTAGAGTAGCCCCCGACCTACCATAAGTCAGGACATCCTAACTGTTCACAAAATGGCTGCCCACAGCTTCTGAGTATGCCGTCTTAACTGTTTTGAGTATTGCGTCATAAGCGTACTGGAGCAGTTAGGGCGCCCTAAGTGAGATAGGATGTCCTAAATAGTTTTGAGTACCCGGCCCCTGTTTCCTTAACTCCCTACCAACATTACCAACACCACTGACTAATCTATCCCATTGAAGACGGAATTACCTCGAATTTACACCAGGACCCTAATAATATAGCTAAGTTATTGATATACATGCCCATAGTTTTATGCAATAGTTAGTTAGGGGTTCTGTTATATAGGCTACGATATGGGTTGATACTGTCAGTAACACCGGCTACATTTCAAACCCATGCAATCAGGTTTTTTTTTTTATTTTATTTTAATTTAATATAATATAATGGAACAAAGTCCTTAACAATGATGATGATGATGATTAATATTATCGTTTTTATTAGTAGTAGTAGCAGTAGTAGTAATAATAATAATAATAATATTATTATTATTAGGGGTTCGAGCCCTGCAGGGAACCCCTATTGTAATCATTAAATCTTCTTATTCTTCCAAATTATTTTTCCATGCCAGTTTATACGCAATAACTCCAGAACCACTTTTCGAATCGGAACCAAACTTTCACACAAGGTGCGTTTTTGTATTGGGAAACTTTTGGTATGCTAAACATCTAAAATGACGGCCAAACAGGTCCGTGCCAGCCGTTTTCCGGAAAAATTTAAAACTTAAATACCGTCTCTCCCACTTAACACTCAACGAGCGGCCTAGGCGGTATATTTGACCGTGCCGCCCAGCGTTTTTTTTTTTACCATAAATGGCGTTGTTTCCGTGCTCTTTTTCATGCATAAACAAGAGCCAGAGCGTAATACAAGTATGTATCCGTGAAAGGGCGATAATTGAGCTTTCCAATGACACCAGAACCATCCTTCTACGATCACTGGTTATCTTGCAACGATCGTGCAACCGAAGGGCAAAATCGCTAAAATACGGTTATTTCGTTATATAATTACGTGTGTAGCGAGGGAGTGAGGGTAGATGTATGTGGAGTACATCTCAGTCGGTCCACGGCTGCCGTGGCGAGCGGTCATGAGGTAACCCATACTCCTCCCGTCGCTCGTCTCTCTCTTAGAGCCAATATTGCGCCAAAATTGCACACGGACTAAGGTCCGCCCCCGCCACATAGTCCAAGTTTTTCGATACGGACTTAAGTCCGCCCCCAATGGTTAGGGGTTAAAGAAAATGATTAGGCTTTGGTATATGGGCTCCACTACTAATGCTCCGCAAATGTTATAGAAAAGGTTTTGCTTTTTCATGTGTTTTTTTTTCCGGCAATCTTGAAAAAACGTTGAATTCCACTTAAAATCCCACATCTTTAAAACTACGCCGATGATCAAAGCCATTTTTCCGTAGTTGGGTGAGGCTCGCAATTCCGAACGTTTTGATACCAAAAGAATATAAATGGGTGGAATAGTTTGGCCGCAGCATTGAAAACTGTCTATTCTTAAATTAATTTAAAACCGTATTCGGTACCCACACAACGTTTTCAGTCTTAAGTCTATAGGCTTCCACGCATCCCCTAGTTTTGCTTAATAACATAATCGATTAATCATTCAGATCCATAAATTTTGTTTAATTTAACTCTCTCAAAATAGTTCGAGTCCCTACGAATTCCAGCAATTATTTAGCCAACCTTTCGATTCATACCTACCCTACCAAATAATAATGATAAATCAAATTTATTGTTGGTGAATAGCAGAGTATTGGCTAAGGTTTTTAACAATTCTTCCCTTTGCCAAATGCTTAGTTTAATAACAAAGTTCTAGACCTTTAAAAAGTTTTTAATTTTTTTGGTGTGGTGTGACTTACCTTTCCTCCTCCCTCAAACAGCAAGCAACGGTATCAGGGGTTCAAGAGTATTGCATTCTTCCATAAAAATATATATAGTCCGGTTTTTACGCAATAACTCCGGAACTGCTTGTCGGATCGGGACCAAACTTTGACACAAGGTGCATTTTTGTATTGGGCAACTTTTGATATGATAACCAAAATGGTGGCCAGACACGCCCATGGCAGACTTTCACACCCAACCTAGCTCGTCCTATCTAATTTTATGTTGAACTCTATTGTTCTTGATCCCACTATAGGACTCGGTAGCCTATTCCACATATCTACAACTCTGTTACTAAACGAATAGAGGCAGATCCCTTACACACCCAGTCTCTCTCTGTCGCTCGTTTGTTTGCACACCGGTACAAATGAGGCAGATCCCTTACACATGCAACTAAGATGAACATGGGAATCTGCAGAGAGACAAGTGGCCCACAAAAGGCAGATCCCTTTCACATCCAACCCATTTCGTCCATATGACTATCTGATTTTATCTTGAAATTCTCTATTGTTCTTGATCCCACTATAGAGCTATGTAGCCTATTTCACATATCTACGACTCTGTTACGTGAGAGGCAGATCCCTTACACAGCAAATCCCTCTCTCTCTCTTTTATTTGCACACTGGTACAAATGAGGCAGATCCCTTACACATGCTACCAAGATGAAAATGGGAGTCTGCAGAGAGCCGATTGGCCCACACACGGCAGATCCCTTTCACACCCAATCCATCTCGTCTTAGCAAATTTTATGTTGAAGCTCTATTGTTATTGATCCCACTATAGCACTCGGTAGCCTATTCCACATATCTACAACTCTTTTACCAAGCGAATAGAGGCAGATCCCTTACACAGCCAATCTCTTTCTCTCTCGCTCTTGTTTGTTTGCACACTGGTACAAATGAGGCAGATCCCTTACACATGCAACCAAGATGAAAATGGGAGTCTGCAGAGAGCCAAGTGGCCCACATAAGGCAGATCCCTTTCACACTCAACCCATCTCAAACGTTACCTGTTATTTACACTACTTACTATACACCCATGTTATCATATACCTGCAACCAAAACCCAATTGTAAGAAATAGGAACATAAGAAAATGGGAGTCTGTAGAGAGCCAATTGGCCCACACAAGACATATCCTTTTTGCACCCAACCCATCTCATAAAAACTATCTGTCTTCCTTACATTTACGACATCCTAGTCTCTCTCTCTCTCTCTCACACAAATGAGAACATAAGAAAACCAGAATCTGCAGAGAGCCGATTGGCCCACACATATCAGATCCCTTTCACACCCAACCCATCCCACGCTCTCTCTCTATCTCATATTTATTGCTATCTTCCTTACGTTTACAACATCCTATTCTCTCTCGCCATACTCTCTCTCCCTCACAAATGAGAACATAAAAAAAATAAGAAAACGGGAGTCTGCAGAGAGCCGATTGACCTACACATGGCAAATCTCTTTCACACCCAACCCATCTCATTCTATCTAATTTCAAGTTGAAGCTCTATTGTTCTTGATCCCATTATAGCACTCGGTAGCCTATTCCACATATCTACAACTCTGTTACTAAACGAATAGAGGCAGATCCCATATACAGCCAATCTCTCCCTCTCTCGCTCTTGTTTGTTTGCACAATCTGTTCCTTCTGTAGTTTCTCCATGCCCGATAAGTTAAATGATCTTTTGATATCTGTGACACAACTTTTGTATCCAACACAATACCCTGCTTGCAAAACCGCTCGAACCCCGGACAACGTTGCTTGCAACTTTAATTATTATTATTACTATTATTGATATTTGTTTTTATTATTATCATTAACCCCACCTCTCTGTGTTGCAGGTCTAACTCAGGAGGTGATGATGTTGGCTCGTCTGTCAGTCTGCCACTACAACCTCTGCTGAGTAACAGGAACTCACCCACCACCAGGAGGTAATAGTTAGATAGATAGATAAAGAGATAGATAGATAGATAGGTAGACATATAGATAGATTTATGGTCATGTAGCCGAGCGCACTTAGTCACTGTACGGGGAGTGCTGGCTCTGGTTTCGGGGGTTCGATGCCAAGCGCCACCAGGGGAAGTTTCTCTCAAACACTTTCCCTGGCCGTGATGGCTAGATCTGGACAGATCAGTCTCTGGGCCCCACAAATTGTCCTGCTCCCGTCCTACTCCCTCGTGGGTATGTAGGTGCTCTCGTTAGCAGTCTGTTGATCCCTTAGGATAAAATCAAGGTTAAGTCTGTATTTTCAGCACATATTTATTGTTTTCCTTATGTGAATGAGGGACTGCCAACACGAAATAACCGTGTATTATTATCATTATAGATATTATTATTTTTATAATTGATATTAGGATAAAATCAAGGTTAAGTCTGTATTTTCAGCACATATTTATTGTTTTCCCTATTTGAATGAGGAACTGCCATCACGAAATAACCGTGTATTATTATCATTATAGATATTATTATTTTTATAATTGATATTATATTATTTGTATTATTATTTGTATTATTGATAATATAATAATTATTATTATTATTATCATTATTATTATGTACACTAGAGAAAGAGAGAGAACGAGAGCGAGAAAGATCATTTATTTGTGTGTGTGGTATATGTATTTTGTTTATGTGTATGAAGGAGACAAAAGACAACGCGGACAATATGTATTTTAGGTCACGTATAAGATATAATTATCTTTGTGTTTTCTATACCCTTGTCTGACAGAATTAGTCACCGTAATATATGTCTTTACCGCAGCAAATTAAATTATTTTGCATCAGACTTTGTGGGTCAAATAAGGGTGGATGGGAAAATGGTGGCCATCTTGGAATAGTGGAGAACTAATTTCTTTCACTTCTCCACTGTATTTTTAGTATTTTGTTATCCTCTATATCAATGCTAAGACTAGCGGGGAGCTGGATGGATTAGGTTGTTAGGTTAGGGTAATGATAAAATATGGTTTTTGGGGGGCATGTTTTAATATTGCTAAATAATGGGTAAACATGCATTTGCAGATGGGAAAATACCTTAAAACACAATAATCAATGGAGGAACTGTTGAGAAAAAGGATTAGGATAGAAGAAACACATATGTGACCTAAAAAACATATTGAACCAACAAAGATGCCTGCAACAAGTGTCTCCCCCAAAGTTGAGAGAGTGAGAGAACCAAACTAATGTGTGCATAATTGTGTGTGTGTACAATTGTTTTCTGTTCACTTGCAGCCGTGAGGCTAAAATTCTAGTGTTTTTCTTAACCTACTGTAGGTACAGAACAATGATTATTCTACCTTAACTATGAGGTTACATGCGACCCTTGGTGACTGTGAGGCTTGGATGCCACAATATCTACCCCGCTCAGAACAATTCGTGAACCCCCTATATGTTTATTTATACAATTATAATTATCTGGATTGATTTTTGCATAAAACTTGCTTTTCAATAAATAGTATATATAGTTTTGTAGTTAATGTATAGAAAATTATATGCATACATTTGTGTCCAGAGATATACTTCTATACTTAGAAATATGTGTAACCCGGAATATACACGAGTGGGCTAGAGACTATGGCATCCGGATTTACATACGCAGATGCACATTTTGTGGGTGAGACTAAATGTAGGCTAGCACAAGGTGATGGCAGCTTGACTAGGGAGGGACCACGATACAATCTTTCCCCATCGGGATGGCTGGACAAAACCTTTGATATTCTGGTTCTGGGGGAATTTGGACCTTGGGGTGCTTTAGCTCTAAGGGCAGGGGGGTTAAGGGTAAATTTGTATTTATTTGTTTATTTAGCTATTTAGTTATCATATTTGTAATATATATTTTAAACATACTTAATAGGGTAGGAATAATCCGACTTATTGATCAGAAGCTGGTACTTCATATAATAAACTCAAAAGGCAATCGATAATCCGTATAGTCAATGGTTCTCAGTCCAGGTCGAAATAAGTTCAAACCAGAAAAGGCTGAAAACCCCACGACTGTACAGTGTTAATTCCCATTCCAATCTATCTGGGCAATCGCTATTCAAAGATTGACTTAACTCGACCTCGGTTTCAAGTCACAATAACTATGAAAATATAAGGAAAAAATTTGCATTGAACAAGGTGCGTTCATATTTCTTCATTAATATTCATCATGCACAATCGATATCATTTTTCAACGAGGTTATATCTACACATTGGTGTAATAATGCAATTTCCTTTGTTAACAATAGTTTCCAAATGAACATGCCTTTATACCTTTCTCCTGACTATTGCTCAAACTAAATCAAACAAAACACAGCCCTCATTAACAAACCTGTATATATTACGGGTATTCTTTCTGTAATGATCTATTCTTCTGCTTGGAGTCAGACTTATATCAGGGTTTACCTTCTTTATCTGCTCCCATGATATACCTAGTCACCTTCGGTAGCTTGCGGCTTGACCCTTAACTACTAATAATTATAATGCTAAGCCTTTAAGGTATACTCTTAAAACTCTCCGAAAATCACTGTTTATTTAGCTAACAGTGATCTTGCTACCAGAACCTGAAGCTAATAATATCTAGTAGCTTTAGCTTTACTAACCAATTTAAAGCAAACAATCAGCACTTCATATATTATATTACATAATTTCAGTCTAAATCTTTTTGTGGTTTTGCCCAAGAAGGCAACATCTATATTTGGGTGATCCGGTACTCTCAGTCAAACACCTCGTCTTTCTCAGTAAAAGCTTGCAGGCTCAAGAGGGTCCCTTATAAAAATATATCTGCTTGGGTTGTCTCTTTGTTCTTCAGCCTGGTTCACACATTCAAGAGTAGGCGCCAGAGTCAAGTACGAGTGAGCGAAGAGTGACACTCTTCGTGGATCTTCGTGACTCTGGCAAGAACCAGCCCGAGTAAGGTCACTGTTCCCGATTCACCAAGAGTCAACAAGAGTCAGTAAATGTTCATCCAAGAGTCACTATGAGTCACGGAGAGTCAACAAGAGTCACGAAGAGTGTAACACGAACCCAACACGAGTGTCATAAATTTGAAAAATAACGGTCAAATTACAGGGTACGAAAACAAAGTCGGTACGAGCCAACACGAGTCAACAAGAGTGTAACAAGAGTGTAACAAGAGTCAACAAGAGTGGAACAAGAGTCACAATGAGTGCTCCCAAGAGTGGCCCTCATTGTGCAGGTGCCTGATTCACCCGAGATACAAGAGTCAACACGAGTCACAAAGAGTTATGCAGAGTTCAACAAGAGTCACAAAGAGTCAACAAGAGTCAACACAAGTCACGAAGAGTCAACAACAACAACACGTATGTCCTTCGGACTCGTGACGGGGACAAGAAATTTCATGCATGTATGACATTTTTGGGCCACGTGGCGAGTACCCAGGACACACCCCGATACACGGAGAGTATACACGAGTGTAACAAGAGTCTACAAGAGTGTTGCAGAGTATTGAAGAGTCATTGCCGAATAGCAAAATTTCATCACTCGTGTTGGACTCGGGCACCAACTCGTCTATGTGTGAACCAGGCTGAAATTCTTCTCTGTCATTCACCACCTTAATTTTGACCAGTACACTCTGCAATACTTGTCCTTATCATCCACCATCTGGTTCCGGTTATGCACTGCTTGTGATATGGTGTGAAGGCAAGCTATATGTGCACAAGCTCTAGGATATTTGAAGTGGATTTGAGGGAAAGCAGATATTCTCCTTCAATGAGGTATATTGCTCCTCAACAGTGCAGGTAGCTAGGTAATCTCCCTTTAACTATCCACCCATGGTGGTTGGAGAGGATAGAAGGTTGGGTGGGAGCGCCACTGGTGAGATGCTCTCATGATTATACCGTGTCATGGAATGAACTCTCTGATGATAATGATGATTGCTGGAGTAAAGTAGGAGAGTAGAGTAATTGGATAGAGGAAGAATAAGTTGAGAAGTGAAAAGTAAAGTAGAAGATAAAAGTTCTCAGGCTCTACCAAGTTGCTCCATTGTTTATTTGTTGAGGGTCATCTATCACCACTGGAGAGTGACGTTGTCCTGCTGCCACAGTCTTGTGAATCTTCATATAGTCAACTTGCAGTAGGTATTTCCAGCTAGCTGGCAGTCACCGCCAGGTCGATGTCCTCGTCCCCATCTTCCTCGATCTCCTCCACATCGACTTCTCCTCCCATGGTGGACTCGGAGTATTCAGACGATGCAGAGGAGGAGGCTGCCATTGGATGGTCTAAGGTGGCTGGTGATGGTGACGAGGCTGCTGCTGGTCCCGCAGAGTTGACAGATGATGCTGGTGGTGATGCAGAGACTGTTTTATGAGGAGGTGGTGGAGGTTTTGAGAGAGGTTTCTGGAAATCCAGTCACTTCCCCGGGTGTCTTCTTGGCCTCAGAGCCTGAGTAGGAATGAGGCTGGGTGGTGAAGATGGTCTGGGAAGAGGCGGGATGATGATGGGAGGGAGGTTGTTCGCCTTCAGGAGTGCAGGAAGATACTCCTGATGCAGCTTGTGATCCCCTTTGCAGAGGGTCACTGCAGTTGTGACAAAAACCTGGATCAAATCCAGGTGTTCAGCACAACTGGCTGCTTCTATGGCGTGGTGGTAGTCCTCCCTCATGCCTTCAGAGATTCTGAAGGGTTCAGAACATACATGTTCTGAACCCTTCAGAATCTCTCCATCAGGGCCCATGGCATTGATGGCCTCATCTCCTCTCCTCCTCTTGATGGTGAAGGATACCCTCTCATTGGTGGCAAGAGAGGGAAGAGGATTGGGCTTGGAGATGCCTGTGGAGTAAACAAAACTGTCCCTTCCACTGTATGTGATAAAACCAAACTCCTTCTTAACGTTAAACCACATAACATGGCCAGAAAGGTTGGTGGTGGCACTGGTATGCTGGTTGGCTGGGGTCTGCTGATCCTCCATGAACTCTCTGAATGAATGAATGAATGAATGAATATAGAAAAGGTGGGTGAGGGTGAAAGAAGGGAAGTTTTTATTGGTTAAGTAGGAGAGACAGTGGTAATAGTGAGAGAAATAGGGTGTCGGGGCTTGACCCAACGTGCGTGAGTTGAGTAATTATGTTGGGGTTGAATTGTTTTAGTTAGAGCAGTTACTTTACTGAGATCCAGTATGGCTTGCCAAGAAAGGGGCTGGGGATGGTGAGAGCAAAATAATTTTGGATGATATAAAATCGAAAGTGCTTGCTTATGGGCAGGAGGAAGTGTACTGGATAATTGGTTTTAATAATTTAGGGTGGTAATAATACGAAAATGGTATAGAAGGGGAGGGGGGGAATTTTGGATGGCATAGAGTCAAAAATAAGGGGGTAATGTGGGGAGAGAGCTGTCAATGGCAGAACTTGTAAGGTGGCTGTACTGTTATTTATTTTGAGGTTGACGTTAAATGGGTGTTGTCTTGTAATTTAGTTATAGTTGGCTAAGGGTTGGTGTTAATGCACAATTTATGGGTTGGTCTGTGAAGTTATAAATTTAATTATTGTAAGTGAATCTAGGAATGGGTGCTTCTCTGTTGTCAGGGTGAAGGAGATTTGACAAGGGGCGGGGGGGGGGGGGTAAAATTCTATTGAAAATTTGGGTGAAGTTATCGTGAAAGGTCTCAAGTTTAGTAAGTTGTTTTTCTGCTAAATGATTCCAATATGTATTAAGAGGGGGGATGCAGGCTAGATCGTGAAGATGTTGTGCCGTCTGGAATTCAAACCACTGAGTCCCAAAAATCCATCTCGGTGCTGTATTTTGAACTTTTTGGTATTTTAGTTGGTCAGTAGGGGCCGAAAGAGAGATGCTGAGTGGGACGTAGCACAAAAGAGGTCTTATTAGTGCTTTATATAAGTGAAGCTTGGTTTTAATTGATGCATTTTTGAATCTAAAGATGGTTTGGAGGGATTTTGATGCGATGGCAGTGGAAGTTTTAGCTTGATGATGGAATCGGAGGAATTTGTCAAATGTGAGGCCGAGTACTTTGTTAGTGGGAGAGACATTTATTTGTGTGCGGTTAGGGAAAAGTGCTCGGGAGTTTAGGAATAGGGGTCTTGGACGGGGATGTCCTTTGGTAAAGTAGGTAATGTAGGATTTGTGAGGATGAACCTGAATCCGCCATTTTTGTTTCCATTGTGCTACTTTGTCAAGTTCTCCTTGTGCTCTGTTTGGCAATGTGACTAGTCTGTTTGCTCTTATTAATTGAGTCACGTCGTCTGCGTACATTACTGTGAGAGAGTCATTGTAAATGGGGTTGGGAAAGTCATTTGTATATAAGATGTAGAGGGTAGGAGCGAGCACTGAGCCTTGAGGTACGCCTGCGTTGAGTGGAAATGAATCTGAATAAAGATTAGAACATTTTATGTTGGCTGTTCTATTATCCAAAAAATTGCAAAGAAGTTTCTGAGTTATTAATGGAAAGTTGAAATTTTCGCAGATTTTGTACTTCAAGCCTTCGTGCCACACAGTGTCAAAAGCTCGTTTTATGTCCTTGGTAATTAAAGCTGTCTTGTTATTCTGTCAGTTCTGTTTATTTATGTGAATATAGTTTGTAATAATGTTTAGTGCTTCCTGTGTAGATCTATGTTTTCTAAAACCAAATTGCATGTGTGTGAGGAGTCCTTCGTCTTCGAGAAATACTCTGAGTCGGTGGTTTATGATACGTTCTAGAGTCTTCCCAAGAGTCTCAAGTAGACTAATGGGTCTGTAGTTTAGTGGATTAGTTTTGTCTTTGTTTTTCTTGGGGATGAGGATAATGGTCGCTGTCTTGAAGCACACGGGAAAGTAGCCTGATGCCAGGATGGCGTTGTAGAGGCGAGTGAGTGCTGCTATAAAAGTGTTAGGTAGGTGTTTTACAAGGTGATGATTAATACCCGTGGCACCAGGAGCCTTTCTCCGTGTTTTAGATAGAATGAGCTTGACTTCGTCTGGCACAATGGAAGCGGTGAGTATATTTTGAGGGTCAAGTGTGTTTAAATTAATGTGTGTGTCATGGGAGATGTTGTTGGGGATGGTAATGAGACGTTGTTCTATATTGGGGATGTGTTGTCTGGCAGGCCTTGCAGGGGTGTGTGGGTGGTATACTTGTTGCCATGTCTGCTTAAATGTATCTGTGATAGCCCTAGGATCAGTAATTTTGTTGCCATTTACAGTGAGGGAGGATGTTCTGGGAGTGTTATTACCTTTTAGGCATTTTATGTGTCTCCAGAATTCCCAGGGCTTAGTCTTTCTGTGTTGTTCTGCTGAGTGTACAAGGTGTGTCTAGTGAGTGTCATGATCAGATTGCAGGCTATTAAGGATGTGAGTTCTGAGGTTGGAGAGGTCGTAATGTACAATCGCGCTAAGAAGTCATGACTCGATTCCCAGTACCTTTTGTTCAGAAAGTGCTATCTGGCAACTATTGAGGCTCTACTACATTTATATATTACACACCGGGGAGAACTGTATTGAAGGAAACGATACCAAAAACACCATATACAAATATTGTTGCAATATATTTATCTCATTATGTGAGAGCAAACCAAATAATACGAAAGTTGAGACTAACCCGAACGAAAAAATGTGAAACTCGTAGTATTTCGCTCACTAGATTCAGGATTAAAATGTGGAGCAAGTCTCTTAATGCTTGTATTACTTTTAAACCAACAATACTGGGAGAAAAGTATCTCATGAAATTAAAACCAACAGATAAACTAATATTCAAATCATAAGTGTCAATAAATCACGTAAATATACATATAACAGATTGTTTTTTCCACATTTAATTCTCTATGTGGGACAACAGTCTGCCTGAAAAACAAGCGGTCTCCAGTATATTTTGGAAGAAAGCTTGAATACTCTAGAACAGCTTGTAATTTGTATAGACAAACGATGAATTTTTACTTTTAGAATATATAATAACCCATAGGGAGACCCATATAAAAACGGAAGATGGAAAGGCAAGTGTAAAAGGACAAAGGTGAATATAAACGCAAAGAGATATACTCCCCCTCATATCCTGACAATGACTGACTCGGTCGCTGAATATCCTACCGTTCCTACGGCCCTGGGAGTGCAACATGCTAGATAGCGCATGTAAATTAATTACTCTCATTATTCTATAAAGAAATTGTAAACAAACATTACTTATATTTATTCTAACTTCAACATAAATCAAAATTTGAGGGCATAAATAGGTTAATTTTCTAAGTAGGCCAATTATTGGGAATATCCAAAGACCTATAGTATAAAATTAGGAAACGACCGGGCTCCATGGGGCAGTGGAGAGTTGCCAGCGGTAGCCAGATTTGGGAACTATCGTCCGATCCTTAGAAAAAGCGAGTCATGACTTCTAAGCGCGATTGTACTCGGCCTGGTATGTGGTTGTGTTTGTTTTGTTCGAATCGACGACAATAGCACACTAGGAGTCGTTGTGTTCTGATGGAGGGTCTGAAAGTGTGCTTGATTTTGTATGTAGTTTTTGGGATGGTTGTGTTGGCTGCATTTATGATTTTGTTTTGTAGGTTCTCTATTTGTTGGTCTATGTGTGTGTAGTGTTGTCCCTCATAGTCGTGTATGTAGTTGTCTTCAGATAAAATGTGTTTAAATTCTTCCCAGTTTGCTTGTGAGTAATTAAAATGAGATTGACATGGGACCTGAATTGGGTTTGAGGATATTGACATGAAAACAGGGATGTGATCAGATCCTAAAAGTGGCCCTGGGGAAATGTCATGATGGAATATATTAAAAGCTCTGTTTGAAAAAATTTGGTCAGGTTTACCATTACCATGTGGTGTGAAAACTGTAGAAAAGTCTGGGCCTAGGAAATTTAATCTTTTGGTGTTATGTAGTGCTAGTAATTGTGTTCCATGTGGATTATTGCTGTTGTGTTGGAAAGTTAGGTGTCTAGCATTAAAATCTGCAAGTATGAGTGTGGGTGCATTGTTATTGAATAGAGTATTCAGGTCTGTGTAAGGGATGTAGGTATTTGGTCTGACATATGTGGTGGCAACTATGAGGGGACCAAGTGTTGTGTGTGTTTTAACTGCAAGGACATGTTAGAATGTCCAGTCTGTGATGAATTCGTGTTGAATGGTGCTTTTAATCATAATTGCAACTCCATCGTCAGCATCGCCGTCGGTTTGTCGTGTTGTGTAACCAAAGAATTTAATTTTATGTGTGTTGTATGTGCAAGTGCTATTGATTAGTATTATGTCCGGGTCATTATCTAGAATTAATTGTGTGAGTAGGTGTCTGTTAGTGTAGTAATGTCTTATGTTGAATTGGATGACTCTTAACATGATGGGGTATCATGAAGTGAGCTACTGTATGTGTGGGGGAGTGGGGGGGGGGGGGGGGGGGGGGTGATGGGGCCCGGGCTGGGTAGGGAGAGGATGAGGAGCGGCCTCCTCCAAAAGTTAGAGATTTGGAGGTAGAGTTGGCGTTTTTTCTTGGGGTTAAGGTCTTACGTGACTTTGACCGAGAACGGTTTGAGTCAGGTGAGGGTAACTCAGCCTGGGCTAGTGGGTTTTTGTTTTAGAGGAGATTGGGGAGGAATGGTGGGCGTTTTTGATGTAGGAGGGGGTGGGGAAGGCATGAAGGATGTTGGGGTAGTGAGGTCAGGAAGGTCAGGGTCAGATGCATTGAGAGTTGGGTCAGTGACAGTTGTGAGGGAGGGGTTTTGGGTAGGGGGATCTTGAGGTTCATTTTCAGTGGTGGGAGGGATTGACATTTCAGGGATTTCGATGGTGCTTGGGGGTTGAGGAATAGGGGTAGTGGAGGATGAGTTGGAGGTAGAGGTTGAGGGTAGTGGAGGATGAGTTGGAGGTAGTGGTAGCGGGGTGGAGGATGGGTTGAGGGGGGGGGGGGGAGGATGTTGGGTTAGGGGTAGGAAGAGGAGTGGCTGAGAGAGTTGGAGTGTGAGAGTTCTTGCTATGATGGAACCAAGACTCAGGGATCATGATGGCAGGGAGGTTGTGGGCAGTCAGGCCATCATTTAGGAGTTTATTAAATTGAGGGGTTACTTTTTGATTTGTGAGATGGAGAGCAACATTGACAAGGGCTGAGGTTTGGGCGAATATTTCTCGATTGAAGAGTGGGCTGGGAGGATTGGTGTTGGGTGGGGTAGGGGGGAGGGTTGAGGGGTGTGTGAGGTGGCAGCTGAAGCATATGATATGGCAGTGACTGGGTGGGATAAGAAAAGAGGACGTTTTTGGTTGTGAGTGGGTGGAGTAGCCTTTGAGAATTTTCTGTGTTCTTTTAATACATTGAGACGGAAGGGACATTCGGCACTGATAGCAATATGAGAGCCGTTGCAGTTGGAGCATTTCAGGGTGCTTGAAGAGCAGGTGGTGAAAGAGTGCCCTGACTCAGCACAACGAGAGCAAATTGTTGTTTTTTTACATTGGGCTGTAAGATGTCCGTACTCATAGCACTTGAAGCACTGTTTAAGATTAATCCAGGACTCAGGGGCTAGAAACTCAGGCGGCAAAATCACGTGAAATGCCTTGAGACCTGTTTTGAGGACTTTACTGGCCTCCTGAGGGGAGGCACAACGAATTTTGAGAGCATTACAGAAGAGCATTTTTAGAAGTCTTAAAAACTTCACAGACATTTATAGAGTTTTTTTCTGGGCAATTTCCCTGGCAATCTCATCTTCATCTTTGTTGAAGATGCTATTGTCAGGGTGTAGAATTTTCACAGTACAGGCAGCTTTGAGTTCTGGGGAGAGGACTAGCTCATAACCAGCAGACTGAAGTTTCTTGAGAGTGGCAGGGTTGAGATATACATCAAGATCTTTTTGAGAAGCAAGTCTTATCTTGATGCCATTGGGGTTTTTGAAGACCCTGACTATTTGAGTTTGGGTTATGCTGAAAATATGGGAGCCTGGGTCATCAGGTGGAGGCTTAGTGCGCTTGAACTTGACGTAGAGTGCCATACTGAATCATTGGGGAATTAATAAGTGCTAACTATAGAAAAATTTGATTAAGTGGATGGGGAAACAATAACAAATCTGAGGATAGGGGGATAGAGTTAATTGATGGAAATTATTTAGCTAAAACTGTACCCAGGGGGCACCCCTAAGGGATGTCCCCAGAAAAAGACCTAGTTCCTACCTATGTCCTTGGACTGTAGGCCTATGTCACAGGACCTTAACCTACTTGAAGTCTAAACCCTGCCCACTTGCCTCCTATAACCAGGGGCTAACCCCCCCCCCCCCCCTCATGGCAATGCCTTCACGGTTCAGCGTCGTACTACAAGTGGGCTTCTACTGGGCGGGAATGGTTAACATTTAATACATTTGTAAAAAGAAAAGGTAAGGAAAGAAGTTTGGGGAAAGATAAGAGTATAGGAAAGTAATGAGAATGGAGAAGGATGATGATGAGATATGAGGTGAGATGCAGGGAGCTGATTGGCCGGGAGAGCACAGTAGGAGGTGTTGATTGGTGGAGAGAGGTTTGCTGATGGAGGAGGCTAGCAGGCTAGGTCTGGCTGGTCCTCAAGACGTCCATCCTCAATCTTCTGTCTTCTGTCTTCTGTATTCTTTCTTCTGAAGCTTGAAGGTATTGAAGAAGGGGGGCTACAGGCCTGTTGGGAGAGACCAGAGCGTCACCAAGTACATCCTCGGAGTGAACTCTCTGAACGGAGGAATATAGAAATGATGAGACAAGTAATAATTGTGATCACCCAATGCCTCGAATACTAGAGTTGGGACAGAGGAAGTAGTAGGGGGTGAGGAAGTGAATTGTAGTAGGAGATGAAGGAGTCGGGGCTTGACCCAACCTGCGTGAGTTGTGTTTTTGGGCTAGGATGGGGGACAGGCAGGACAGAAAGACACTTATGAACGGAGGAATATAGAAATGATGAGACAAGTAATCAAATTTACCCCAGGGTACGACCTTGCCAATGCCGTTTTTACACTCCAGGTACCCATTTTTATGTTTGGGTGGGACAAGGCTAACACGAGAGCAAGTCAGCCCAATGACTTATGAGCAATCCTGGTGGCTAGCCAAGTTCTCATTCTCGTGTGTCTGATTGGTTGCAGGAAGCCACCAATCAGGTCCCTGGATTCATTTGAGCCACAACGATTCCAGGTACTCATTTTCGTCTGAGTGAGACGGAGCTACACAGGGATTGGAGTTTGTTCAACACTCCTGGGCTACTTGGACCCTGGTGGCAAGCCAGGGAGATTTCACCCACCCCATGTATGTGTGGCAACAATCTGATCAATGTTACTCCTGGGTGCAATTACCCATCCAGCTACTGCTGTGCTGGTGCAGGGCCACCAAACCTACCCAACAACTGATGTGCTGGTACCAGGCAGTCACCCATCCAACTACTAACCAGACCCCACGTTGCTTAACCTCGCTGATTTAAACCAGCGTTGCCAACCCCATAGGCCAGGGTTGCTCTGAACGGAAGTATAAAGTAAAGGTGAGGCAAGTAATCAAATTTACCCTAGTGATACGATCTACGACAAGGCCGATTTTACACTCCAGGTACCCAGTTTAACGTATGGGTGGGACGAGGCGAACACGAGAGAAGGCCTGCCCAATGACCCCTGAGCAATCCTGGTGGCTAACCAAGTTCTCAGTCTCGTGTGTTGATTAGTTGTAGGAAGCCACCAATCAGGCCCCTGAATTCATTTTAGCCACCATGAATCCAGGTACTCATTTTCGTCTGAGTGAGACGGAACTGACAGGGAATGGAGTTTGTTCAACATTCCTGGGCTACTTGAACCCGGGTGGCAAGCCAGGGAAATTTACCCCACCCCTAAGGCAACATCTGGTCAATGTTGGTACTGGGTGCAATCACCCAACCAGCTACTGCCTTTGCTGGAGCAGGACAACATGCCAAACCCACCCAGCAACTGCTGTGCTGGTACCAGGCGCGGTCACCCATCCAACTACCGACCAGACCCTACGTTGCTTAACCTTTCTCATCTATTATCAGGGTTGCAAGCGTGTAGGCAGGGTTGCCCTTTCCACACCCTCCTCCTTATATACCTGCCCCTCATGCCAGGCGGCTCGCTGATTGGTCGAGCCGACCGAGTGAAGGCATAGGTAGACGCAAGGCAGCTTTGATCTTCTCCTCTCTTCTTAGTGTTTTATTTCACTCAAATAGCACCCCGGCAAAGCATTCCCCACATTTTTAAGTGGCTGACGGGAATATAGGGCTGGTACAGTGGTAATAGGATGCATTTTGCCCGGATATATGGTGCGGGAGGTAAATGAGCGCGAGTTAAAAATTAGCTGATCTCCGTACTGTTTATTTAGAATGTCGGCAGGGTCAAAGCCAGGCTGCTGATTGGTTGTCGTTCCAGGTAGATTTTGGTGACATGGTCGACAACCCTTTCTAGCATTTTCTTGGGCAAATGTTGATCGGTGATTGGTCCTCACCATTTTTACTACAATATTCTTCAGTTTCCTCCCAAGACCTCCATCAAGGTTTATAACAAAAACAAAATACCTCAAAGACCCCCCCTAGAGCTAACTTTGTAAATTTTTCGGTAGTAAATTATCCCGGCCGGGTTCCTCTTGAATTCCAGGGGAAAAATGACACCTGAATGGCACAAAAGGTCTTAAAATCTCGAAACTAAGGGATCGAACGCCTTATAATCTCAAAACGAATGGGGCTAAAGATAAGGAAGAAGGTTATTCATAAAAACCAAGCCTCTCCTTAACTGTGGCCCTAATGTGAGTATGTGTGAGCAGTAACAACCTACAGGGTGGGGCAGAAGTTGGCTACCCAGTCTAGGCCACCATTAAGGGATGGTTCTTGCTTTTTTCTGGACCCCCTTCTCCGTTATATTTAGCCCCATTAGTTTGTTGATATTTAGACGTTCGTCCCATTAGTTTCGCGATGTTTTGAAATTTCGCCCCATGTCTATCAATTGTAAGACCTTTTGTGCTATTTAGGTGTCGATTTTTTCTGGCGAGTGATAGCGAGCCTGTTATTTAGGAGGAAACGGCCTGCGGCCGGGACATAATACTGGCTTGCTATCGCTCGCTATGAAAAAAATGATACAGAAATGGCACAAAATGTTTTAAAAGTGCCAAACAAATGTGGATATACAAGAGGGAGAAGGGGGTGCAGGAGAACCAATCCTCCCCTTAGATAATTATATATTAACCCCTTCAGTACCGATTAAGTCTTTTTGTGTTTGTGTCAGCTGCATTTAGACGATTTTGTCAAGCTTAGGAAAAATGCATAGTAGCTAAAGGTGCTAATTGAGATAGGATCTAGCCTTTTAATTAGCATTTTTTTTTCTTTTTAGTCCCATCAGTTTGGCGATTTTAAGACCTTTTGTGTCATTCAGGTGTCGATTTTTTTTCCTGGCAAGCGATAGCGAGCCTGTCATTTAGGAGGAAGCAGCCATCGGGCCGAAATGTTTCTACTGAAATATTTACGCATTTATCTCGAAAGGGAATCTTGGGGGTATGTTTTAAAGCTTAATGGAGGTCTTGAGAGGAAACTAAAGATAATAAGAAATAGATCAATGACAGATATAATATAAATCAATGCAGATATCCCCATAAGCTGAATACAATCGTCTAATAATTGCCAACATATTCTGAAAAGGACGTCACCGATACTCAAGGGGTTAACAAAGTTCAAAGTGTAGTATGACCTTTATTATGAACACTTGGTATATATATATATATATAATGCAAAGACATAGTGCTTTCATATGCCGCCATTAAGGGGAAGGTAGTTGTTTTTGTGGACCCCCTTCTACCTCATGTTTGGCCCCATAAGTTTTGAGATGTTAAGACGTTCGCCTCATTAGTTTGTCGTTTTAAAGACCTTTCGTCCACTTTATATATCAATCGCTCGCCGGGACATTTCGCATCCGAAAAATGTACACATTTATTTCGAAGGGGGATCATGAGGATTATTAATTAAGCTTGATGGATGTTTAGGGAAGAAATTATAACTAATAAATAAATTAATTAATTAATACATGAACACTGCCCATGTACACACACACACACACACACACACACACACACACATACACACACAAACAAACACTCACACATTGACGCGCGCACACACACATACACACGCACACACACACACACATTAACACATACACAGACTGACACACATACACACACACACACACATTAACATACACACACACATACACACACAGCTGGGGCTGAATGCCCTACTCACTCAGCGGTATTGCTCGGTTTGGGTAATAGACTTTTAAAGCCATTGCACTTCTTCCCTCTGCAATCTTGGAATTGTTTTGCAATGGCCTCATTTGCAATTCGCCTCTCAAAACTCCCCAATATAGAGAAGAGATATTGCATTTATAGACAAGGGGAGAGAGAAAGAGAGTGTGAGAGTGTGTGTGTGTGAAAATGAGAGTGAGATATACAGAATATATATTGCAGACGAGGAGAGAAAGTGTGAGTGAGAAAGTCAGTCAGTGTGTGTAAGTGTGTGTGTGTTTGTGAGTGTTGAAAAGGGATTGGGATTGTTAAAAAAGAGAGTTGCATAGATACACAGAATGCACAGACCTTGCGGTCTGAGCAGTCCGGACTTAATTCTAACATGGGATTTGCTACAAAGTGGAAAGTAAAGACAGTAAAGAAGAAGGAGCTCTCCCCACCCACCACTCTCTCCGGCCTTGGGTAAGCAATAAACAAGGCCCCCAGCAGAAAGCGAACTTTTCTACTAGTGAAATTCGTAGTAAAGAACGAAGTTAAGAAGTATTGTAAACTAATGATACTTTTGTTTTAACATTTATTTCTGCAACCTCCTCGAAATGGATGTCTAGCGTCCTTTTGAATTGTACAACTTTCTCTGGCAAGACAGAGAGAGGGAGAGAGAGAGAGAGAGAGAGAGAGAGAAAGAGAGAGAGAGAGAGAGAGAGAGAGAGAGAGAGAGAGAGAGAGAGAGGGAGGGAGGGAGAGGGAGAGAGATAGAGAACAAAGGAGAGAGAGAGAGAGAGAAAGAAGGTGAGACTGTAGGAGATGGTAGTGGACAACATTGACCTGTGGCACCTCACACTTTGTTACCCTTCATCACAACATTACAAACACAGAATACATCCAACTTAATGCCAGATTTGTATTTAGTTGTCCATTTATTTATTAATTCATAATTTGTGTTAGTTTCTTCCCAAACCTGCATCAAGCTTAATAAAATACCCAAAGATCCCCTTCACAATAATACCCAAAGATCCCCTTCACAATACCCAAAGATCCCCTTCACAATAAATGTGTACGTTTTTCGGTAGGACCGAAATTATAGGCTCGTTGTCGCTCGTCAGAAAAAAATATATCGACACCTAAATCGCACAAAAAGCCTTAAAATAGCCAAACCAATGTGGCGAACGTCATATATTGTTTTAGTTTCCTCCCTAGACGTCCATCAAGCTTAGAAAAACACACCCTAGACCCCCCCTTAAAAATAAATGTGTACATATTTCGGTAGAAAAATTTCCCGGCCGAAGGCCGGTTCCTCTTAAATTTGCAGGCTCGCTATCGCTCGCCAGGAAAAAAATCGACACCTAAATGGCACGAAAGGTCTTAAAATTAACAACGAAATTGGGCGAAATGTGTTAAAATAGCCAAACTAATGGGCCGAACGTCTTATAATCTCAAATCTAGTGGGGCTAAACATTAGGGAGAGGACGGTCCAGAAAAACGGTCTGCCTCCCCTTAAGGTCGTTGCACACTGACACGATTGCCTCTCCAGGCGAGTTCCCGACTCGAAATGTCAGCCTGATACGGCGAATCGGCAACATAATAGTGGGTATCGTAAATTAGACGTGGGTGACTCGCATGGTCCAAGCAACGTATCGGGTACCAGGTCGTATCAAAGACGTATGTTCTGTATCAAAGCCGTATAGCCCGTATCAACGTTGTCTCGTGCGTAAGCCTAATAAAAGCCTGCCGTGTGGACCGGTACTCGGAAAAAAAAAAAAAAACGGCAAAGGCAAACAAGGCACCGGGAAAAATGTCACAAATTACGGACTAGGAAAAAATGGCACATACAACAAAATATTGTATTAAGAAGTAATAGATCAATAAAATGTTTCGATGTAATATGCAATATTGCATAATGTAATTATTTATATCTGGTAGTGTACTCACCACAGGTTAGGTTAGGTTAGGTTAGGTTAGAACTTAAGAAACCAGAATTTTCAGAATTTTGCATAAGGCCGACCGGCCCACACGAAATAGATCCCATTCACACCCAACCCATAAAAACATAAGAACATAAGAACATAAGAAAATGGGAGTCTGCAGAAAGCCGATCGGCCCACACAAGGCACTGTCACACCCAACCCCAATTGTAAGGCCTAATTATAGACCCAACCCACCAACACCCATGAGGACTGACTCTGCCAAAATGGTCAGGGATTAACGCAAGATTACTGGGGTCGGCTGATCGCCGATTGCCCCACATCCGGCAGACCCCCCTCATACCCAACCCTTCTCGTCCATATGCCTATCAAATTTTATCTTAAAGCTCCCTACTGTTCTTGATCCCACTATAACACTTGGTAGCCTATTCCACCCATCTAGAACTCTGTTACCAAACCAATAATTGCCTATATCTTTTCTGAAACGAAATTGATCTAATTTGAAACCATTTGTTCGAGTTCTTTCGCTATCACTGAGCTTCAGTACATTTTTCATGTCCCCTTTATTTATCCCACTAACCCACTTGAACACTTCTATCATATCCCCTCTAACTCTGCGTCTTTCTAACGAATGTAAGCCTAATTAGTTCAAAATTTCTTCATATGGTAGATTTCTAATATTTCTAATAATAATATCAATAATCGATTTTAGGAGTATAGTTGGTTGTTGGAAGGAACATAATAATTATGAATCATTTTTGTCATTCTTCGCTGTACTCTCCCCAACGAATCTATGTCCATTCTGTAATAAGGACACCACAATTGGACAGCATACTCCATATGAGGTCTCACTAATGATAAGTACAGTTTCAAGATAACATCGGCAGTTCTGTTACTCACACTCCTTGAGATGAACCCTAGAATCCTGTTTGCCTTGTTACGAACGTTTATACACTGTTTTCTAGGCTGCAAATCGTTGCTAACAAACACACCCAAATCTTTCTAGCAGTCTGAGTTTTCTAATTCCGTATTAACTAGCTTATATTTTGCATTAGTGTTCGTCTTCCCTATCTTTATTACCTTGCCTTTGTCAATGTTAAAATTTATCTGCCAATTTACTGACCATTCGTGTAAGGTATCTAGATCTCCTTGGAGGCACTCTATATCGCTATCTGAATCTGTTGTTCTCCCTATTTTGGTATCGTCTGCAAATTTACTTTTAGTTATACCTAAATCAAGGTCATTTATGTATATAATAAACAACATAGGACCCAATACAGATCCCTGGGGGACACCACTTTTGACTGCTCCCCATTCTGACTTAGTACCCTTTATGCTGACTCTCTGCTTCCTACCAAATAGCCATGACCTAATCCATCCCAACAACGACCCACCTATTCCATGCGCCTCAACTTTTCTCATCAATCTCTCATGAGGGACTCTGTCGAAAGCTTTACTGAAATCTAAATATATTATATCATATGACTTGTCATTGTCTACTGCTTCATATACCTCTGAGAAAGAGCTAAGCAAATTAGTAAGGCAAGAACGTCCCTGAGTGAATCCATGCTGAGAAGAATTGATTAAGTTAAATGTTTCTATGTGGTTTCTAACTTTCCTAGCAATAATTGACTCTAGCAACTTTCCTATGATTGATGTGAGACTAATGGGACGGTAATTTCATGTTATTGATTTATCACCCTTTTTGAAGATCGGAACTACATTTGAAAGCTTCCAAGCTTCTGGAACTAAGCCTGTTTCTAATGACTTGTTAAATAGAAATGTTAATGGGTAACTTAACTCATCTCTGCATTCTTGTAATACTCTAGCATATACCTCATCGGGACCAGGCGATTTATGAGGTTTCAGTCTGTCTATTTCCTTGAGCACATCATCTCTGCTTATAGTAACTGTACTTAACCTATGTTCTATACTATCGCTATATACCTTACGGACTTCTGGGAGCTGTGCCAAATTTTCATTAGTGAAAACGGAAAGAAATTGACTATTTAATGTACTGCACATTTCTAAATAATTTTCTGTCATTTCTCCAATCGAAGTTTTAAGAACATAAGAAACTGGGAGTCTGCAAAAAGCCGATCGGCCCACACAAGGCAGATCCCTGTCACACCCAACCCCAATTACATAACAACATAAGGTCATAAGATCGCGGGAAACTGCATATGGCCATGAGGCCCACATGAAGCAGCTCTCATTCACACCCAGCCCATATCACCCATGGGAATGGGAATCCAACTTATGCTTAAAGCTTTCAACTGTTTCTGAGCTAATTACTGTTCTGGACAGTGCATTCCACATGTTAACAACTCTATTACCAAACCAGTGATTTCCTATATCTTTCCCAAATCTAAACTTATCTAACTTTAAACAATTTGAGCGGGTTATGTCGCCGTTCTTTAGCTTTAATACCTCATCTATATCGCCCTTATTTAAACCTTTTATCCATTTAAATACCTCTATCATGTCTCCCCTACATCTTCGTCTCTCTAGTGAGTGCAAGCCTAAGACTTTCAACCTCTCCTCATACGATACATTTCTAATATTATGTATCTTTTTAGTCATTCTTTTTTGGACTGCCTCTAAAGGGTCGATATCCATTCTATAATAAGGGCACCAAAATTGAACAGCATAGTCTAAATGGGGTCTTACTAGAGCTAAGAATAGTTTTAAGAAAACTTCAGCAGTCCTGTTGATAACACTCCTAGATATGAATCCTAGAATTCTATTTGCCCTATTCCTAACACTTATACACTGTTTTCTGGGTTTCAGATAATTACTAACGAGCACCTCTAGATCCTTCTCACACTCTGAGTTATCCAATTCTACATTGTCTAGTTTGTATTTAGCATCTAAATTACGATTTCCAATCCTTAATACCTTACATTTGTCTACATTGAAACTCATCTGCCAATTTATGGACCACTCGTGCAAAGTGATCGAGATCATTTTGAAGACATTCCTTGTCGCTAGCTGACTCTATTATCCTACCTATATTAGTATCATCAACAAATTTACTGATTCTACTCTTTATGCCTGAGTCAAGATCATTTATGTAGATAATGAACAGAAGGGGCCCCAAAACCGACCCTTGGGGGACCCCACTTTTAACTAATCCCCAGTCCGATTTTACACCATTTATACTAACTCTCTGTTTCCTACCAATCAGCCATGGCTTAATCCACTTGAGTAGCATCCCCCCAATACCATGTCCTTCTATCTTCCTTAACAGCCTTTCATGTGGAACTTTATCAAAGGCCTTACTGAAGTCTAAGTAAACTATATCATATGACTTGTCGTTATCTACCGCTTCATAAACCTCGGAGAAAAAACTGAGTAAATTTGTTAGGCAGGATCGTCCTGGAGTGAAACCATGTTGACAGGGTTTTATTAACTTGAACATATCTAAGTGATTTCTAATTTTTCTGGCAATAATTGATTCTAGCAATTTCCCTATAATTGATGTGAGACTAATAGGACGGTAATTTGATGCTATGGACTTATCACCTTTTTTTAAATATCGGAATTATATTTGCGAGCTTCCATGAATCAGGAACTAAGCCTAAAGCTAGTGAATTATTAAATAGGTGAGTTAATGGGTAACTTAATTCATCCTTGCATTCTGTTAATACCCTAGCATACACCTCATCTGGACCTGGAGATTTTTGAGGTTTTAGTCTATCTATTTCCTTAATTACCTCGTCACTAGTGACCTGAACTGTGCTTAATATTTTGTCTATACTACCGTTAAAAACTTGGTTAACTACTGGAACTTGATCTAAATTTTCGTTTGTAAAAACAGAAAGGAAATTACTATTTAGAGTATTGCACATTTCCAACTCATCATCTGTAATCTCACCTATCACATTCTTAAGAGGCCCTACTGTATCCTTTAATTTACCTTAAGGGGGCCTATTACATCTCTAACTTTAGATTTATATAGCTGGTAAAAAGCTTTAGGGTTATTTTTTGAGTCATCGGCTATCCTGATTTCATAATTTCTTTTGTCTGTCCTAATACTTTTTTTAACCTCTCTTGATAGATTCTGAGAGTAAGCAAGTAGGTGAATTTCGCCTTTCTTAATTTTTCTATATATTCCTCTCTTTTTTTCCTAGGTCTAATAGTCTATTATTCATCCATTTGGGTTGGTTCTGTGTTGATCTAAAATTTCTTTTGGGGATATATGTATTTTGCGCATTGTGGATTGAAAAAATAACATGCTTATATGTACCTGTCAAACTATCCTGAGTTAAGACCGGTATCTGAGAGAGAGTATGTTCATTTGCGCACCTGTGTCCACTTAATAGTTTAACCATAGGATCGACTCTTAAGGCTCTTCTTAATCCACCATAATTGGCTTTTCTGAAATCTGGGATAAGTGTCGTATTTTCTTTAGCCTTTCCTGTCCATTTGTATGTTAAAATAAATTGATTTATGATCGCTATATCCAAGTTGGTCTCCTATCTCTACATTATTTATCATATGTTCATTATTACTGAGAACTAAATCGAGGATATTATTACCTCTAGTAGACGAGTCTATGAATTGAAATAAAAAACTATCCTGTACCGCCTCAATAAACTCTTTTGAATCTGAGTCGCCGATTTGATGCTGCCAATCAATATTCGAAAAATTTAAATCCCCCATAATGCACACATTGCAAAACCTTGATGCTATTTTCACTTCCTGCCATAAGGCTGTACCTTCGTTTCTACTCATATTTGGTGGTCTATAAATAACTCCAATAATTATGGTCTCACTACCTTCGCTAACCTCTACCCAAACACTTTCGTTATCATTATTTAGTCTAATACCTGATTTAATGCAGCTTTTTAAAGAACTCCTGACAAACACTGCTATTCCGCCGCCCCTCCTACTTGTTCGGTCGCGTTTAAACAAACTATATCCTGGTATATGGAATTCTGCTAATAAATGTCTTGATTCTGTATTAATCCATGTTTCAGTCAGTGCTATAATGTCTATATTTTCGTTGCTAACAAGTGCTCTAAGTTCGTCCATTTTGTTACATACACTCCTACAGTTTGTATAATATAATTGCAGTGTATTTCTTTTACTGGTATCGGATTTACCTTTATTTCTAACTGAATTCCCATCTTCTGTTACACCTTCAATATTACTACTAGCAGTACAATTAAAATCCTGTGACTGAAATTTTCTATTCCTATTGATGTACCAGTACGACATTTACCCTATCTAGACATTTATTCATATCTATATTCTCAGGCTTTATTTTCAGCGAAACCCCGCGACAATCCTATCTATTGACCAAACACCCATATCATTCATATGACTATCAAGTTTGCACTTGAAATGTTCTACCGTTCTTGAGCTAACCACACACTTCCACAACTCTGTTCCCAAACCAGTGCTAACCTATATCTTTTCTAAAGCAAAACTTATCCAATTTGAAGCCATTTGAACGGGTAATCTCGCCGTTATTAAGCCTTAATACCTTATTTATATCTCCCTTGTTGATATACTTTTCATCCACTTAAGCACCTACAGTATATCATATCTCCTATACATCTTCGTCTTTCTAACGAATGCAAGCCAAGGGTTATCAGCCTCTCCTCATATGATAAATTTCTAACAATGTGGATCATTTGCGTCATTCTTCGTTGGACTGCCTCCAGAGAGTCAATATCCATTCTATAATAAGGACATCAACACTGAACAGCATAGTCCCAGTGAGGTCTCACATTAGGTCAGGTTAGGTTAAATAGAAATATAGTGTAATTAAAGCAAAATATAGAAGTACAATAAATATAACAAATATATTAACATTATTAAATTCTTGAATAATAAATAATTTAGGAATAAATCCTGGATAATAAAGTTGCCTAATTAAACATTTTGATAGATTTTCATAATATGCGTTTTTTTTCCTACCCCGAAGAATATGCTTTTTTTTTCCCAGTGCCCTTATTTCCATTGCCTTTTTTTCCTGTGCCTTTTTTCCTACAGTTGGTCCGCACGACATGTTTATGCACCAGACGACGTTGATTCGGGCCATACGGCTTTGATACGATACGGACCATGCGTCTTGTCTTTGATACGGACCACACGATTGTGATACGGTGAATTTGCGATGGAAACCAGACTCAGATGATTGTTTACAGTTGCCAGGGGATTCTCGCGATCTTTTGAGCTCAAAACTTCGTATCGACCCCCAATACGTCGCTGCTTGGACCGTGCGAGTCACCCACGGCTAATTTATGATACCCACGATTATGTTGCCGATTTTCCGCATCAGGTTGACATTTTGAGTCGGGAACTCGCCTGGAGGGGCATTCGTGTCAGTCTGCAACGACCTGGTACCGGATACGTTGCTTGGACTGTGCGAGTCACCCACGGCTAATTTAAGATACTCACGATTATGTTGCCGATTCGCCGTATCAGGCTGACATTTCTCAACACACTACATGGTTGGTGCACTACAAACAGACTTAATCTAGCCCCAGCCAAATCCACCGCAACCCTGCTCACAAGCTGGACAGGAGAACACGAATACATCCCTCAACTCACCATAAACAACACACCCCTAACACATACACATACATCCAAAATCCTAGGAGTAACATATGATACTCATATGACATTCAAACAGCACACCACAAACATTAAAAAGAAACTGACACCCAGACTTAATGCCCTCAGGTCACTTGTTCACACACAATTTGGACACAACAAAGAAACCACCACCACAGTATATAAACAATACATAAGATCAGTAATGGAATACGCAAGCCCAGCCTGGGCTTCTAACCTAGCTGAAACACATCATAAGACCTTACAGACTATTCAAAACAAAGCCCTGAAGATCATTACAGGCTGCACAGCTACTGCACCCACAGATCACCTACATCAAGAAACCAAAATCCTCAAAGTCAAAGACCATCTGGACATGAGAGGCACTCAATTCTTGGCAGCAGCCTCCACGAACCAGGACCACCCACTAAACTACATGGCAACACACCCACAGACACCAAGAAATATCAAAACAACACCCAGCACACGGTATCACACACAATTACTGTCCTCTCTCCCTCCCTGCCCACCCCGAACCAACTTCCAGAAGCACATCCATACTCATATCTCTCGCCGATCCATCCACTCACTCACAGACAACACGCAGCTGCAATCACGACCTCCCGAAATCCATCCTTCCGAATCGTCCCTTCCTCGCGAGGACAGAGTCCACCTGGCCAGGCTGAGATGCGGACACCATCCAGCTCTCCTGAGCTATCAGAAGAGACTGGATGACTCCGTTGTCGACACCTGCCCGGGATGTAACACAGCACCCCATACCATTAAACACATCATAGAAGACTGCATTTCACACAACCACTTAAGCCAACAACACAATCTATACTCAATGAGAGCTCTGTGGGAAAGCCCGATTGTGGCCATGGCCTTCCTCAGGGACTCGGGGCTGTTCGGCCAGGCAGCTTAGGGAACAACAACAACAACCATAGGATCGACTCTTAAGGCTCTTCTTAATCCACCATAATTGGCTTTTCTGAAATCTGGGATAAGTGTCGTATTCTCTTTAGCCTTTCCTGTCCATTGTATGTTATAAAAATTTATTTATGATCACTATTTCCAAGTTGGTCTCCTATCTCTACATTATTTATCATATGTTCATTATTACTGAGAACTAAATCGAGGATATTTTTACCTCTAGTAGGCGAGTCTATGAATTGAAATACAAAACTATCCTGTACCGCCTCAATAAACTCTTTTGAATCTGAGTCGCCGATTTGATGCTGCCAATCAATATTCGGAAAATTAAAATCCCCCATAATGCACACATTGCAAAACCTTGATGCTATTTTCACTTCCTGCCATAAGGCTGTACCTTCGTTTCTACCTATGTTTGGTGGTCTATAAATAACTCCAATAATTATGGTCTCACTACCTTCGCTATCCTCCACTCAAACACTTTCGTTATCATTATTTAGTCTAATACCTGATTTAATGCAGCTTTTTAAAGAACTCCTGACAAACACTACTATTCCGCCGCCCCTCCTACTTGTTCGGTCGCGTTTAAACAAACTATATCCTGGTATATGGAATTCTGCTAAAAAATGTCTTGATTCTGTATTAATCCATGTTTCAGTCAGTGCTATAATGTCTATATTTTCGTTGCTAACAAGTGCTCTAAGTTCGTCCATTTTGTTACATAAACTCCTACAGTTTGTATAATATAATCGCAATGTATTTCTTTTACTGGTATCGGATTTACCTTTATTTCTAACTGAATTCCCATCTTCTGTTACACCTTCAATATTACTACTAGCAGTACAATTAAAATCCTGTGACTGAAATTTTCTATTCCTATTGATGTACCAGTACGACATTTACCCTATCTAGACATTTATTCATATCTATATTCTCAGGCTTTATTTTCAGCGAAACCCCGCGACAATCCTATCTATTGACCAAACACCCATATCATTCATATGACTATCAAGTTTGCACTTGAAATGTTCTACCGTTCTTGAGCTAACCACACACTTCCACAACTCTGTTCCCAAACCAGTGCTAACCTATATCTTTTCTAAAGCAAAACTTATCCAATTTGAAGCCATTTCAACGGGTAATCTCGCCGTTATTAAGCCTTAATACCTTATTTATATCTCCCTTGTTGATATACTTTTCATCCACTTAAGCACCTACAGTATATCATATCTCCTATACATCTTCGTCTTTCTAACGAATGCAAGCCAAGGGTTATCAGCCTCTCCTCATATGATAAATTTCTAACAATGTGGATCATTTGCGTCATTCTTCGTTGGACTGCCTCCAGAGAGTCAATATCCATTCTATAATAAGGACATCAACACTGAACAGCATAGTCCCAGTGAGGTCTCACATTAGGTCAGGTTAGGTTAAATAGATATATAGTGTAATTAATGAAAAATATAGAAGTACAATACATATAACAATTATATTAACATTATTAAATTCTTGAATAATAAATAATTTAGGAATAAATCCTGGATAATAAAGTTGCCTAATTAAAAAATTTGATAGATTTTCATAATATGCGATTTTGTCCTACCCCGAAGCATATGTTTTTTCCAGTGCCTTTTTTTCCTGTGCCTTTTTTTCCTACATTCGGTCCGCACGGCAGGTTTATGCACCAGACGACGTTGATACGGGACATACGGCTTTGATACGGACCATACGTCTTTGATACGGACCACATGATTGTGATACGGCGAATTTGCAATGGAGACCAGACTCAGATGATTGTTTACAGTTGCCGGGGGATTCTCGCGATCTTTTGAACAGCTTAAAACTTCTTATCGACCCCCAATACGTCGCTTGGACCGTGCGAGTCACCCACGGCTAATTTATGATACCCACGATTATGTTGCCGATTTGCCGTATCAGGCTGACATTTCGAGTCGGGAACTCGCCTGGAGGGGCATTCGTGTCAGTGTGCAACGACCTGATAACCGATACGTTGCTTGGACCGTGGGAGTCACCCACGGCTAATTTAAGATACCCACGATTATGTTGCCGATTCGCCGTATCAGGCTGACATTTCGAGTCGGGAACTCGCCTGGAGGGGCAATCGTGTAAGTGTGCAACGACCTTTAAGTACCCCTTGAGGATTATGCCGTGTGTTGACAGTATATTCTGGCTATCATTAAACGCTTTCATGCAGCTCAGGAAGGATCAGTGGGAATTTCAAGGGTAAAGACTGTCTCAATTATCCCTTTGAAGCTCTGACGCGTTTTAGCAGTTCATTTTGGCTATCATTGGACGATTGTATGCAGCTTAGGAAGGATCTGTGGGTATTAAAAGGGTAAATACTATCTCAATCAACCCTTTGACTTCCATATACTGTTACTAATCTGAATAAAATCGTCTAATAGTAGCCAGAAAACAGAACAGAAACGCGTATTGGAGCTTGAAAGGGTTAACCCTGTGACTTCCATATACCCCTCCTCATCTCAATAATATCAATGCTTCCCCCATGGAACCGGATTCTTAATGGGGAGGTAGTTGCTTTTTCTGGCCCCTTTTCTCCCTCATGTTTCGCCTCATTATTTTTGCGAGTCTAAGACGCTTGCTCCATTAGTTTGTCGAATTTAAGATTTATCGTCTCATTTCTTAATAAATATTTCGACCTTTCGTGCCATTTAAGTGTCGATTTAATTCCGGAAGAACGATAGCGAGCCATAAACTAGAACTAGACCTACAGTACGGCCGGGACATTAATTTGATCTACCGAAACATGTACAAATTAAGTTTGATGGAGGTCAAGGGATAAAACTAAAACAATGGTAAATAATTATATACATATACTAATAAAAAATTATACAGTTCTGATGAGTGATAATGAATGGGAGTTGTTGTTGTTGTTGTTGTTCCCCAAGCTACCTGGCCGACCAGCCCCAAGGCCCTGAGCAATTCCAAGGCCATAACCGAGCGCCCCCACAGAACCCTCCCTGCCGACCACAATAAGGCCTGGGTGACCGAGCCACTCCATGGCGGGGAGCTGAGGAGGGTGCGGAAACGCCCGGGAAACCAAAGCCCCACCCAGGGCCCTGTGCCCCTCAGCAATTATGAAGAGAAAGTTGAGGGGCAAGTGAAAAATGTGACGTATTGGCTTCCAATCTTGGTAGATTGGGAGGTCAATCCACGGAAGAGACGCCGTCACTTGAGATCTAGAAAATATATAAGTTAAAGGAACAGTCAGAGTAAGCTATGGGTATGGCAGAGATTGCTCAGCTCTCACTCTGATAGACCAGCCCATCGTGCAGGGTCTGGTAAATGAGTTTGGAACAGTGTGCGAAAAACGGAATTTGAAGGTAAATGCGGGGAAGTGCAAGGTTATGGTCTTCGAAATGGGTTAAGTCACAGAGTGTGAGGTGAAGCTGAACGGTCAGGCTATGGAGATCGTCAACTCTTTTAAGTATCTGGGCAGTGTGTTGAGTAAAGATGGGACTATGGATGAAGAAGTGCGGGAGAGGGTACAACAGGGGAAGAGGTTGTAGGAATGCTGAAAGCAGTAACAAGAAATAGGATGGTCAGTATGGAAGTGAAGAAGTCCTTGCATGACAGTGTGGTAATCCCGACACTGACTTACGGAAGCGAAGCATGGACGTTGGTTGAGAGACTCAGACCAATAGTGAGAGCAGTGGAAATGAATTACTTAAGAAGTGCGTGTGCGGAGTTACATGGAGGGATAGACAGACTAATGAGGAAGTAAGAAGGAGGTGTGGTGTGGAGGTAGATGTGCTAGAAAGCGTGAAAAGGAACAGCTTGAGATGGTTCGGCCATATGGAACGTATGGAAAGCGAGAGAATGACTAAGAGGGTGTACGAGAGCGAGGTGGAGGGACAGAGAGGGAGTGGTAGACCGAAAGAGAGGTGGAAGGATGGAGTGAGGAAGTATATGAACGAAGGCGGTGCTGGTTGGGGGGAGGGGCGTCGACTGACTGGGGACAGAGGTGCATGGGGGCGGTTCGTTCGTGTCCACCCCCTCGGGGATCACGGCGTCGGGCAATAGATAGATAGAGATGGACTAATAAAAAAGCCCTACCCTCTTAAGCAAACCCAATCACTGTCAGTGGTAAGTATTCTGTACCCTGTTCCAATTTGGTAGGCCTAATCGTCAACTCCAACTTCTGTAACCCACAAACGCCTTGAGCAAATGGGCTGTAAATATCAACACTTATTTCCTGGCTGATCCTTCCCAAATGGTAGAAATAGTAGCCTGGGAATCTTGCAGGAGACTCAAAATGGGCCTGGGTCTCTGGGTATTTCTCCTTGACGACCTAGATGTGTGCGATTTTTTTTTTGTTTTTTTTTTGTTTAAAGAGAGAGAGTGTGTGTGAGTGTGTGTGTGTACAAAGGAGTGCAAAGGAAATCAAGCAACAACATATCTAGTGACCCCTCTAGGCTGCTTGTCCTCCAAAACACTGAGTATCAAGTGTCCAAACAGTGGTTTAGCGTGGGTAAAGGAAAATTGGAATGGAAACTACTGCCCTGGAGCTAATGTCCGTAGCAGGATTAGGATGTTACTAGGGGACAGATGTTTTTTTTTTTTTTTTTTTTTTTTTTTAAGAGACAATGAACGGAGGAAGGAAAAACACAGATAAAACAAAAAGGTCCATGTGCCTATATAAAGGCATCCTCCATTCATAAAATGTTTGTAACAACTGGATTTAAACATTTGTAGATTGTAAGTTTGTGGAAAGCAATTCGAGGGAAGTGAATTCCAAAGAGTAGTAGCTCTGGGGATAAATGAATTCTGATAAGCAGAAGTTCTGCATTGTGGAGGAGAAAGTGTAAATTCATGGGCGCTCTCAGCTGCCCTAGTTCTACGGGGAAAGATGTGGAGAGGCGGCACAATTGAAGCAAGTTCCTCGGAACAATTGCTGTGAAAATATCTGTAGAATAATGCAAGGGATGCAACGTTTCTTCGTATGGATAATGTAGGAAGGTCCTGTGTGATTGCAGGGTTATTGATTAATCTAATAGCTTTATTTTGAATTTTGTCCAACTGCTTCAATGCAACCACTCCACTTCCACCCCACAGAGGTGAACAGTAATCCATCTGAGAACGCACATGACTTTTATATATTACGACTAACTGCTCGTCAGTGAAGAATTCTCGAACTCTGTACAGGAGTCCCAGTTTTTTAGAGGCATTCTTAGCAATGCCTCTAACATAATGTGTCCAGCTCAAGTTAGTAGTTAATGTTACACCGAGAATGTCAATACTAGGGGAAGTGGGAATATTTACATCATTACAAAATATATGGGAGTCAATGAGATTCTGTCGGTTAGAAAATTGAATGTACTTGGTTGTCTGTGCATTAAAGGAAACTAGATTATTTTGTCCCTATTCTTTAATTCTAGAAAGGTCCTGGTTCAGAGAAATTGCAGTGTTTATTTTTGAATTTAAAAGATCGGGTTGGGTGAAAGAATTGGTAAATGTGAAGGAACTGTGGAGTATTGAGTCATCTGCGTAGGAATGTATTGGATTATGAGTGGTAGATATGAGATCATTGATATGAATGAGGAACAGAGTTGGGGCCAAAACTTATCCCTGGGGAACACCAGCATTTATTGAGTGAAATTGAGAATAAAAGCCATCTACCATTACACATATTTTTCTGTTATGAAGATAAGAAGAAATTAGTGGAACTAATGATGCAAGGCCGTAGTGTGACATCTTCGATTGATGCCAGACTCTATCAAATGCCTTTGATATATCCAGTGCTATTGTATGTGTTTTACCATGTTGGTCTGTAGCTTGGTTGATTTGATGCGTAAGAAGGCAAAGAATGTCTGCAGTTGATCGACATCGTCTAAAACCATATTGCCTATCACTGATTAATTTATTATTCTCAAGATGCTTAATTATGTGATTATTTAATATAATTTCAAAGACTTTACCAAGAGTGGAAGTTATAGCTATTGGTCTGTAGTTTGATGGATCTGAAGAGGCACCTTTTTTAGGAACTGGATGGATGTTTGCTTCTTTCCAGGGTACTGGGAAGCATGAGGTATGAGTACACAGACGGAAAATGTTTGCCAATACAGGAGCGAGCACCAAGGAGCAATTCTTACAGCACAGGGGGACGTTTCCAATTACCCCCATGCGCACTTCAGAGGTTAAGTACTATTGGAGGAATTTCATCTGGACCAGGAGCCTTATCTACTGAGAGATTCTGCAAAATAGTTTTGACATGTCTGGTGTGGATCTTAAGTGAGGAAATTTCAGGCGAATTAAAATTAAGTACAGGGACATCTTGATTTATTTGATCTAAGGTTGAGTTGGTGGAGAAAATATCCGCAAGAAGGTTAGTTTTACCTCGTGGGTCACTTACAACATAACAGCAACATAACAGTTAAACGTGATATTTTATATATCTTGGAAAAAAAAGAGTAACGTCTTATATATATATATATATATATATATATACGCAATAATCCTTGATGAATCTGAGCGGGGATTGAAATAAAGACGTGTGTGTAAGAGAGAGAGAGAGAGAGTATATGTGTGTGTGTGTGTGTTTGTGTCAGAGAGAGAGACAGTATGTGTGTGTGTGTGTGAGTGAGAGAGAGAGCGAGATACTGTATAGCAGCAATCAGAGCCCCAGCCAGCACCGTAGTAATCAAGGACAGACATCTTTACAGAGACCCACCCCCACGGTCACTATATACTAAGTTGGTTATTATGTATAAGCCCTTTCAATATTACCACGCATTTTAAGGGGAGATGGGTCGTTTTTCTGGTCACCCTTCTCCCTCATGCTTAGCCTTATTAGTTCTCAGATTTTAAGACGTTCAGCCCATTAGTTTGGCGATTTTAAGACCGTTCACCCCATTTATTTGTCAATATTAAGTCCTTTCGTGCTATTTAGGTGGCGATTGTTTCCTGGCGAACGATACAGAGAGCCTGTAATTTTTGAAGAACCGGATTTCGGCCGGGACATTTTTTCTACCGAAAAATTGACAAATTAATCTAGAAGTGGGATCGTATGGAAGATGTTTTTAAAGTTTGATGGAGGTCTAGGGAGGAAAATATATATAAATGAAGAAATAAATACGCCCATCCCTCCTTAACACTATATTCAGGCTACCATTAGCCGATTTTATACAATTTAGTGAGGATCTATAGGAATTATGAAGGTAAACATTATCTCAATCAACCCTCTGACTTCCATATACAGTTACTAATCTGAATAAAATCGGTTAATGATAGCTACAAACAAAACATATGCGTCATCGGATCTTCTATGGGTTAATTGAATTGCTGTACACAATTCCGTAGACAATTTTATTTATTTTTAGGAATTAAATTGGAATATTAACCCCTTGACGATTCTGACGCCAGTCTGATTCTGATAGCCAGTTTATTCTGGCTATCATTTGACGATTTCATAAAGTTTATGAAGGTTCTGCAGGAGTTTAAAAGAACAAAACTGGCTCAATCAACCCTCTAACTTCCATATGTCCTTCCTAATCTTATGAAATCGTCTAAGGATAGCCAGAATATAATGCGTTGTATTCCTCAAGGGGTTGGAATGAACTCCAATATGTTGACAGAATGAACATAAACACCATATGAGGAGGGGAACTGTATTAAAGCCGGTATCACACGAGCGTTTTTTCACTTAACATTTATCCTCAACACTGGTCTGGCAGCTTATGAGGTCAGCATATATATTATTTCGGTTGCCTAAATTCATCTACCATCAGTCTAGTTTCCGATACTGTTTCAAAATATTACAGAAATGTTGCAGGAAATTTTTTGATCATCGAATGTTGACTATAAATGCTCTCGTGTGATACCGGCTTAACCCTTAATGTACCGGTGACGTCTCTTTTATATTTATTTCAGCTACATTTAGACGATTTTCTGAAGCTTAGGATGGATGTATGGTAGCTAAAAGGATTAATAGAGATAGCCTGTTGTCTTTTAATAGTTTGACGTCTTTCCTAAGCTCAATACAATCGTCTTTTAGTTACTAGAGTATAATTAATAAGACGTCGCCGGTACAGTATGGGTTAAGGGGGGAGGGTTGCCTTTTCTGGACCCCCTTCTCCCTCGTGTTTAGTCCAATTAGTTGAGATTATAAGACATTCGGCCCATTAGTTTGGCAATTTTAACACTTTTTGCCCCATTTCCTTGTCAATTATAAGACCTTTCGTGCCATTTAAGTGTCGTTTTTTTCCTGGCGAGCGATAGCGAGCCTGTAATTTTAGGAGGAACCGGCCTCCGGCTGGACATTTTTCTACTGAAAAATGTACAAATTTATCTTGAAAGGGGATCTAGGGATTGTTTTTTTAAGCTTGATGGAGGTCTAGGGAGGAAACTAAAAAATATATGAATAAATTACTAATTAGACCAACAAAATAACCACTACCTCCCTTAACAACGTTTCTCAGATAGCTTCTTCAAGTCACTGAAGGACCTGATGAAGCTATCCGCGAAATGTTGTTAATATAGTGCTCCTCCTCAAAATGTTGTTAATATAGTGCTCCTCCTCAAAATGTTGTTAATATAGTGCTCCTCCTCAAAATGTTGTTAATATAGTGCTCCTCCTCAAAATATTGTTAATATAGTGCTCCTCCTCAAAATGTTGTTAATATAGTGCTCCTCCTCAAAAAGTGTTTATATTCATCATAGAGGGCCTTCCGAAGCTGAATAAAATCGTCTAACGATTGCCTGGAAAAGTGGAAAAAGGGAGTCCTCAAACAGGAGGGGTTTAAAAAGATCCCCCCTCGGACCAAATAGCGATATATAATGGCCATGCTTTCAAACCTATATTAATCTATTTCCCTCATATTTTGCCCTATTGGTTCTGAAATGCTAAGCTGTTTGTCTAATTAGTTTAGGAATGTTATACCCCTTCCTCGATTCCTTTGTCAATATTAAAATCTTTCTTGTCAATTAGTGTTTTTTTTCTCCTGGCGAGCGATTCCTGGCAAGTGAAATCGAGCCTCCTTCCTAAGCTAAATACAATTGTCTAATAGTTGCCAGAATATAATGAAAAGGACATCAACGGTACTGAATCTGTATATATACCTAGTTCCATAAAGAGAGGAGTACAATTTTGCTGATATCGATAATTTGTTTAAAGGTTGAAGGAGTTGAATCAATTAGTAAAATCTACAGTATATACAGTATATGGTATGCGGAGCGAGAGAGAGAGAGAGAATGTGTGGGTGTGTGTGTGGCATATGCCCCACTGAATGATTGATTGACAATGAAGATACCCCAACCCTCAACCTCCCACAACTCAGATGCCATTATGTTGTAATTTCAGGACTGATCGTGACAGCTCTCCCTGTAGCAACACCTCCCTCACCACCCAGTACAGGAACGGGACCTACTACACCACCACCACCCACGACCACCACCACCACCTTGCTGTTCACGACCACAGGAACGTCAGTCCAGTGTAGTGGAAGTCAACAAGTCTTATCAACCAGGGTTTCATGCATAAAAGATCGTCATGTACTACTTCTATGGACCACGAAAATACTCAATCTATTTTTTATTAATTTCACCACAACACCAAACACCTCCAATTAAATTAATGAAAGCATATATGTGATCCACCAGGATTCGAACCCGGGTTATCACACACATATTTTTAGACACCTTAACCATAACACCACCAAGACGTAAAGTGAGCCATTTCAAGGTCAGGGTCAGCTAGATTATAGCTTCGTCAGTAGGAAGACTTATAGGCTGACCCAAATACCCATCTTGCTGAAACCAAGCAGTAACAATCCTCAGTTTTGAAAATAATATTTCACACCATGAGCTGGGCTCGTACTTGATTCCAAGACACTAACCACTACACCAGTAAACCAATAATGTTGTAGAGACATTTGAACAATCTCGAACAGAAGATTTTGTAAATGTGAGATTTGGAAGGTCAAAAGGTTCCCTAAGCCTAAATATACAGACAATGGTTACTCCTGAACCTTATTATGGATAACTAAGGTATATTTATTTGAGTTTTCAAACCTAGGTATAATTGCTTATTTTCCGCTTAGGCATTGAAAAACGCACCCCCAAGCAATATGTGTATTCTCGGAGCGTGCAGGGGTTAACCCGTAAACGGCGGCAAAGCTCTTGAGAGGTTTTACTGGGCGACGGCGGCAAAGCTCTTAAGAGGGAGGCCTAAAAAAAAACATTTAAACAGCACTAAAATTTTTTTTTTTTTTTTTTTTTCCCTATACCTCATATCACTCCTCCACATCCCCTCCTTCCTCCCTTTCAATTATCACCTATTTTCCCTGTTATGCCCTAATTTGTTGGTATATTTTTGTGCTAACATTAGCAAACTGTGTGGGGGATGTGCTTACGTGCCTAGCTGGTGTGTTACACAACCGAGTGTGTGTATGAGTAGGCTCAGTGTGGCTTGAGGCCTCGTGGAGGGAGGGGTTGCCTCAATTTTCTCCATAATTCATGAATGGGCTGGTCCATCTATATTCGCGATTTTGACCAGAAAAATTATATTTTAACTTGTTTTATTGTTGTTCCAGGTTACTATCTTCATAGTGAAGGTAAAATAGGCTCATATGAATAGGTAATAACGATATTTATCGTAAAATGTCGATTATAGGCCTGAATGGAGCCAATATGCTCGCCCATGGGGAGCTAGTTCATTACCCCCCTCTCGCCGTTACCGGGTTAAGGGGACCACACACCCCCCCAGTCCAAAATTTCAATATATTTTGTTGTTGTCTAAAATGCTTCTTTCAACATAGGAGAATAGTATAGGAGGGCATAAACAACCATATGACATCCCCCCCCCCCCACACACAACCAAAATGTCATGATTTTTTTTTAGGGGGGTCTAAAATGCTTCTTTCAACAATGGAGAATAACATAGGAGGGCATAAACACCTATATGACATCACTATGACATCAATATGCCCCCCCCCCCCCCCCTCCCCCCAAAAAACACTGACATACACCTATTATAAGAGGTTACATATAGAAAAATCCTAGTTTACCCTAAATTACTGGCTAGTTTACGATTTCTTCTAATACCTAAATCAGAAAACTTAGTTTTTATGAGTAACTTAGCCAATTTTTCATGACACACCACCAAATAATTGAGATGTTCTATATATTTTACTTTCGTCTGCGATTTCCCACAATCATATATTGGCAACTTCCAAGTGTAACTACTCCATTGTATAGTATTGGAGCTGCTTGTAAACGCTCATGTTAACACATATTGGTTGTGCCTTCATCGTGTAATTTTGATTTTTCAATAAAGTGAAAAACTTGACTATCAGGGGGAACCTTATTAAACAAAATCGCGATTTTCGCGACGTCGTGCACAACGTACATTTTATGACCTGATATCTCATGATGTATTGGAAATTTTAAGAAAAACGAAATTACACGCTCTTTGTATGGTATTCGAGTACTTACATGTAACAGCAGGTGTCTCTAGGACAAATAATAAGACCGCAGGAAGTTGTGACATCATCATGACGTCGTGACGTCATGATGTCATGACGTACCACATTCTCATGCTCCCACAAAGTCGGCATTGATAATTTGATTATACCCTAAAAGTATCGAGATGAAAGATATATTTGTTTTTTTATTATTTTGTTTTGTGTCGGAGGGTGTGTAGTCCCCTTAAGGGGGGTGACCTGTTTTTGTTCTGTCCTTTTCTATCTTTCTCTGGCTTGTATCCATTTGGTCCCATTCAGCCTACTGTTTTAAGACGTTTATCCCCATCCAGGTGTAAAAAATTTACTGGTGAGCGGTAGCGAGTCAGCATATTTTTTATTTTTGTTTGACAGCGGGCTAAATTTGTAAAATTTTTGATAGACAAATTTCTCCGGCGAAGCCGGATTTCTTCATATAATGCTGGCTCGCTATTGCTCGCCAGGAAGGAATCGACACCTAGATGGGGATAAACGTCTTAAAATAGTTGGCTGAATGGGGCCGAATGGATACAAGCTAGAGAAAGAGAGAAAAAGAGAAACATTAAAAAAGCAGGTCACCCCCCTTAAGATGGCAAACATTTGGAATGATGACAATTTGATATGTTTAAGAAAAACAACAAAAGAGGGTTATGATTTTGAGTTTGGAAGTGAAAGCAATCTGGATAGTGGAACAGTGGGCCAAGACTCGACGAATCCACATATTTTACTCAGCTTGGCTGACACTCCTGCTGTTGAATTTGTTCATGTATCTCCAGCTTTGTGTTACAGAAACCCTTTTTGTAGTTGTAATTTTTCCTATTAGTTATATTTTGGTTATCTCCACGAAGATCAATCCGAGTCGTAACATGTATAAGGTTATATTAATTGCAGAAATATGTTACAGATACGTTGCAAATACCTCAAATTGACCGCTTGCGAGTTTCAGGCTATATAGAGTTGGAGTCATAATCGTCGATATAAAACAAATACAATACTAATGTAGGATTATGATGGGTGGGAAGAATGATGAATTTAGTTGTATATGAACTACGACCGTATTTTAGCGGGTAATTCTGCTGAATACAGATCTACAGCTCCAACTTCCTTATAGACTGAAACTCACAATTGGTCATTTGCCGACAACGCGAGTTATAGGTAGGCCAGAAATCCTGACCCCAAATCTCTATAACTCAAAAAGGCTAGAGCAAATGGGCTGTAAATATCCACACCTATTACCTGGCTGACTCTTTCCAAATGGTAGACATATAAGCTCGATTGCTTTAATCCTTTATGAGTTACAGAGGATAGGGGTTACGATTGCTTTAATCCTTTATGAGTTACAGAGGATAGGGATTACGATTGCTTTAATCCTTTATGAGTTACAGAGGATAGGGGTTACGATTTCTTTAATCCTTTATGAGTTACAGAGGATAGAGGTTACGATTGCTTTAATCCTTTATGAGTTACAGAGGATAGGGGTTACGATTGCTTAAATCCTTTATGAGTTACAGAGGATAGGGATTACGATTGCTTTAATCCTTTATGAGTTACAGAGGATAGGGATTACGATTGCTTTAATCCTTTATGAGTTACAGAGGATAGGGATTACGATTGCTTTAATCCTTTATGAGTTACAGAGGATAGGGATTACGATTGCTTTAATCCTTTATGAGTTACAGAGGATAGGGATTACGATTGCTTTAATCCTTTATGAGTTACAGAGGATAGGGATTACGATTGCTTTAATCCTTTATGAGTTACAGAGGATAGGGATTACGATTGCTTTAATCCTTTATGAGTTACAGAGGATAGGGATTACGATTGCTTTAATCCTTTATGAGTTACAGAGGATAGGGATTATGATTGCTTTAATCCTTTATGAGTTACAGAGGATAGGGATTACGATTGTTTTAATCCTTTATGAGTTACAGAGGATAGGGATTACGATTGCTTTAATCCTTTATGAGTTACAGAGGATAGGGATTACGATTGCTTTAATCCTTTATGAGTTACAGAGGATAGGGATTACGATGGCTGGCCTACCTTTAATGAATAAAGTATAGTTTTGTGTGTTAACCCCTTCTGTACCAGCTACTTCTTGTTGTATTCATTCTAGCTATAATTAGACGCTTTTCAGCACTTTAGCCCATACAGTACCGGAGACGTCCTTTTCATTATAGTGTAGCAACTATTAGACGATTTTATTCGGATTAGGAATGACCTCTAGCAATGATAAGGCTGCCAACTATCTCAACCAACCCTTTTTAATTACCGCAGATCTTTTCTAAGCTGTATTATATCGTCTAAATAGAGTTAGAATAATATATATCACACGTCGCTGGTACTCAAAGGGTTAAGAAGGATCTGTTGTAATGAAAAGGGTTAAGTGATATAGTTCGAAGCCTGTAAATTGTTGGAGGCCCTGTTTAAGCATAATATAATCGTCTTATAGTAGCCAGAGTAAAGTTAAAAGGACGGCACCGGTACTGAAAGGATTAACCCGGTGCTACACGTGCGCTTTTTCCGTAAATATTTTTCGGGCAACTGTGGTCTGGCAACTTCAAAATTCCTGCTCTATCAGAATTCAACCGCCTAACATAATAAACATATATTATAGTTCCTGGTACCAGTGCAAGAAAATGGTAAATACACAAATAATTATAAAGCCTTGGAATATTAGGAAAACAAATTGTTCATGGAAGATTGCCGAAAAAAGCACAGGGTGGCGCAGAGTGTGGTTACCCGGTTCACTTATAGGGACATGGGCTGTTTTTCTGGTCACCCTTCTTTCTCATGCTTACCCCCAATAGTTTTCAGATTTTATGACGTTTGGCCCATTAGTTTGGCGATTTTAATACCTTTTGACCCATTTCGTTGTAAATTTTAAGACCTTTCGTGCCATTTAGGTGTCGATTTTTTCCCAGCGAGCGATATCGAGCCTGTCATCTTAAGAGTAACCGGTCTTCGGCCGGGACATTTTTCTACCGAAAAATGCACAAATGGATAATATTTTAAGTTTGATGGAGGTCTAGGGAGGAAACTAAAAACAATCATAAATAAATGAAAAAAACTACCAAAGAGTGAACCATCCCCCCTTAACCCCTTCAGCACCATGACGCCATTTTACCTTTTATTCTGGCTTAATTTAGATTGTTTGCAGTTTCAGAAGGACCCATGTCAGTCAGAGGGTTTATCGACATCGCTTTTACCATGTGAGTCATAAAGGTAGATTAAAATCCAAAGAAAATCGTCTAATGGTAACAATTTAAGAAGGACCTATGTTATTCAAAGGGTTTATTGAGGTAGTTTTTACCATTTAAATGGTAAAGGTAAATTACAAAATAAAGACAATTGTCTAAAGGTAACAGTTTAAGGGGGGATGGTTCACTTTTTGGGTGATTTTTGCATGTATTCATTATTTTTCTAGTTTCCTCCCAAGACCTCCATCAAATAAAAAAAAAACATCCATTAGATCCCCCTTCTAGATTAATTTGTACATTTTTCAGTAGACAAATTTCCCGGCCGAAGGCCGGTTCTTCCAACAATACAGGCTCACTATCGTTCGCCAGGGAAAAAAACGACACCTAAATAGCACGAAAGATCTAAATATTGACGAAGAAATGGGACGAAAGGTCTTAAAATTGACTAACTAATGGGGCAAACATCTTAACATCTGAAAACTAATGGGTCTAAACATGAGGGAGAAAGTGGTCCAGAACACCGGTCCATGAAGAAGGACCAATGTTATTCAGAGGGTTTATTGAGATCGTTTTTACTATTTGAGTCGTAGAGGTAGATTACAAACTAAAGAAAATTGTGTAATGGTAACCAAAATACGATGAAAAATACGTAACCGTGGTGAAGGAGTTAATTTTGTTTGTTTTAGTTTGCTCCCTAGACCTCTATCAAACTTTAAAAAATGACATCCCCAAGATCCTCTTTGAGCTCAATTTGCAAATTTTTCGGTAGAAAAATGTCCTGGCCAAAGGCAGGTTCCTCCTAAACTGCAAATTCGCTATCGCTCGCCAGAAATAAATTGACACCTCAAAGGAACGAAAGATCTTAAATTTGAAAAAAATATATTTCCAAACAAATCGGGTGATCGTATTAACATCTCAAAACAAATGGGGCGAAAGATTGGGGAGAAGGGGTTCGATAAGAGATTCCCCCTTAATCAATGAAGCCTCCAGATACTAAACCGAGTATAGTACCAGGACCTAATACTACACCCTCACCCAATAAGGCATAAGGAGACATTTGCATATAGAGTTATATTGTCACTTTAGCTGAGGATGCTATTTACATTACTTCCATATAGTCCTATATATACAGTATACATGTTATGCAGGGTTGTTATCCAACAGGCTTCAGTATTAGCTATTATCAATCCGAATTTAGGATATTTAGATTTGGAATATTCCTCGACAGGAACACATCGAGCACAGTGCATATTATAATAGTAAGCTCAATCGGGCAACAATAAACACACAAGGTAATTTACATTCTTATTTATTAACAGGCATAAATAGGTCATATATATCTTAGACTCGACTGTTATATGAAAAAACACGGAGCAAACAATAAATACAGTGGAGAGAGTTAATATCCTTACTCTCAAATGGAGTACTAAATTAAGTTACACGACAATCAAGGAAGGAAAAATATGCATAGGATACAGATACATATATAAACAGAATAATAACCATGATAATAATATACATATATATGGGAGCCAAGCGTCTAACGTGAAGTATTCTGGAATGAGCTACACAAGACAATGGAACGTATCGTTCACTGCGCGGGGCAAGTGCGTGGCGTGGGGGTAGGAAGCTAGGCCGTGCTCAGGTAAAAGATCAAACGTGCCACCTGGGGGGGTATAGCTAGGATGGACTGCAGTCACGGAAAATAATAATATGAATTAATACGGTGTTAACTTAACTGTTCAAGCTAGGTGGATAATTCAAGTCTAAGAGGGAAGATAAATTAAATTAGAATTTGACCCTCTAAGAATAAATGTGAACAATCTCTCAAACAAGACACAAAAAATACTTCGATCAGATATGAAGTCAAATCACACGGATGGAGGAATTCAGATGCACTAATAATTAACATGACTGAAGGATAATGGATAGCCCGAAGTAATAGGGTTGGAATAAATTAACTGAGTAATTTAGGAGCGCCGATATAAATAGCGCGAATAATAGCTTAATAAAATAGCTATTTGAAATGGCGTACACGACGAAGTTGTACTAATTAGATACCAAACTTGGCATAAAAGGAGTTCTGAATAATTAACAAATTCCTATTTTAAAACGCAGAACTATTGTAGCGTTATATTATAACCTTGTGATGGTTATAATAAATAATTACTAAATCAAGTAATAGAAGATAAATTAATAGCCAAAACGTAGGCTAACTTGACATAGGAATAAACAAACGGAATTCCTAGATACATCTATCTATCTATCTATTGCCTGACGCCGTGATCCCCGAAGGGGTGGCCACGAACGAACCGCCCCCATGCACCTCTGTCCCCAGTCAGTCGACGCCCCTCCCCCCAACCAGCACCGCCTTCGTTCATGTAGTTCCTCACTCCATCCTTCCACCTCATATTCGGTCTACCTCTCCCTCTCTGTCCCTCCACCTCGCTCTCGTACACCCTCTTAGTCATTCTCTCGCTTTCCATACGTTCCATATGGCCGAACCATCTCAAGTTGTTCCTTTTCACACTTTCCAGCACATCTACCTCCACACCACACCTCCTTCTTACTTCCTCATTAGTCTGCTTATCCCTCCATGTAACTCCGCACGCACTCCTTAAGTAATTCATTTCCACTGCTCTCACTATTGGTCTGAGTCTCTCAACCAACGTCCATGCTTCGCTTCCGTAAGTCAGTGTCGGGATTACCACACTGTCATGCAAGGACTTCTTCACTTCCATACTGACCACCATATCTCTTGTTACTGCTTTTAGCGTTCCTACAACCCTCTTCCCCTGTTGTACCCTCTCCCGCACTTCTTCATCCATAGTCCCATCTTTACTCAACACACTGCCCAGATACTTAAAAGAGTTGACGATCTCCATAGCCTGACCGTTCAGCTTCACCTCACACTCTGTGACTTCACCCCTTTCGAAGACCATAACCTTGCTCTTCCCCGTATTTACGTTCAAATTCCGTTTTTCGCACACTGTTCCAAACTCATTTACCAGACCCTGCAACTCCCATTCATTATCACTCATCAGAACTGTATCATCCGCAAACAGCAGTATAGGTAGCTTCCACTCAATTCCCTCCCTTTTCCGCGATACACCAACATCCACTGCTCTTGATAGGATTTCTTTCATGACTCCATCCATATATACAGTAAACAACCACGGGGACATCACACACCCCTGTTTCAAACCAACATTCAGGTCAAAGAACTCGCTCTGCTCACTCTCCACACGTACTGCCGCCTTTGCACCCTCATACATGCTCTTCACTGCTTTCAGCAACTTGCCCTCTACTCCGTATGTTCTAAGTACTTTCCACAAACCTTCTCTATCCACTCTGTCATAGGCCTTCTCCAAGTCCATAAAGGCAACATACACCTTTTTTTCTTCTCCAGATACTTCTCCACAACACAATTCAGGGTAAAAATCTGATCTACACATCCTCTTCCCTTCCTAAAACCTCCCTGCTCGTCGCCTATCCATTTCTCCATTCTCACTCTCACTCTCTCAATCACTACCCTACTGTATACCTTCCCTACTACGCTTAGAAGACATATTCCTCGGTGGTTACCACACACTCCTCTTTCCCCTTTGCCCTTATATAGGGGGACTATTATGCCAGTCTTCCAGTCATCGGGTGCACTCCCCTTCTCCCATGCTAGTTTGCACATTTTCCATACCCATTCTATCACTATCTCACCACCATACCTCAACATTTCCCCACACACTCCATCTGTTCCTGGTGCTTTCCCCAACTTCACTCTTTTCATGGCTTCCCACACTTCTGACCTCCTGATCCCCACCTCCACCTCCTCCTCCACTACTTCTCTTCTTCTCCCTCCCATACCATATCCAGCTATGTTTGCTGGCTCTTCATTCCTTACATTTAGCAACTCACTGAAGTACTCCCTCTATCTTTTGACTCTCTCTTGCTTCTCGGCTAGCATTCTCCCATTCTTATCTTTCACACCCTTACTGTTTCCCTTGCTACCTTCCCTAACTTTCTTGACTTCTTTCCAGAACAGTTTCTTACTCTCCCTCCATTTTACACTCAGATTCCTTCCAAATTCCTCATCTACTCTTCTCTTACTTTCCTTCACTACTCTCTTCACCACCCTCTTACTCTCCATGTACCTCGCTCGTTTCTGTCTCTCGGAATCTTCATTCCCTCTACTACCCAACCACTCTCTATATGCTTTCTTCTTTTCTTCCACAGCTATTCTTACCTCTTCTGTCCACCATGTGGATACAATTACATGTGGAAAGAATTATATGATCCAAATACGTATATTATTAGATTGTTCACAAGAATTAATAGAATAGAACTTGTCAACGAATAAATACTAATTCAACGAAAGGGGTCTTGACTTTCAAAATAAATGGGGGTAATATGGTAAAGCTCTCTGGATAGTAATTAAGTAGATAAAAGAATCTTAAAATTGGGCATAAGTTCTAGGTAAATAGAAAATTTAAGAAGGGAATACATTCACTTTGACTTCAACTTCGTTACACACAGAATAAAGGACACATAAGAGGAAAATCTGCAAATATCCCGGCTAAGTAACACTGATAAAAATATGATGATGAAGTGTGTTGGTAAATTAGTTTAAGACGGGTTAACACAGATTTACAAGGCAATATATCGTACTTATAAATCACTCATACGGATCAAACTTTAGTATTTCACACGGGTAACACAGATTCAAGACTGGGCATAGATCTAAAGTTAATTAAAAATGGAATATTCACATATTTTGCCTTACCTTCACAACTAATAGCCACAACTTAATACACTCAGAGACACTTAGGGTAGGGGTGGAGGGAGCCGTGAGCGAGAATCTGGTCGACGTGGTCTCGTGGTTCTGCAGGGCTGGACGTCAGGGGGAACTGCCTCTCGTGATACTGCAGGGCTGGGCGTCAAGGGGAACTGCCTCTCTCCCAGGTATAGGTGAAGGGGTTCCAGACTGGACGTCTGGTGAAGCGGCAATACCAATATTTTCCTCCCGGCGTGACCAGACGAAGGATACAATCGCAATTGCTTAATTTCCTACAGTTAAAGTCAGGCTATATTTGGGTTCTTTTTAGGGTTCAATTTGGTGTCTTTCGAGTTCATAGGGACATGTGGATATCGGGGTTTTTGGCTATGGTGAAGGTAATACTTAATCTAAAAATACATGGGGGTTATTGATTTGTACACATGGAGATTCTTAATCTCGTGATCTTGGTCCCCTATTTATAGAGGACATTGTGGTGATGTAATGGATGATTTTCTATCCATCGTGGTATCTGGCTTTTCTTATTCTGCCCGCCACAGGTTTCTTATCTATCACTGCATTTACTTCATTCCCAGTCTTCCGGGAAGGTACTATAGGAGGGTACTGAGGGTCCCACTTATTTCTATATTGGAAGGGTTCTTGGTGCTTAACTTGCATAAACATTTCTTCACTGTACTGCAAGTTGGGCTGGAGCTGATGATATGCCTCGGGCGGTGGTTCCTGCCTCTGCCATTGGAGGAGCTGGGGCCCCTGTGAGTGGCCAGGGCTCGAACTCCTTTTCCGGGTAGACTGACCTATTTCTCCGGAATTTAGAGCATGGGTAGTTCTGGGAAAAGAGGTAGACTCGTGTATCCGGGCCGGAATTAAAGCCTGGGAAGCTGGTCGGGTCTCATTTCCTCTCGTCTTCTCCTGCTTCTGTCTTCTCCTATTCTTCCTGCTATCTTGGATGACTGCTATTCTGGTGTTGGTCTGGGGGTGGCTGCTGAACCCTGTCATCTCAATATATATATATATATATGTGTGTGTGTGTGCAGTCTGTGTATCTAAGTAACTCTCCAATATCAATCATATACTGTACCTTTCACTTCATCATAACCCTAATGTCAGCTGTTGTTAACATACAGCAAGAAATTCCTCTCACTCCATCATTAATATTTTGTTCTCATGCTAAATATTCTAAGATTCTAACATTTCAAACTAATTCCTGCAATATGTATTTAGAAATCATGTAAGAATACACTTGCTGCAAAAACTACATGTAGGCCTACCGGTAACTTTATTATATGGTTAATAAATTAGCCATAAATATTTATATAACTAGTTTTAAGATTTTTGGTAAAGGGTCGATTTAGATAGTAATAACGCAAATTTGCATATCAATAATGTACATTTAAAGAAAGTCGATAAAACTAGATTTTTAGGGGTCATAATCGATTCCAAAGTGACGCGGAAAGAGCATATATGTGAGAAATATGATGTCGCAGGGATCTGGTATTTTAAGCAAAGCAAGAATATTACTGAATATGTTGACACTTATAACACTGTATAATAGCTTTGTATATCCTTACAAAACATATTGTGTGGAGGTTTGGGGCGCTGTTATTGCATGTAATATTCAAATTGTAATTACAACCCAGAAGAAAATCATAAGATTAATTGCATCTGCCAAGTACAAAGACCATACAGGCCCTCTATTTCAATCATTAAACATTTTACCATTCTCAAAAGTCTATTTGTACTGTATGTCTAAAATTATGTTCAAATTTATTAAGCGCAATGTCCCCCCGTCCTTGCATGATATGTTTCACACAAATGAGGGTTTCACACAAATGAGGGTTTCACACAAATGAGGGTTTCACACAAATGAGGGTTCACACAAATGAGGGTTTCACACAAATGAGGGTTTCACACAAATGAGGGTTTCACACATATTTCACCTAAGACAGACGACAATAGGAGCTGTCAATCTGTGGACACACTTGCCAGATGGAACCAGATTCTTTAATTTATCACAAATAAAATAATAAAATGTGAATATTGCTAATACTTACTACATCAAATGTAATCTATGTTTTATTAATTTCACCACAACACCAAACACCTCCAATGAATTTTAGATACATTTTTCCTACATGTTGGTGTGTAACAGATACATCTAATGGATATATATTTTATTAAGCACATTTCTATTTTTCATTGGAGAGTAGAGAATTGTTTACAGAAGATGCTGATTTGGTTGTTGATTGATATGTGTTGATAAAGTTGAAATATTTCCATTATGCCATATTTACCATTGAAACTCTAAAATTGTAAGTCATTTTAATGATAATGTGATAATTTAAAGTGATATACAAATCCTGAGGTAAAATATCACATATACCACATTAATAAGCGATATAACAATTGATAAAGCCAACAAGTAAGCAAAATTTGTAGACTGACTGAGTGCAGTGCTTTCCTAACACCAGGGTAAGTCACTACGGTGGTGGTAACTTAGGATATCTGCCCCTGATTTGCTGCTGGGCTCGAGAACTGAGCCGTCTCAGTAGGCAGTCTCCTCTTTCGCTTAGTGTTTTTTCTCAAATTATATTATTTTGCCTGGGTTCACTTTATAATATTTAAGTTTATAGTGTATTTGATGTGACATATTTTATACCACGGTGTTCGGATATCTATCTAGAACATATGGCAATTGTTGAAATTGCTCGTAATTATGGTATTTAAAACATAGATATGAAATAATGAAGCTATCTTGATTTACTAATCAAACTCCTATCCATTAGCCAATCAACAGCCTCTATACAAAAATTAGCTGCTTCTCAAGTCCGGCAGTGCTGTTCAGAGAAAAATATGTAACTGAATGAAATGTCAATTTAATCATAAAAGCGTTGTTTAATTTATATACCATTATTATAAATTAGTCTAGCATACAAAAGAAGGTAAATTATATACTATTTATTTTTTGCAAACTGTATTTGCCGTTTTCTAATGGATTTATTTCACAACGCAATATTTGTTCCTACTTTCTTATTTTAAATATACAATGAAGTAGTGAGCTAAAAGATATATGAGATTATAATAAAATATATAAAGAATATATAAAATTAAAAAACAAAAATTCTATGTGAGTGAGGGAGACAAAAGGCAGAACTGCCTGTAGCGAGTGCCTCCCCCATAGTTGAAAGAGTGACAGGGCCAAAATCAAGGAACGTTCAAGCTAAAATGCCAGGACATACGGAGTTTGAAGCAATTTAGGTCATAGGAGGAGGGAAAGACTGATTCTGGGAGAGAGTTCCAGAGCTCAGCTGTTGAATGGAAGAAAGACAGAGTAGCGTTTCACTCTTGGATTGGAGAGTTGCACAGAGAAGGGGTGGGATTGTGTTGCAAGACAGGTACCATGTACCCTACGTAGAGGAAGTGGTATGCACTGGGAGAGCTGAGGAGCACTGATTATTGTAGTAGCGATAGAATAGCGAGAGAGATGCTTGTCATAAGACTTCAGGAATACACAACAAATCATTTTGAAACTGACACCCTTCTTAACCTTTAAACGGCGAAGCTATGGTATTTGAAAGTGCCCGCCAGGCGGACGTATTGAGGCTCATTCCCGACGAAAATGGTCATAATCCGATAAATATCGTTGTTACTTATTTATATGCGCCTATTATACGTTTAATATGAAGATATTAACATGTAACAGCAATAAAACAAGTGGGAATAGTATTTGGGGGGTGAAAAAGACGAACTATTGCCTATCGGTTCATTCAAGAGAGGAGAGCCGGCGCTTCGCACACCCTCCCCCTCTTACTTATCGTTCGACACTGATGTCTTGCAAGTGAAGTCTCTCTCTTGCTACGATCTCTATAATGCCTCCCCTTCGACCTTGAAACCGGGTGGGGGACATTGGCGCGGAAAATAAACCGATAAACAAGGGAATAAGAGGAAAAATAGGTGATAATTGAAGAGGGGTGGAAGTGGTTGGGTGTTTGGACACATGTGGAGGAGTGATAGAGGGTATAGGGGGGAATTGTCTCACTTAATCACATATTCCTTTGTTTTGAGTACCACTGGAGTCTTTTAAAAGGCATTTCTTAGGCCTTCCCGGGTTAATCTTGTTCACATTTGATTACGGTAATTGATGAATCTGGTAAGCTTGTCTACAGATTGACGGCTCCTATTGCGTATTGAAAGAGGTAGGGCATCCATGGTATATGCGACTTTTAGATATAAGGGAGCATATACTGTATATAGAACAATATATCAGAGAAGGTCAAATATGTATGTTCATTTGTATCCCTTAAGAACAGATTAAAACAGGATTTACTAAATAATATTGTGTGTGTGTGTGTGTGTGTGTTGAACATTCTGTAGATATATAGTAGATATATATTTGGTCGAGCTTATGAATATCCATGTGTGTTGCGATGTATGCAGATATATATGACAGTTACATGGGCTGATTTGCATATACAATGTTGGTATCTTTAGTGGTTAAGTTGTAAACTAGAAACGGAGATGATCCTAATGCCCTTGACATAACATATTTTAAATTGTAATTGGAATGTACAGTATGTAAATTGTGAAATATATTTTATATAGTCATATCACGGAATGGTGAATTGCTGTTTTGTTATTTTGTTATAATTTGTTTTATTTTATCTTATCTCTCTTACTTTGTCTTTGTTCACATTATTAGCACTGCACTGCACTCATACTCAGTATGTTCTTGGAGAAAATTATAAGGAGGGCATAATTATATACTATTGTGAATCAGCCCTCCTTGTCATGGAAACGTAAATAGTATCTATATTATTAAATCAGTTCGTGTGTCTGTTTGTCTGTCTGTGTGTTCTTAATAGGCGGCCTCAGTTTTGGACCTGGGAAGCTGAAACTTTCCATGTGGGTGTCAAATGACCTGGGTCAGGTCATAGAGGGGGCGAAGCCACGATCGGAGGTCGTTTTGAGACCGAAATTGAAAACAAATTGAAAAAAATGGCCGTTTGGGGCAGATGGAGGCCTCCGATCGAAAAGGTGTATGGAACGAAAGTTGTTCGCAGCCCCCCAAAATTGGGGTATGGATGAGGTCAGATCCAAAATCGGAGGTCATTTAGCGGCCGAAATCGAGGTCGCCGTTTAATGAGGCACAGGGAGGTCGAGGCCGGTGATTATGGTAGTAGTAGTATTGTGATGATTGTGGTATTAGTGATTGATGATGGTGATTATGGTAGTAGAATTTAAACCCGGGCAACGCCGGGTACCCCTGCTTGTACGGTATATAACACAAACTATGTATATCAAAATTGTATAATTTTCATGTCAATAAACTTTTTTCAATCGAGAATGTTTTAATTGAATGTGAAAACTGATATGTATTGTATGTATTTTTTACAAATAACTAAAGCTCGGGTCACACATACACGTTCTACCGTCCCGTCCCGCCCCGACCTCTTAATAAAAAGCGCCTAGGCGGCGTCCTTTTTGTGCATGCATAAAATGGTCCGTGTGGATCGGGGCAACTGCCAGAAAACGTGTTATGCCTGGAAACCCACGAGACATACACGGACACACACAGAAGTTATTTTCTTGGTCGGGGACGGACGGGACGTTAAAACGTGTATGTGTGACCCAAGCTTAATATAATGTACCTATTTTAGGTGTGTATTTACCCCTTCTGTACCGGCGACGTCTTTTTAATATTAATCTACCAACATTTAGACGATTTTATGCAGCATAAGAAGGATTTGTGGTAGTAAAAAAGGTGAAGGGAGATAGTTTAATGTCTATCAAAATCTGAAGGTCTTTAAACTGAATAAAATAATTTAAGAGTAGCCCGAATAATGTTAAAAGCACGGTACCGGTACAGAAGAGGTTAATGCTTCTGCTTAACAGACCCAGCTATAATTTAATTTTGTTTGTATTAAGTATTAGAGAAAAATAACATTGCAGCTAGTATTGTTCAATTATTTCATCTAGTAATTATATATTTCTAATTAGTCTTTCATATTATGAATACGTCTGTTTGTTTTTGTGAATGTCTGAGTGTAATTTGAGAGAGAAAGTAGTATTCGGCCCAATCTATTCGTTCAATTTCAGTCCATGCTGCATATATGTGGTGGGACCGCTGGAAAGGTAGTACTATACTGGTCAATTAACCTGGCTCTCGATTTATAATGTTTGGAAGCAAAATCCGTGGTTCGTCTTGGTATTCCTGGGATTCCGTAAATATTTTTGTTATTTCCAAGTAGGCCTATATATTTATTGCTCCGTAAGTTATTCCGTAACCACACCTTAGCGCCTCCATTTGACCGCGAAATCGGGGTAAAAATCATAGGATTGATCACGATTTCCAGCTTGTGACAAGTTGGCACGTGGTTTTTGTAGGTGGGAAAGGAGCTTTATTCATTCACAAATCATATCCCCTTCCCCCCCTCCCTTTGTTTCAGGAAGGGAGAAGTACAGTACACAACCAAGACAGTACAGGAAACAAGACAGAATTAGAGAAACAGCACAGGACGACGACGAGGCAACCAAGAAGCCCAGTGCCACACAAGGAGTACAAAGGAGTACAAATGAGTACAAAGGAAATCAAGCAACAACAGATCTAGATACCCTTCTAGGTTGCTTGTCCTCCAAAACACTGAGGATCAAGTGTCCAAACAGTGGTTTAGAGTGGGTAAGGGAACATTGGTAAGGGAACTACTGCCCTGGAACTAATGTCCGTGGCAGGATTAGGAAGTTAGTAGGGGACAGAGGGGTTAGTAACTGAGGGGAGGATAAAATAAAGTTATTCATTTACAAACGCAGTCAGTCGCGGGTTTGATGCGAGATATTTGTCTAGGCGGAGTTTAAATGAATCAACGGTGATGCAGTCTATAACGCTTCGGGGAAGCCCATTCCACAAGTTGACAACTCGATTGAAGAAGAAATTCTTAGATTCGTGTGAGTTAAAAGATTTACCAATAATTTTGCAACCGTTTCCCTGCGTGTAATTAGCTTGGTCGATAGTGAAGTACTTACTACAGTTCATATTGTCGATGCCTTTGATGATTTTGAACACTTGAATTAAGTCACCTCTTAATCTGCGCTGGGTTAAAGGAAATAGATTTAATTCTCTAAGACGCTCTTCGTATGGTTTGTTCTTTAGGCTAGGTATAATTTTGGTAACTCTACGTTGAACTCGTTCTAGCTTGTTTATATCTTTTTTGGTAATAAGGGCACCAGGATTGAACGCAGTATTCCAGAAGAGGGCGGACTAAGGAATTGTAAAGGGTTAGGATAACTTCTTTGGATTTATGCTCAAATGACCTGCCTATAAAGCCAATTATTTTGTTTGCCTTCTTAACAACTTCTGAACATTGTTGTCTCGGTTTTAGGTTACTCGATATTGTTACTCCCAGATCGGTTTCTCTGTTTACATTCTTAAGCTGAGTGCCATTCATCGAATAGTTTGCTTTCTCATTTAGGTATCCGATATGTAGTACTTTACATTTATCCGCATTGAAACTCATTTGCCAAATTTGGGCCCAACATGACAATTTATCTAGATTGTGTTGCATATCGTCAACTTGTTCTTTTGAGAGTACGCTATTTTCAATTTTTGTATCGTCAGCAAATTTTGAGATTGTACAGGTGAGACCCTCATCTATGTCGTTGATGTAAATTAGAAAGAGAATTGGTCCTAGTACCGATCCCTGGGGTACCCCGCTACTTACATTGCTCCATTTAGATGCCTTACCGTTTATGACTACTCTTTGCTTTCTGTCGCTAAGCCAATTTTCTATCCATTACAACACACCGTCTTGTATTCCATGCGCTTTTAGTTTTAGCAGTAAACGTTTGTGGGGAACTTTGTCAAAGGCCTTTTGAAAATCAAGGTATATAATATCTACAGCTTTACTCTCATCGTAGAGGTTGAGGATATCGTGGAAGAAGTCTAAGAGGTTTGTTAACCAGGAACGTTTTTTACGAAAGCTGTGTTGAGTATCTTTGAGAATTTTATTTTCCTCTAAATGATTTACGAGTCTGTCTCGTATGACCGTTTCTAGCATTTTACATACAACTGAGGTTAAGCTAATTGGACGATAGTTACTGGGTAGGGATTTGCTACCTTTTTTGAATATCGGTGTTACGTTGGCTAGCTTCCACTGATCAGGCATAGTTCCAGACTGCAAGGATTTATTGAATAGTAATGTCAGTGGTTTGGAGAGCTCATCCTTAGCTTCCTTTAGAACTCTAGGCGAGATTGAATCAGGTCCAGGCGTTTTATTTACTTTGAGTTTATCTAAACAATTCAATACTTCTCTCTCTGTAACGGTGATATTGCTTAGAAAATCAGAATTATCAATCTGAATCGGCGATGGTGTAGGGATATCACTGAGGTCTTCTGTTGTAAAAACTGATGCAAAGAAGGTATTGAGGGCATTACTCATTTGTACTTCGTCTTTGGTGTACTCTCCATTTTCATCGACTAACGGTCCAACAGTTGAAGTAACTACTTTTTTCTTTCTGATATAACTATAGAATTCTTTCGGGTTTGTTTTACTTTGATTCGCAATATGTAACTCTAAGGTCTTTTTACTTTGCTTAATTAACTTTTTGGCTTTGCGTCGTAGGTCTACAAATTTCACCTGTTCTTCGTCATTTTGTGAGGATTTTAATCTATCATTAGCAAATTTTTTAGCAAGCAGGCAGTTTGAAATATCTTTATTCCACCATTTGGGCTTATTATTATGGCCTGGACGCTGTATTTTCGATGGTATGCAGTCTTGCACTGCTTTTAGGTAAATGGTTTCGAATAACTTCCAAGATGTATTTATGTCGTTATTGTTAATTAAAAAGCTCCAGTCAGTTTCTTTAAACATAGCTCTAAGTTTATGGAAGTTTGCTTTCTTGAAATTAGGGACTTTTTCGATGCTACTATTTGGTTCGTTACTAGTAAACTTTAAAGTGAAAGTTATCGTACGATGGTCGCTGTTACTGAATTCATCACCAACATTCAAATTCTCTATTAATTCTTCTTTTGTTGCAAGTACAATGTCAAGAACGTTATTACCACGGGTCGGTGTTCGAACAAATTGATAAAGCGAACTCTCTTGCAAGTTCGTATACAAGTCATGTCCGGAGTGTGAAGTAAGAGTATCGCCCCACTTGGTCACAGGTAAATTAAAGTCGCCAAAAATTACGGTATCTTGTGAGTTACTTACATCTGCAATTTGTTCGTAAATTTCTCGTTCAGTTTGCACTGATTGAGCTGGAGGTCTGTATATTAATGCAAGTATTATTTTTGTACCTTTATTATTCTTTATTAGCACTAAAGATGCGTCGACGTTCACAATTTGAGGTTTTGACAAGAGGGTAGGGTTAAGACTTTCTTTGATATAAAGTAAAACGCCACCTCCATTTCGATTTATTCGGCTTTTCTCAAACATTACATAACCGGGAAGTGAATACTCTGCTAAAAAGTCTCTATCTTCTGTATTGAGCCAAGATTCTGTTATGCCAATCACATCATAATTTTCTGTAAACACTAGCTCCTCTAAATCTGAAAATTTATTGCGTATGCTACGAGCGTTTGCATAGAAACCTTTAAATTTGTTATTTTAGAACTCACGGAACGCTCTTTAATAATATTTTTGGTTCTTGTCGGATCTACATTTATGTTCATGGCTGTCCTCGGTCCTCGCTGTCTTCGGTCGTTATCGCTGGTGGTCCTCGGTTGCCTCTGTTTTTTTCTTGGCGTTGGATGATATATGTCACTGCTGCTTCTTCTCGGATGGCGTTTTTTGATCCATGGCTGCGGACTGCTTCGTGTAGGAGACGACCCAAGCGTGCTGAACCCACAGGGTTTAGATGAGTGCCATCCTTGCGGAACAGAGTAGGCTGGTTGTAGAAGTTGTCCCAGAGGTTGATGAATTCAACTTCTTCCTTCAGACACAAATATTTTAGTCGGCTATTTGTGCTGAAGGACTTGTCGTAGAATTTGTCAGGTGCGTCGATCTTGGGGAGAATGCCTGAGATGATGATATTCCTTGACTTGTTTTTGTAGTGCTGGATCATCTTGCGATATTTCTCCATCAACTCTTCGGATCTGGTGCGCATGACGTCATTTGAACCAGCATGGATGACAAACGAGAGGCGACGAGAGGATGGCAAACCTGGGCATCAAGGTCGGAAGCAGGGTGAAGCACCGAGGGTGACCAACCTCACACCATTTGAGGCACAAGTAGCAACCCAGACGGATGGCGGAGGGGTGGACAAGGGCGACACGGGTAGTAGTACATCCTAAGGTAAACAGGCAGAATGAGAGTGGCACCAGCCAGAGCCAAACTGGGGGAGCCCAGGCCGGCCAACAGAAAAGAACCGAGCCGCTCAAGGCAGGGAATCCCAAGACAGAGTTCCGGACCACGCAAGAGGACGCGAGCGACACATGGGCCCCACAGTACCCTCCACGCCCCCCCCCTCAAGAAATCCACCACGAAGGAAGGAGGCACGAAAGCCAGTCCAGTAGGGAGAACAGGGCGCACCCAGAACCCACACATCACGCAGCAGAGGAGTGTGAGGCTGCGGGACTAGGCCCCAAAAAAGGAAACTTCACCATGTCGGGTGGAGAGATGACTAACACCCCCCTCCCCCCCTCCATTTTCAGTCCACCACAATGAGCGGAAGGCAGACACCGACACAGGGAAACCATGACCACATCAGGGGAGGTCACATGAGCATGGGCAGAGCCTAACAATACCAGGACGGTCCAGTGCAAACCCCCGACGACTGGCCAGGTCAGAACCCGCAGAAGGAGAGGAAGCAGCTGGTTGATGCGCCCAATGACATCAACCTGACTGCAGTCACCAGGCAAACATGCACGGGTAGGGACGACAGACCCCAAAGCTGCCACATTGCTAGGGCGAAAAAAGGGGGGAGGGCGCCCAGCCCTACCCGAAGGGGATGCAGCCCAGACACTGAAGCAAATCCCAGCCTCGGCTAACACCACACCCCACTGTGGAAGTGCAAACAACAGGAGAGCGGTGGCTGCAGATGGACAGAGCACAGACCCCTCCACGGACACACCCTCTTCCGAGGTTGCGGGACAAGATGCCCTGGAGAGATGAGGACTATCCACCCAGACCTGACCCCTTCAATGAAGGAAGCTCACAGGCAGACCGGGCGGGAAACGCCCTCCAAAGAGAGGGGCGCAAGACCTCTGTAGAGGAAGACACACAGCCAGAGAGGACACAAACAAGTGAGGAAAACCCCGCACGACGGGTTACCCCCAAGGCTTTAGACGGTCAAGGCCGTCTACACCAACCGAGAAGAACCAGGAGGCAGGAGGAAAGCCAGGACGCCCACAGTGATGACGGAAGGTTCCCCAACCCCGTCAGGCCATGACAGAAGAAAGCAGAAAGACCAGCACATGCGAATGAGGCATGGGAGAACGTTCGATACTCCCCCCCCCCCCCCCCTTTACAAGAGGCCGGAGGAAAGACTGAAGACTCCTACGGAGACAGAAATCCAACCAAAAGCCAGGCCATAGAATAGAACAAGCAATTGTTTGACCACCAACAGGAAGCTATTCCATGGCATAGAGGATGGGAAACCTTAAGCATAGCCTTCTTGCTGCCACTGACAAAGTCTGTGGGAAAACAAAAGGTCACCTCAGGATTAAGACCTCCTGGTAGTGGAACGATGAGGTAGAACATGCTGTGAAAGAGAAAAGGAGATGGTTCAAAGCATGGAAGAAGGGAAGCAGTAAGAAGAAATACCAGGCAGCTAAACGAACTGTCAGAAAAGTTATTTACAATGCTAAGAAAGCCATTAAGGACCTGGTTCTCGAACAAGTGTGTAACACTGACAATCCCAATGGGATCTTCAACCTAGCTAGGCGAGTTAAAAAAGACAGTAGGGATATTATAGGTGAATAGGGTGTTACAAACGATAATGCAGAAGGTGAAAGGGAAGGCACACTATAAACGATTGCTAAATGTAGAGTTTGAATGGGATAAAGAACAGCTTAGTATCGAAAAAACAGTATCTTGACCCTCTCCTTTGATAGCACCAGCTGTAGTGAGCGACACAATCAATAAAATTAAGGACGTTAAAGCTCCAGGGTGCTCTGACATTGTCGCTGAGATGATAAAAGCCTCAGGGGAGACTGGTGTCAGCTTAGTCACTGAGATGATAAACACCATTCTTAAAGATGAGAAAATCCCGAGGATTGGTACAAAAGTGTAATAGTAAATATATACAAAGGAAAGGGGGATGCGCTAGATAGAGGTAATTGAGTAAGAGGTATCCTCACCAGGATTCGAACCCACTCACTCCAGGTATATTTGGGAGAGTCGGACACCGTAACCACTCAGCCATGAGCGGATATCCGCTCATGGCTGAGTGGTTACGGTGCCCGACTCTCCCAAATATACCTGGAGTGAGTGGGTTCGAATCCTGGTGAGGATACCTCTTACTCAACCTGTCGTACTTAATCGTACATAATTGATAGAGGTAATTATAGGGGCCTGAAAAATGCTTGACCAAATCATGAAGGTCTGCGAGAGTCTTTGAGGGTTTGATCAGGCAAAGCATCTCCATTGATGATATGCAGTTTGGTTTTATGCCAGGAGGTGGTACAACCGATGCTATCTTCATAGTCAGGCAGATACAGGAAGGATACTTACTAAAAGGCAGAGATCTTTACTTTGTGTTTGTAGACCTGGAGAAGGCCTTTGACAGGGTGCCTAGAGATGTTGTGCAGTGGGCTATGAGGAAACTTGGTGTGGAAGAGTGGCTGGTGCGTGTGATAATGATGATGTATGAGGCTTCGCGAACTGCGGTGAGGGTGAGAGGTGTACTGAGTGAGGAGTTCACAGTCCATGTTGAAGTTCATCAGTGTTCAGTGTTAAGCCCCCTCCTCCTTATTATGGTCCTGGAGGCACTGTCTAGAGATCTTAGATCCAGACTCCCGTGGGAACTTTTATGCAGTCGATTTAGTCCTAATAGCTGACAATGTGCAAGATGCTGAGGCCAAATTCAGAAGATGGAGAGAGGGCATGGCGAGGAAGGGTTTAAGAGTCAATATTAACAAAACCAAGGTTATGCATTGTAGATTGAGACGAGGCAATGTGGAAAAGAGCGGTGCATACCCATGTGCAGTATGTGGAGAGGGTGTGGGCGCTAACTCTATTCGGTGTAGCATCTGTCGATGTTGGGTGCACCATGGGACTAAGCGCTGTAGTGGAATAAAAGGACTCCTGCCGAAGGATAAGTCAGAAATCAAGAAATTTGATTGCCTAGTGTGCAAGGGAGATCTTGTGTTAAATGATGATCCTTTGCCGGTGGTGGGGCCGAGGCTGCCACTGTCGCTAGAATTAGATGTGGCTGGGGAAAGTTCAGAGAACTGCTTCCAATTCTGACCATGAAAAGAATGCCTCTCCCCCTGAAGGGAAAGGTGTATGCCTCATGTGTTAGAAGTGCAATGACGTATGCCTCAGAAACATGGGCCGTTAAAGTAGAGGATGTCAACAGAATGGAACGTAATGAGATGAGAATGGTGAGAAGGATGTGTGGGGCCAAGCTGCAGGATAGAATAACAAATGATGCGCTGAGGAGGGAGCTACACCAAGGGGTGGACCGAGGAAGACCTGGAATTTGACTATACGTGCCGATCTCAAATCCAAAAACTTGATAAGTGAAGCTGCCCTTAACAGGAATTGCTGGAACGTCGCCATTAGGAGAAGAGACTGAAACTGCACATATGTGTGGAGCACCCTGTCTTTAAACTTCATGTATGTTATATATATTACTATATAAATATATATATATATATATACAGTATATATATATATATATATATATATATATATATATATATATAATATATATATATATATATGTATATTATATATCATATATATATATATATATATAATATATATATATATGAGATAAGCTCTTGTTATAGATGAGGAGTTACGGCTGTATAAACTATACTGTATGTCTATGGGTCTTTATTAGCTAAATGTGCGGTCACACTATGAAGACTTAAGGTAATTACCGCGGCAACTCAAGGAGTGCCGATTGTCTTTGCCGATCATCCGTAACTTGACCAAGAGTAAATGTCTGCCTGAGGCAGGCTGGACGGCATCACGGATCACGGCATCATGGATGGGGCTACACGGAGACCTAGCATAGCAGACCGCCGGCGTCATGCGGCGCAATGAGGCAACAGTACGGCAAAAGGAAGGCAACTTGACGGCCTTCGTGTTACGCAGGTCCCCTACTCGCGCTGGCGCGCGAGCCCCGCCACGTGGCGCGTGTTGGGGGCCAACGCTTTGGCGATGCATGGCGCCACACGGCGATGACCGGTCGGCTACCGGTCCCCCTCACGCGCATACCAGTGGGCGCGTGACGGCGCTTGCCTCACGACCGCGGCTAGCTCGGCGACCAATTTTCCATGCCTCTTGCATGTTCAAAGCAAATCGAAACCAGCCACGACCATCCTGGCCACCCATCGTACCGTACTGTACCGTGGGGATGCGCGGGGACCACCCTCGACGCGCGGTGACTTAGATGAAGTCCTCCTTAAGACCACTAAGTCGCCGCAGTAATTCCCTTAAGTCTTCATAGTGTGACTGCCGCTTTAGGGAAAGGTATCGAAGTGAGTAGTCGAATCAGGTTTCATACATTTATTATATTTAGTAATAGTAGAATCATAGGACGTGACAATCCCAACATATCATATGTTGCGACCGGCACTACGAAATAAACAAGGGCACTTAAGAATGGACTAGATGATAGGCTATATCTGCAACAACGGTACGCTAATTCCAAACCCTCGAACTATTACGCCGGTGAACAAAAACACTCAAACCCTCCAGAGTTAATCTCCTGGATAACGGGGTATCAATTAACTGGGTTTTAGTGCACTTGTTGTGAAAACAAGGCACGATCACAAACATAAAACACTGCATTATAAAAAAAATCTGCACAACACTTCCCCAAACGAGCAAGCTTCACCAAGCCTAGCCTACTAAGACAACAGCTCAGTGTCTTAGATTCTTGCTGTGATATACTGCACTTATATACTATCAAAAAGAAAGAGTTTTTATGTGAGGTTTTTATATTTTTTAATAGTGTTTTTGGCTGCATTGCACTACAGGGCAAGCCTAATTTTTCTCCACTCTCAAACAACCACTGACTGAACGGCGAGGGTTCTCCTTCAAACATACCCTCCCGTGACAAACAATCAGCCAGAACATTATCAGTGCCCTTAACATGCCACACATCCAACTTGTGTTCCGGCAGCAAAACAACACCTGGCACTGATAAACTGCCCAGTCCATCACAAGATTGGCACTTCTCTTCGCTCTTTCCGGCAACGGGGCCTGCCAATAACCTTTCACTATTTCTACCTTAGTGACAAACGAGGCAGCCCCGATGCGGTCTATGGGGTCGTCAACTCTAGGTAATGGATAGGCGTCTGTCAGGGATAATGCTTCCACACTCTTACAATCAACACAAACACGGATCTTGCCCCTTAACTCAGGTTGCAAGGTTACTGGCAACGACCACTCACGATAGCCTTTATCCCTCAGACCCTTTTTCCACATGTCGTCTAGCTCTGCTTTCACGACAGGCTGTTGAGCAGGATTTATACGGTAGGGAGTTAACTTGAGCCTTGCACTGTCTCCAGCCTCCATGTCGGATTCTACCCCGTACATCAGGCCTGGAGAAGTAACAAACATGCGGACGTACTGCCACAGCCTAGTAAACAACTCCTCTTGTCGCTCAGGAACAAGAGGTTGCAACTTATCTCGAAGAACAACATGCCTAGTGCCCTCCCACAACCCAGCCGAGACCGTAGTTTCTACACTATAGTCTCCCTCCTTCTCCACCTTCGTCCCTAGAACAGCCAGGTCATGAGAGGGACAATCTGTACCACCTGTGCAGTCACTCCCATAGTTCATAATTGCTAAGGCTTCCCCGCCGATACCGTACATGCGCACCCCCGCATTCCTTACAACTGGTGATGCACAGCATCACTGCCTTCAGCGACGTGGCCAGACACAGTCGGTCTATGGTAGGGCTGTTGCATTTTACTAGGGCAGCATTGGGAGTCTATGTGACGGCCGGGCGCATCCACTCCACAGCCAACCTCGCCAATCTGCTCAATGTCCTGATTTTGACCACCACCCTTAGCAGCCATGGGTCGACCCTGACCTGACAACCATGCCAAAGCCTCGTCGCCCACCTTGAACCACTGAAACAACGAGGCCAACGGTTTACTAACACTCAAGTGACCTGCCGGCGGAACCTCGTGCACCGCAAGAGTTGTGAGGCCTGGGTGCTTGGCACAAACAGTGGGGTATGGACCGAGCAGGTGCTGGAGCGCTGCACACTGCTGCTCAGGCAGGTGCTCTAGCGCTTCCTCAGCCATCTGACTCGTGTCCCCCGCCCACTGCTCCACCGAGACATGACAATCCCAACTCTCCTCCACCTGTGCCCCACTGCCCCCCTCTCCTTCTCCACCTTGGCCGCTGCAGACCAACGCAGGGACAGTAGGCTGCTCAGGGGGTTGCCTCACAAACTCCTCTAACAGATTCACCTGACATGCTTCCCCGTCCTCGAGTTCAATAGCCCCGTTCCCACAACTCTCAAGACCAGGATCTTCTGCTTGCAACCGACATATATCCGAGGGTGCCAACCTATCTAAGTGCTCCTGAAGCAAGTTGTGGCCACCCCCAATACTAGGCTGCTCAAGCCTTGCCTGCTTCGCCTGGGAACGTTTCTGTCTCGGAGTGCTATCACGCCCTACCATGTCACTAGGGGCGACAGGTTCTGGGGCCACTCCGGAGCTCATAATTGGGTCAAGTACCGAGTCACCAAGGAGTGTCACTGGGTCCAAACTCTCAACCCGACCACCAGCCTCGACTTTCTCCTTCCGACCCTTCCTCCGCTGGTCTGGAACTTGGGTAATAGGCTGTGACACCTGAGCGGACTGAGATCTCTCGAGCCACTCTTGCCCCTCCCTACTCGTGTCGGCCGCCCTCTCGGCAACGACTAATGGTGGAACCTCGGAAGTGGGCACCGCAAAGTCATTACCGAGAAGGAGGTCGACCCCCTCAACTGGCAACTTCTCCACCACACCCCCATCCAACTCCCGTGTCACACCGTTCACCTCAAGCTCCATTCTGACCAGTGGGTAAGACCGCGTAGCATTGATACCTTGAACCACCACAACCCGAGCCCCGTTAACAGGCTTGCCAGTGAAATTCTTAACAAGTGTCTGGGAAGCGCCCGTATCATGCAACAACTCAAGCCTATGCTTCACACCAGCCCACCTCACAGTGCCGTGCCCCCTATGACCACAAAAAACATCACGGACGGGTGACAAGCCCTCCTGCTGCTTCTGCACTGGCGATGACTTCGCAACCGACTGTTTACCCCATGCAAACGCGGAAGACCTCAAAGACACGCCAATGGTGCTCACTAGTGACACCACTGCTGTAGGCGGTGCGCTCGGACATGAGCGCGCAATATGCCCCTTCTCATGACACCTGAAACACTCCACTTCACTCTTGGACTTCCTCTGAGGTGAGGAAGGGCCCTGGCCTTTCTTAAACGGGAAGGGTTTCGACTTGGTTTCATAATTGGCAACAGTACTCTTGAATGGATAATTGTTTGTGTCATTAATTCGGGGGGGTGGAGTGGTACGCCCCTTGTTACCTGCCTCAGCTCTCTGTGCAGACCCGCACCCGCGAATCAATGACAACCTGAGGTCTGCCAGCTCAGCCGCCTCTTGTAGAGTTTTCGGTCGCTTTTCTTTAAGGTTAAGAGTCAAGTCACTGCCAGTACATTTAAAAAATTGTTCGAGCAACACTAGTTGTTTTACTGAATCAAAAGTAGTTGCCTTCTCCGACCTTAACCAATTTTCAAATGCATCTGACAGCTCTCTAGCGTGTTCCTGGAAAGTACTCTCCTTTCTTTTTGGAACCACCCTAAACTTCAGCCTATAGGTCTCTGGCTGTAGCTCATACGCCCTCAGGACTGCCTCTTTTAACAACTCGTAATTCACACAGGAATCTAGGGGCAAATCATCGTACGCCTTGAGTGCTTTCCCCGTCAATCGTGAAGAAACAAGGGCTGCCCACTTCTCCTCGGGCCATTGGTGCTCCTGGCACTTTTTCTCGAACCGGAGAAAAAATTCTGTAACTCCTAATTCATCAAACACTGGAACCAACTTAATTAGATGCGACAGGGACTGGTCATGGGCTCGACCCCCCTGGGCGACCTCTACACGAGTTTTCTCTAGGTCAATATCGGCACAATACCTTGCAGACTCAGCCTGATACTTGAGCTCAGCCTCATGCTTTCGCTGCTCGAGCTCAGCCTCTCGCTGCCGCTGCTCGAGCTCAGCCTCATACTTCCGCTGCTCAAGCTCAGCCTGTCGCTCCTGCTGCTTAAGTTTGGCGAGCTCGAGCTGAAACAACATCTCGGCAGACAAACCTTGAGGAGGGGGTGCTACTATTGGGGACCCACCCTGTGAATCACCTAGAGGCATACCCTCTAGGGTAATACTAGGCCAGCGGGCATCGGCCTGCGGGAACGTACCCGGCTCCTGAGCCCGAGGGGGCGCCATGATAGGAGTCGACTGGAATGGAGGCTGGGCCGAAGGTGGCCCAGCTCCCGCTCCACCCGAAGCCCCACGCACCCCACCGAGCACACAGGTAACTAGCTCACCTCTCGACAAACCGCTAGTACCGGGAAACCCTAAGACCGTGGCCACACACTGCAGTCCGTACCGGTCTAGCCCCGACACACGATCCGCTGACACAGGTTCCTCCAAAAATCTCCGAGCATCCTCCTCATTGTTCACCACCCGAACGCCGCTTAACAACTCCACCTTCTCCACCTCCTCACCTGCCTCTCGCACTGTGCCCTCACTATGCTCAGACCCGTCCAGTGACATGATGGAGTCAACAAAAAAATTCTCAGTCAAGACAAAAGTAGCCAAACTCTCGCGTAGCTTTATTCACCAAAAAATATTCGAAGATGTTCTTGAGTGCAATACTAGGTCACCAATAACTCCAACAAGTTCTATGTATCCTCAAAACAATGTCTACTGCCAACAATGCGAGAAATAAATTCAACCCCAAATGGCAATAAGATTTCTCCAAAAAAAAAACTGCAATATTCAGTTCACTATATTCTGGTCTAAGGTCGCCATTTGTTATGACGACTAAGATAAAATACTAGGCAAGGTCGCCATTTGTTACGACCGGCACTACGAAATAAACAAGGGCACTTAAGAATGGACTAGATGATAGGCTATATCTGCAAAAACAGTACGCTAATTCCAAACCCTCGAACAATTACGCCGGTGAACAAAAACATTCAAACCCTCCAGAGTTAATCTCCTGGATAACGGGGTATCAATTAACTGGGTTTTAGTGCACTTCTACAAAGGCTTGCCGATGACGGCAAAGCCTACTCACAAAAGGAGTACTTTACGTTAATAAAATGCTTTTAAGTAATAACAATGCTTGAATAAACTATAATAAGATTTAATAAAGGAGTATATGCTTACGTTAACTTTAGTGTGAGTCTGTACTCAACACTAACCTCTACAATGCTCTATGAAAGCACTGGAAGTCTAGTCCTACAGCAATCAGGTATAGAATCTTCTGAAAACGCCTGATGCTCAAAGGTGCTCGTTAATACAAAACAGAAATAAATGCAGGGGCAGGACACCAAAGCGTGTATCTTAAATACACCAATAAGTAGGATACATAATTATATATAACAAGGGAGTGCAACAACTCTGTGACAGCACTAATAATAACCACTCAGAAACAGTACTTCCTTAGCCAACGTAACAGCCAAACTGGGTTGTGTACTATGCATCAACCTTGGCTAAAATAAAGCGTGAATAATTCCTAAAGCATACACAATGAAACTTAATAAACACAATGCTGTCTTTCTCACTAATAAAGTCTAGCAGTGGCACAAAAGGTACTAGGAAACTAGGCAGAGCGCAAGCATGCTCGTAGCCTACTGTCTCCCCTTGAACAGATTTTCCTTATGTTACGTTACGTGACTTGGAGGCTCTCTTGGTAAGTCCAGATCTCAAGTATCTGGTCTTACCCTAGCGCTCCACAAAGGTCAACAAAATGAGCTAGCAAGAATGCAGGTGAGAGTAGGCAAAAGCCCTTCACTTGTATACTGCTACACTCGCAAAGGAAAATATGCACAAGGGTTACAGGCTACCTAGCTTCGTCGATGTTATACAGGCTCTGACTTGCCACATACACAACTCAGACAACGACCAAAGATACCTTCCACTGTCTAGCATTAAATAATAACAGAGAACAGCTCAATAATTAGAAGCACCCCAACACTAGGCTACCATTTGACTATGACTATACTACTCCCTAAAACTAGTGCAAACATGAGTGTAAGAGCTGGTGCTGGTAATACGACTGGCCGACTATGGAAGTTGTATGCAGAACCAGAAGGGATAAATAATTGAATAAAGATGGAAGTATGAAAAAGAATAAGTTCAGAGAGAGAGATAGTAGTATAGAGGGTTATATGGGGGGACAGATTGCAAAGGACATGTAGGACCAAGCACGCTACGCCAAGCTCTGCAGGAGAAACGCGGCGGGGACCCTCCCAGCACCAACACTAAGACAGCGGCACCCCAATCACAGACCGCTACGTCATGAAAAGCAAGCATCCTAGGACGCGCCAGGCCCGCCAGCCAATCAAGGAGGTGGGAAAGCTGGCCAGCGTAACACATACAATAGTATGGGATATTAGATATACTCTGGGCCTACCTTGAAGAGTTTACACGAATTAACAGCGTACAATTGGTAAGTAATCAGGTATCAACTTTATTCTCTTTACCTGTACAAGAACAATGAAACAACAAATAGGACAAACAATATATACACACAACGTACACAGAGTTAGACAGGGATGATATATTCAATAATCAGGAATGATGCTTGTGAGAGTTTGAAATATAAGGAGGGGTAATCTAGCTGGACCCGAGTATGATGTAAGGTAAGGCAAAGCTGGTTATCAATGAGTAGGCAGTAGTTAGGCAACCGAGTGGTCGAACTAGCTTGTAGCAATCTACTCATAAGATAACAATATTAATTACTGATAGGGTGTTGAGGGTTTTACTTTAACGACAACTGATCGAGTGAAAGTTACATTAAGAAGGGGGCCTGATAGACAGACCACAGATAACTTCTGCAGTGAGGCTGCCAGAACATATAGAGATATTAAAATACTCTTTGCATCCAACAACAAAATGGCTTCTGCAGTGAGGCTGACAGGGGGACCAGGGGATATTGAATACTCCTTATTTCCTACCACACTAAGACTTTGGGCCTTGGAGCACCTAAGGAGGTTTTTTAGAACACTCAGCTCAGGCGGGAAGGTGAGATAATTTCCCTAACCTGGTCTGAGTACCTATTCACTCCTTAGGTCTTCCTAGGCATTGATTGACTGCACTGAAAATGGGCGATCTTGGCCTTTCCTAGCGTTGAGATAGGCCCTTGTCGCTCCAGCGATAGGAGGGGAGATAACAAAGGTAGTGCCCGAAATATTTGCTTTCGTATCCCCTCCCAGGTCTACTCTCCACGGGTGTGTGTGTGTCTGGGGGGGGGGGGGGGGGGGGGGGGGCAGCGCTGCGTCGTCCTGGTTGGCTGGGTTGACCTGGCTGTTGGCCAACCCTGTGTCAGCTTGTGGGGGTGACTACGTCACATCTGGCGGTGTGGAGCTGCAGTACCGCTCTCTCGTATGCAAAGTACTTCTTTGCGGCTTGTTTGATTTGTGTTGGTGGGTGGTAGGTACACCTGTCCTTGGGGGGACTTTTCTATTTGAGAGAGAACGGTTCGATGGTAGGCTTTGGTATTATGAAACCCCAATGGTCAGCAATGTCCCTGGTGTCGTACGGGGTTAGGCCTTTGGTACACCTGCTATAGGTGACCCTGGCTGTAGGGTTGTGTCTGGTTCTGTTGGTGTTGGGGTGGTGGTTGGCTTGGGGCTCCCTGGTATTTTCCAGGGGGTGCAAATGGCTGGTTGTTGTGGGTAGCTTGCCTCTCCTTTGGTATAACAATATATATTATATATATATATATATATATATATATATATATATATATATATATATATATATTATATATATGGTTATGTTGAACTGGTTGCATGGAGGTCGTACACAGGTGTGTATAGCTTTATTCCAGCACAACGTAATTCACCTATCGAGCAGGGCAGTACCCAAGGGAGGCCACATAGGCATATTGTGACGCTTCTGCATAGTAGCCACGTACGGGCATGCGCGCGCGTCGGCTGCCCAGCCGCTTAGAAACCGGCTGGCGGCAGCCGGCCGGCAGGCTTTTCCTTAGTATATATCCTACGACAATGTAACTAATGTCTGGGATATTCTTATGTTGTTTCACAGCTTGAAGCTGCCCTTATTCTTAACCAACGCATCTTAGTATATTTTATTCTCGATAGTTGATTGTTTCATTATAATATATAAGATGTAAGTCTAGTGAGAGTGGGAGGAGACGAGCGGGAGAGAGAGACCGGCTGGGGGACGTTGCTTCGCGCGGAGAGTCTAGCTTGGGGACGAGCCTGATGTTGCCAATTTGATTGCAATGTTAGGCTTAGTTTCGACTCACGCACGGGGTAGAGGATTTTGACCCGGCAACTGTGTTGAGTGTTGCCAAGCATGGGATGTATTTTGCATGCCTAGGGTGGGGTCCAGACAGATTCAAGACTCGGAGCTCACCTCACTGTCGTACCCTTCGGACCCCCTTGATATCTATCCCTCTCAACCCCACTTAGAAACTTTCTCTCTTACTTTGTATACCTTCCTTCCACTACTTCACCAATCTATTTAATTATCCCTTCCCCTTGATAGACCTTATATCTATTATTGTATTAACGACGAGCTCTCAGATAACTAGATAGGATTTTGGGCCTTATGCAGAGATGTAATTGTTAATGAGACCTAGGAAGCTTTTTTTGTTGTCTCATATTTGGTGGTTTCATGCTTGCTAGTGTGTTCTTGTGTCAGGTTAGCAGGGGCTAGACCGGAGGGGAGGCTTTTTGCGATCCTTTAAGTAAAGTCTGCTGGTGCGAGTCCTGTGGACCCGCACGACTTTACTAGGATACCCGTGAGAGTCTGGGGGCATTTTCTTGTCTGTGTCCCTGTGTGTCTAGTGTTGTGTTGTGTATGGGCCCTTGCCTAGTCCACTTAGCACTGCGCTAGCACGTCTTGCTTTTGTTTTAGGGTCGCCAGGAGAGAGTCAGATACTTGCGATCTGAGTCTCTCAATAGAGCACCCTTTCAATTAGAGTAATTTGGCGCACAGACTTGGGAACGTCCCTAGGCTAGAGCAGGTGGCTCAGCCCGGGTATCCGAAGCCTATATCCTTCCGGCTAGACCTCTGCCACCTGGCAGATTAACAGCTAGGGGTTTATTATCTCTGCATGCTTGTTATTGTGCCACAGTTTACCGTTTTTGTGAGCATTGTGAGTCAGGGTGTGGCTTAGAGACTCTGTCCGAGCAGGCTTGCCTGACTAAGAGTGAGAAGCACACCTGTAATATACTATGTGGTTATGTTGCGAGTTGCTGCCTTTATTTAATTATACCTATGCCATTATACACTGTATGGCCTATCACTAGTATTTATTCCTGCTTATGAGTTAAGAGTTCTCTAAATCCGTAACGTACTTTCTTTGCTAAGCATCAGATCCTACAGTAGCTGCATGCAGTTTAGAACCCCGCATCTTGTCTACCGGTACGATGTTTTGAGGACTGTTTGCTTTCACCTTCTTTCACGCAGGGGTGATTAGTTGTATTAATTAACGTAACGTTAAATGTACTTTCTTCTAGTTTGTTATTAAATTGTTACTGCAATTTAATTCTGTTATCTATCTTTTCCTTGAAGCTTTAAGTCAACTAAATTGTGTAATCTTTTATATAGCCTGCTTGACTATCAGCAGTCTATAGTGCGTGCACCCTGTAACCGAGTCATAGGATACCTTGTTGTCCAGGCAGGACTCTTGACGGTTTAGGGTGGTTTGTTGCCTGGGTTTATAGATAAGGGTTGGATCTAGCGTTTTTCCGTTGTTGCTTGTTGCCGCATACCTAGTCCAATAGAATGAGCCCAGTGATTATATATCCCAGGACGTAACAAATGGCGACCTTGCATAGGATTTACTGAACAGAGGAATATAGTGGTCATTTGTTTTGAGATTCCTTATGATTAGAGGAATACAGTGGACATAGTTTTTTTTTTTTGGAGCAACCAATTTAACACATTAAAGACTTTAAATAACATTAGTATATACATACTTGCATAGGAGATAAGGCACATTCTATAACCGTGATAATTACTGCAGTACACAAACATGTCTAATATATCAGAACACAGTGATGGGTCAGGTCACGATACAGGCTCGGAGGGAGAAAGACCTGTGGAGTGGCTAGTCGATAGCGAGGAGGGTGCTAGAAGATTTTTAGAGGTGCCCCTTACCGCTGCCAGGGTGTTGAAGCTGAATAAGTATGGCTTAAAGTGTGTGGCAGGTCTTCAGGGTCACCAGGGTTTAAGTGGCATGAGGAAAGATCAGCTGAGGACTTTGATATTGGGTTTAGAAGGGAGAGACCTGGGTGGAGAGGCGACTGGGGGCCCCGGTCCCCAGCCCCCCCTCCACTCTACCCCTGTATCAAACGTCAGGGTGCCTGAATTTAGTACATACCCCCAAGTTGATGGTCAATGGCAGCGTGGAATTCAATCACAGGGACCCTCCCCATTAAATGCATCTTCCCCTCCTCAAGGGTTTACTCCAGATTTGTTGTTTCGGCTTGAGATGGCCAAGGTTGAGGCTGCTAGAGCTCAGGTTGAGGCCGCCGAAAGACAGGTTAGTGTGCAGGCTGAGGTTGCTAGAGTTCAGGCTGAGGTTGCTAGAGCTCAGGTTGAGGCTACCGAAAGACAGGCTAGTGTGCAGGCTGAGGCTGCTAGAGCTCAGGCTGAGGCTGCAGAGAGAACAGCTATACGAGAGGCTGAACTGCAGGCTGAGTCTACTAGGTATCGGGCTGACAGGGAGCTGGAGATCTCTCGAGTGGAGGTAATAGGGCGAAATATTGGGGGAGGTACAGACATCGGGACCAATCATTGTCGCACCTGCTTAAACTAGTTCCTGTGTTCGATGAGTTATGTGTGACTGAGTTTTTTATGCGATTTGAGAAGAAGTGTCAGGAACACCAGTGGCCTCAGGAAAAGTGGGCAGCATTAGTTTCATCAAGACTCCTAGGAAAGGGGCTAAAAGCGTATTGTTACGAACTGGCACTCGGGTACACGAGGGCTCTCAATCAGGACTCGAATACGGCTCGCTGCCACAACGGAAACACACGATCCCAACCCCTGAGTACTGCCAGCCGAACAAAAAACACCAATACCCTCCAGAGTTCAATCTGCTATAACGGGGTATACAAGAACTCGGTACTAGTGTTCAACAACAGACTAATAACGAGACAGGAATTATCTAGTCTGGTCAACAATCAAACAAAGAAGTAAGAAACAACAACACCAAAGAATAGTGTTGGCCGAAGCCGAAGTAATCCACCCTTGACTAAGAACTTAAGAAGTCCTCTACCCTCTACTTCGGATCGGCACTATTACGTTACGTTAATTAATAGTCCTTAAGCATCGAGCAAGGAATCTTCTGAAAAAAGTTAGATGCTTCTCGGATGCTCGTAAGAAGTACGTATCGGATTTTGAACAGTAATTCAATAAGCAAAAACACTGGCAATTAAATACTATTAAAGGTTTAAATTGGCATAAGAATAATTAAAAGAATATGCAATAGTAAATGGCAAACATTAAAAAGAAGTACTCCGCAAATGCAACGGCAATAGCCTACTCGGATTGTGCTCGTGGGCCACTAATCACTAATGTAGCCAAGCTTGCAACACATGAAATCAATAGTGCATAAACAATATCATACATAAGGAAAGCTTCAATACTATTCTGTATCTACTAATCGAGTAAAGTCTAGCTGGGGTACTGTGGGCAAAAGGTAGCAGTGACTGAGCAAAAACGGCTCGTAGCCTAGCGAAGTCCTCACAACTGTTTAAAGTATTACGTTAACACTAACAAGTGCACTTTGAGAAATCCAGATCCCTTGTATCTGGTTTTCTCCCGGCTCCTTGACAAAGTAAAAACAAACTGTTAATAAAATACAGGGTGGTGAGGCTCTTGCCCTCACGCACTGTAAATTAGTAACTCAACACAGTCAGCCGCGAAGACAACCTAGACTAGCAGAAAACAGGAATAATAATAATAACACACAGGGAAATGCATATACAAGTGCAACAAACATAAATCAATCCTATTCTAAGTTAACCCTTCCAAAATAGGCTATCTAATAGGCAAGTATCTCGTGAGAACTCAAGCGATAATACGTTGGCTGACTAGCTCTGCACCAACGGGACCATGGAAGTTAAACAGGCAGGGAAAAGAGGAGATAAGAATGTAAGGTAGTAGAGAAAGTTCACATCAGTCAGAAGAATATATATAGTTAGCAAGGGAAATGAGAAGTCGCTCTGCCTAATGAGTTCTGACGAAAAATGGCTAGACTTCCCTTTTTATACCCGGCCCTCTAGTGAGCCCAACGTGAACTACTAAGGACCGCCCACTGACAACCATTACGTAATTTCTCTCTCTCCTCTGGGATAGACTAAGGCTCCCCTAGCACTGAGGGGGGGGGGGGGGGGAGTGCTAGTGAGTTAGGCCCACCTCCCGCCTGGCGCACCCACTGACCCCCAACTGTGGCGGTTTCTCTTCCCATCATTACAAATAAGTTTTACACACAATACTTATAACTAATGATATAAAATAGAACTCGTTGACTCAGATGAAAACAAAATACATATTCATAATACTTATAGTACAACAGCTCACATGAACTAAGTTAGGAAACTCTACATAGACTACAGCCAAAGTTCCTGCCCTGACGATCCTAGCGAGAATTGGGCATGACTAGGCGTTCTGTACAGCATGCTCACACTGGACATGCGTCACAGTATGATGCACTACCTTTAGAGTCTTGTGTAGTTTATGATGAGCTAAAGAAGGCTGTGCTACGGGCCTATGAGTTACAACCGGAAACTTACCGCTTGAAGTTTCGGGGTGTTACTAAGGGCAAGGATAGTACCTTCCTAGAACACGCCCGGGACTTATCTGATGCACTACGACATTGGCTGCGTTCTGAGAGGGCAGCTACTTTTGAGGAGTTGAGTGAGCTGGTTCTCTTGGAGCAGTTCTTTAAGTGCACAGGCGGAGACTTAACATTAAATATAAAGGAAACAAATCCTAGAACTCTCCAGGAGGCAGCAAAAATGGCTGACCTCCGACTGTCATTAATTCGAGGGTGCGAAGCAGCAGCTAGGAGTGAGTCGGGTGCAAAGGATCGTACCCCTCCCCCTCCCAAGAATTTTGATACACATAAATACACAAAACCATGTAGCACTGACAATAAAACTGAACATAAACCAAATACCGTCCCATATAAGAAGTCTAATGGTACCTCCCACTCCCAAGGGAAACCAAAGAG